>CM031959.1:40191659-40546659 GCA_018749465.1 Paracanthobrama guichenoti | reverse complement strand
AAACTCACAAAACCCTTGTCAAAATTCTACAGAGCCCCTGAAGGGACATTGGAAAGAAAAAGAAATTAGGGCCTTTAAAAAAAATTATACTTCGCGTTCACTTGAAAAATGTTTGCATTCCCTCAAGAAACTTAGCTTTCATTTGCAACATTTTTGCATTCCTACGAGAACCTTTGCATTTGCTCGCAAAATGTTTGTGTTCCTCTGAGAAACTTTGCGTTCGCTCGCAACATGTTTGCGTTCCCCTAGAAAACTTTGTTAGCTCGCAAAATGTTTGCATTCCCTAGAGAAACTTTACATTCACCCGCAAAATGTTTGCGTTCGTTCACAAAATGTTTGCGTTCCCCTGAGAAACTGTGCTCACAAAATGTTTGAGTTCCCCCGGGAACCTTTGCATTCGCTCGCAAAATGTTTACGTTCCTCCGCTCAACTTTGCATTTCTCCTGAGAAACTTTGCATTCGATTTCAAAATGTTTGCGTTCCCCTGAGAAACTTTACCTGCTCATAAAATGTGCAAGGTTTTGCAAGTGAATACGTTTCTTGGGGGAACGCAAACATTTTGCGAGAGAACACAAAAGCATCGCCAAATATTTTTTCTGCTCATCTCATTTTTTTTCACCACCACATCCCCTCCGTACCATTCTGAAAATCTTGTCGTCAAAACAGTTTTGTTTGAATAAAAGTCCCTTGTTTTAATGTATTTATGTATAAAATTACTGATCGCTGAAGCATGTTTATTATTTATTCTAGCCAGCACTAGACAGTAAGGAAGATTAGTGCAGACATTTAATATGTATTGATCTGCAAATAAGCAAACATCATATGGCTTCAGAAGACTTGGAATGCAACATGAGTTAATACTTTTATACTGATTTTGGTCAGTTTTTGCAATAAATACTCGTGACTGTACTTTTATTTGCCTTCTACATGTTTTATATTTTTTAGAAGTGGGTAGGTTTAGGGTCGGAGTGGAGTTAGTTGCTCCAAAATATAAAAGTAGTCTATAAATATTTACAAAATCATGTCTAATTTTACAAATGAAATTACAAAAGAATTATTGTAAAAAGTGTCTTGATCTGACGCATAGGACAAACAACTGAAATCAGTGGAGTACCCTGCGTGTCGAAAAATGGTCCTGACCAAGCGTCGGTATGTGACGAGTTGTCACATACTGTATGTAAGAATATTGTTGGATCAAAAACAACTGAGTACCAGAAGTAAAGACGGCATATTTTAAACTGCATTCGGTCCTGTGTCAGCCAAGCAACTGTCATTGTGATGAATGGAAATGCTAATGGATAGCTTTCTCGTGACTCAACAGGTCAGAGTCATTCCTCGCTAAACCAAATCTCAGCTCATTTATGAACGAAATGCTCCAGTTTCATCAGTTCATTTATAGTCATCATGCCTCATCCGTCCAGCTTGTTCACAAATTACATGCCTTGCTCAGTGCTACTCCACTTACTCATTCATTCGGACTCGAATCGCCAGTTCGTTCAGTGCAAAGGGTGTATTTGTTCAATGATACGCTCTGTCACAACCCACCATATAAGGTCTCTGATTTGTTCATACTGCACTCTTTAATACACAGGAGTCAGTGCAATGAACACTTAAAAGATCAGTTCAAAACGTTTAAAAACACCACTAATTGATATTCAAACTGTGTGATGCGGTGTTGTGACACGGTGATTGATTCCCTATCTGTTAAAGGCCCTGTTCATTTAGATCTGTCTGTTCTAATCCCACTACAGCATTCAGATGTGTTAATTGTTTCTCATTTGTGTGTAATGGATGGCATGCTTTCTAAATGTGGGCAGCAGGCCTGGACTATGGTACAGGAAATTGTGTCACAATGAATGTCCAGGTGTGGAAAATTTCCAGTCACGGGTACACATGGGTGTTTGAATTGGGATTTTGCAGAATTACAGCCAAATAGTCAAGCCTTGAATCACATTTAATTGCAGTTTTTTGGATGTATCATTGGAAAGTGTGAATTAGCGTGGTTAGATGTCAGTAGATATTTGTTGTGCTACTGTATGTGAAAGTTTTATTTGCTGAAATGCTTCAGCAGACACCATCTGACAACGAGATTGAATTACACGTTGAAAAGATTGCCGCCAGCATGTTTGTTCTCAAACGTAATATTTTCATACAGTGTCTTTCAGGGTTTCTTTGTTTAGTGCAACAGTATGCCTCCTTGCAACACAACAGGAGGCCTATAACACATCATTGTTGTTTTTTTATGACAGCTTTTTCAATAGACACTTTTATTCTTGACTGTTTTCTTGCCCACTTGTTTTGTGTGAGGTATGTGACTTCCTTTTTATTGAGTTGCATTGTAACTTTTGAAAGCTGTGACTTTCTAGAAGTAAGAAAACCCAAGCAAGTTGAGGGACGTCAATGTGGCTGTCATCCAATTAGTCAGTTTGATATTTATTGAATGATTTGCAGAGCAGAATATTTATATTTATGTTATATTTAGTAGCGAGTAAAGAACTTTTAGCCTATACTAATCAGATGTACTTGCCTGAGCTTTACATATCGCTTTGTTAATAGAAATCCCAGTGGGAATGTGATTCATATATCTTTATGACTTGTTAATTTAGTGTCTTTCTCAAATTAATCTCTCCAATGTTGCGGTAACCTTTCCAACAATGGACCATGAAGAACTTGGCAGGTCTTCCTGCTGCCAGGTGTGCAATACTGATACTCATTTTTCATCTGTACCTGTTGAATGACCTCTATAAGGGACACTGCAGACAATAATTCATCAGGAAATTTGATTGGACACCCCACCAGAAAATGCCCAGACACCCATGATTAAAGCTCTGGAGCGAAATAAAAAGGCCACTGAGGTTGACTAACTTTGGTTAAGGCTGTCATTCCATGTATCTATCATTACCATTTTAACACATCGGTGCCCACATGATGCAGGAAAGACTTGTCGTAATCTCTTTTGATCTTGATTTAATATTTCATTAGGTTGCATATCTCTATAATTAATTCTACAAAAGGTTAAACATAAACAATTCCATTAATTAATTCAATACATGATTACATCATATTTAGCACACACAATGAGGTCCCCAAAATTACCAAATATTACATGCATAACTAGTATAATGAACAGTTGAATTGAAAAATGTACACAAATTTCAGAATGTCTTAGTATTTGGTTTGTCCCCTTTTTCTTTATGATAGTGGTCGAAACTGTTATGAACTCCACAAGTCTGTGCAAAATCTGATGATCTATTTTATTCAATGGAAGCAAAGAAAAATGACTTTTTGAACAAAAACAACGGGATGGATTTTAAAGTTGTAGAGTTATTTGAGGCACAGCAACCAAGCAAGCAACCAAACAAGCAAGCAACCAACCAACCAAATAAAAGCATATGCTATTCTTTAAACGGTAGAAGCCGAATTAAATAGCTTTACAAAAAAACTATCCAAAAGACATGCATGGATGCATGTATTCACAAACAGAATTTCATCCAAAATAAAGCAACATGGACACATTCCAAAAAAAGAAAAGAAAGGTAGGAGGCAAATTCACCCACAATATCACAAAAAGAGCAGTGGTGTCACAAACTCCCATCACCAGCTCAGTCACCTTAGTACACTACAGCTGTGTCACATTTCATAAGGCTGCGTCCTCCGGAGGTCGCATTCGAAGGCTGCATGCGTCATAAGGCTGTCTCATTTTAAAAAAACTGAGTAGGAGACTCCAAATGCGTCCTTCAAATGAGCCCTTCTTTACAAGGTTTCGGAGTGTGCATGAGGTGTATCCTTCGCTGCTGCAGATAACCCACAATTCTTTGCGTCGCCATTAACAGCTGTCATATTTTTTCAATATTATATATATATACTGCTAAACGTTTAGAACAATACTTTGCTGTCAAGGCAAGAAACATTTCATAGTCATTTTCAAGTTATAAATATTTTTCATTCATATAACTGGCGTGAGAGCGCAACGATGCTGTGAACGTGTTGGCATAGCAACGTGATACATCCTGCCTGTGTGTCCTACAAAGGACGTCTCGTTTAATTCTGATTGAGGACACTCCGTATACTGGATGGACCTCTGGAGGACGCAGCCTTCAAAATTAAATGAAATGAGACACAGCCTACATTTCCCAGCAACCCTCCTGTTCCTCGCCTGCACCTGCACCTCATCAGCACACTCTTCACCTGCCATATAAGCCCACACCTCAAGTACACGCTGGTCTATGCCTTGGGGTACGTTCCATTCAACAGGGTCCCTGTGCAGTGTTCACTGCTCCCTACTCCCTACTCCCTGAGCACGGTATATCAGCTGAAGTGGACTTCACTGACAAAGCCTTGAATCAAAGATGGGGTCGCGCAGATTATGATATAACATAAATTAATATTGTAATTTACTTTCAAATTTAAAACCATATAATAAGCATATACATTTACAAAACACACAGTATGTATCTAAAAAATATAATTGTCCATTAGTTTTATTAGTTTACATATACCTGTATTGACTATGAACAGATTTGAAGTTGCACCTGTCATTCAATATGACAATACAATTTGATTTGGTTAACTGTGTATAAATGTATTCTTAATCAATGGTATTTGTAGCGGTCTCATCTCATGCGCTTTCTTTCCCAAGTGCAGCTGCATAGTAAACATTACTGAGGTAAATAAAGTTAAATATGCGAATGAAACAGTTATTGCCATAACCATTCATAAATACTCCAGTTTCTATAATAATTATGAATATTCAAATGCATACATAAACTCCTCCATCGTAGAGCTGTTTAAAAACTCCTCTAATGGCTCTGCTCCAGCTTTAGTTCTACCAGCGTTTCCTCAAGTGTGTGTGTGTGTGTGTGTGTGTGTGTGTGTGTTTTAAAGATTTAAAGTTGTCAGAGTCTAAGTGGTGGTGACTTTGAACTCATGAGGCCATGGTGTAGGTTGTTTGGAGACTAATTAGAACTTTTTACTTCTGGCTATTTGTATTTAGGTTTCAAAATTTATAAAAGCTGCATATTTGTGAGAATTATTTTGATAAACAAAATGTGCAAGAATTCCATTTATTTCTTTTACAGCTTCATTTCGGCAATAATCCAAAAGCCAATTGAAAAAATCTATTGGCTTTTTGTTAAGGGCACCAGGGTGATGATAACTTTTGGGTTGGCCTACAAAAATAAATCATGCCTAAAAGCACATTACGGGGACCATTGAAAATTCAGTGTGCTCTGGAGAGGCAAGCGAGAGGCTGCCTACAACTGAAACTTTAAAAGCTAGTGTTGCTGTTGGACATTTTAGTAAAATGAATGAATTAGCCTATATACTAGGGGTGGCGAACCCTGGAGAGCCACAGTCCTGCAGAGTTTTGCGGGAACACAGCTGAACATTAGGGGGTTTGGCTTCACAGCATCTTTGTTTGTCTCCTTTGTGGACTTTCCGCACAAGGGCGCCCTCCGGCTTCCAGAATGAATGAAACCAACAACATATGAATGTTTAGCTCTCCGTAATGATCGCATCATCCCATTTTCAGTAAAAATCGAAAAATAATACAAAAGTTCTAATTTGAGTAGTTTTTCAGCAAACTACTTATCTACTCTTACTTAAGAAATAATTATCTTGATTTACAAGAAATGAAAAATAATATGCCATAAGTATCTTTTTTAGTACTATTTCCACCTCTGGCCAAAGTCAAAATGTACCATATATGATCGCTTCAAATGCAGCAGCAGAAAATGGCGTCAGCCATCAAACCCTGCTGCACACAGCAGAGATCAGCAAAAAACATTGTGAAGGCGATGCATGCAAACAGCATAGCAGTATCAGTACAGATAGTCCTTGCAAATAAAAAACTAGATCAGAGTGAGGCCATATAAAGATGATATTTTTGACTAACCATTACCATTTTTTTAAAGGAAGGCTCAGGAAATTCAGTCATCAGCTCAGGTACTCAGCAGAAGCATAATGTACAATCACAAATTGCACTTGACATTTTATAAAGTTTCATATTGTGTTGCAAAAAAAAGCACCCCAACCAACTGCAGAGAGATTAATATTGCCTGCTGCACTAGAATACAGTTCCTGATGAAAAGTCATCTAAATAAACTAAAAATAATTCATCTTAGTGACAATGTAGTACGAAGTCGAATTTGGGATATTGCCCAGAATTTTTAAGAACGCCTCAAAGAGTCAGCAAAAGGATTTTACTATTCAGCTGGATGAGAGCACTGACTTTGCATCAGGCACTACTGCGAGGTACATTTGGCTAGGTGAATTTGTTGAAGATCTTCTGTGCTGCCTAACATTGCCTTCCAGAACATCACGTTCACATATTATAGAGCTGAATGCTTTCATGACAAAATGTGGTCTGGCTTGGGACAATTGCAAAGGCATCACCAGCGACAAGGTGGCCAAATCACTGGCAGAAATAGCAGAAGATGCAGCAAGACAGAATATTGTTTGGAATCATTGCTTTTTTTATTGTCAAGCTTTGATATCAAAAGGAATCCCACCCGAGCTTGGAGTGGTGATAAGACTTTGAGGCACTGTGTACTGAAATGGCCAGGGACACACATTGGGCCTCATTTATTAAACTTCCGTAAATATACGAGCTAACTGAAAATGGACCTTTATGAAAAAACTCTCCTCCGAATTCACAAATGCTTTGTATACCACGGATTTGGTAGTTAAATGTGTGTATATTAATGAATTCCAAACATTCGCAAATAGGGCGCGCATGCACGCTCATTCATAATTAGCATAATTCCCGTCCCTGAGTTACAACTGAGGTCCAAGGCCATGGTTCTCAGTCGGGAAAAGGGTGGCTTGCCTGCTTCAGGTTGGAGGAGAGTCCCTGCCTCAAGTGGAGGAGTTCAAGTATCTTGGGGTCTTGTTCACGAGTGAGGGAAGGATGGAACGGAAGATCGACAGATGGATTGGTGCAGCTTCTGCAGTAATGCGGTCAATGTACCGGTCTGTTGTGGTGAAGAAGGAGCTGAGCTGTAAGGCGAAGCTCTCGAGCTCTCGATCTCACCTATGGTCATGAGTTATGGGTCATGACCGAAAGGACAAGATCCCGGATACAGGCGGCTGAAATTAGCTTTCGCCACAGGGTGGCTGGGCGCTCCCTTAGAGATAGGGTGAGAACCCTATCTCGGGAGGAGCTCAGAGTAGAGCCGTTGCTCCTCCACATCGAGAGGATCCAGTTGAGGTGGCTCGGGCATCTCTTTTGGATGCCTCCTGAACGCCTTCCTGGGGAGGTGTTCCAGACATGTCCCACCGGGAGGAGACCCTGGGGAAGACCTAGGACATGCTTGAGGGATTATGTCTCCCAGCTGGCCTGGGAACGCTTCGGTATCCCCCGGAAGAGCTGGAGGAAGTGACTAGAGAGAGGAAAGTCTGGGCATCTCTACTTAGACTGTTGCCCCCGAGACCCGGCCCCGGATAAGTGGAAGATGATGATGATGATGATGAGTTACAACTGCAAAAGACGTGTCCAGGAACGCTGTGGAATCTTCTGGACCTCCTTCTCAGGTTTTACTTCAGTATATTGCGTCTACCACACAATAATTAAATTTTTTAGCCAGCTAAAAATGCCTGGTGCTCTTCTGAAAACTGCCAGCTGGTGGCGCTTGAAAGCACTTTGCAAGCAGATTTCCAGAAAAGATTTTTCCAATCATTTTTCTATGATACACAATATTCATGGCAGTAATGTGTTACTAGTATCCCATTTTGAAGAATATTACTAAATATAAAAAGGCAGTAACCAGTAACTCCTCCATTGTTGTTCAGTCGTTGTACAAGTAGGATGATTGGTCAGTGTAGTATTTGTCCTGCCCCTCCTCCACTATGATTGGACAGCTGGGTTAAAAGTGACTGTGACTATTACCCAAAGTTCAACAGTTAAATTTATTTCGTACCAACTAAAATGTTCAAAATACAATATTTTTTCGTGAATCCAGAAATTTACAACAGAACGGCTTTACATGAATGAGGCCCATTTACTCTTTCATAAAGATGTGAGATGGCTGTCGAAGGGCAGAGTTTTCAGCTGAGTGAATTAAAGGATTAAAGAGCTGTCCCGAGCCCTCGATTAAAAAAAAGAAAAAAAAGAAAAAGTGGCGCATTCCATGGACGATTAGTGGCGCATATTAGACCATTTTCTAAGTGTGGCAAGCAGCGAGGCGAGGGACTGTGAGAGCGGTCCGGTGGCGAGTGATGATGATCGGTCTGCGCACCACACCGGTCTCGTCTCATGGAGGAGTGACGGGAGCATAAAAGAAGGAGCGACGACAGTGCAAGACGAGAGAGGACCAGGCCTGGACTGGTTGTGTTTTGTTTACATTTGAATATGCGTCCGTGAGGGGCTGCCTGTGTTTTTACTTTCATTTTGTATTTATTTGATTAAAGTCTTTTAAATGTTCACCAGTTCCCGCCTCCTTCCTCCTTATTCTACGAACTTTGCTACACTAAAGTTGTATGATATGTATAAAGCGTACATCTCCTCCAGGTCTTATTTAGCTGGTTCAGCCAAAGCCATTTGAAGGCAAGTGTTTTTGTGAGAAAATGTCTCATCACTTAATGAATCGGCTAAACTTCAACATGTTTGATCATAAACATTAGTTTTGGATTGATCTATTTTTTGAGTTTACACCAAAAAAATGCTGTTTTATAAGAGAAGTCACAGACAATTGTGTGAAAGGATTCAGTTTACGGCACTTGTCATTCATTTCTATGGTATCGGCAAACAGTGATTGACTCGCACAATTGAACGAAATTCAATGACATCAAGGCTGTAATGTGATTGGTTATTAATGCACATGTGATCCAAGTTGGCGGTTACGCTGACGGTTACGCCTCGTATCTTCCATTAATAAGACCATCTCTGGTTCAGTTGTGTTTGATCAGGGTTGGAGCTGAAATTTGCTAGAAGATAGATCTCCAGGAACAGGATTGGGCACACCAGCTGTAAAGTGTAACAACAACAACCACCAGGCCATTGGTAATTTTGATTTATTTTTAAATACAAAACTTTTTTTTTCTCTCAATACGTAATTATTATTATGATGATATTATATATATATATATTACAATGTTTTTTTTTTTTTAACTCTTTCCTCTCCAGCATTTTTTTTTTTAAAGTTGCCAGCCACTGCCAGCATTTTTTTATTCACAAAACGTTCATGGCCCCCAGAATATTTTGTTTAATATTATGAATATCTGAACATGTAATGCTTCATGCATTCTTTTTTTATCAACACTTGAATGTGGGTACGTTTTATAAAAAAGCAACATTTTGTAGCCTGGATGCCAGCCAAATTTAGCCCTGTTCACAACATTTGAGTTCGGGAAATTCGGCCTGGACTTGATCCGTTGTGGAGTAACTATGCACGAACAGGAGCTGTTCGGACTAATGAAATTGTCAGGACTTTATACAAGGATGGACAGATGATCAACAGTAACGTAATCATTCATAATCATATATGCATTCACCTTCACTATTTCTCTCAAAAATGATGATCGTATTGATAAGTACTCTGTGTATCCATAAATTATTTTACAACACTGGCAAAGATCGTTTACACTCATCTTCTTCTACTTCTTCCAGCATGCGTACAGTTGAGTTCTGTTGACAACTATGCGTTGATCCGTTGCTCTGATTGGTTGTAGATCTATCCAACTGAGGTCTTTCCTGGTTCGGTTGAAACACGCCCCAATAATCACAGCCTAATGGAGCAGTATCAGACTCATATTCTGACTACAAATGAGTATGACGACGTCAGGTAAACATTTTGAGCAAAAAGCTTAGAATCATGTTTTTGTCAAAGACTACATCCAGATCAGATTCAGAACAATGATCAAAACACAGATGGAGTCTGTCAACACCCCCAAAGCTTCACAGTCATATAGCTCGTCCTGGGTCAACATTAGGCAGTTTTGATTTATATGCTTTTTAATATTGATTATTGTGTTATTTTACACATGCATTGCTTGTTTCTGCTTCTTCTATTCCTGTGTTTTGATCAGCCGATTCAGGACTCTTTCAGAAGGTGTGTCATAGTGCCCCCTACCATAACTTTCCTGTAGCTCAAACAATAAGAGCGTGGCGCTAGCAACGCCAAGGTCATGGGTTCGATTGTTTCTGTCTCAAGCATGCTGAACACGAATGTGGTGTTTTGCTCAAGAATGGTTAAATTCCTTATGAATGAATTTCTGTCAGTCAGCACAGCAGCAATATTTACTCTATTCTCATTTGTACTGTACATTAGTTGCTTATTAATATCCTGAAAAGGCCTTTGCTGCAAACCAGAGCAACGTTAGTGAAGCAGCACATGGTTTTGTATATCTCTCCAGCTTCACTTCTCTGTAGTCTGCTATTCACTCCCCCGATCCAGGGCTTCTATTTGAAGTGAAAGCCTCTGGGATAACAGCAAACCAATTAATCTTTCCTATAATAGACCGAAAGCTTGTGGATTATTGTGCTGATTGGAAAGTTTGCTTCAGGAACTTAATTAGCTTTGCAGGTTTACCCGACAACCAAATCTCTTCTGACTCCTCAATTAATTTAATTCTTAATATAATTATCATACATTGTCCTTATTATCAATTGACTCCAGTTACATGAATGAATGGGGAGGGGGGGTATTCTCCGTAGCCTTTGTGATCCTGGCGCTATAATAACTTTTGTTATTATAAGTAAATGTGATGCATGAGACCCCATCTGTCTTCCACCTTTGTCTCGCAGCTCTAAATTACCAAAATAAATTGTTGTGCAGGTTAGGAATGCATTTTACATGAGGCAGAGGCTGATGGGAATTAATTGAGCCTGACACTTGGTGGATCTTTGTGACGTCTTCTAAGTGAGTGGGCCGACTTCTTGTAATTGATTCCATCACGGGTGAACACGTGTTCTCGACCCCAGCAGAGATAACAGCTGGTTCTGTATGTTCCAGCTCTTTTCCAGCAGGTAACTGACAGGCCCTGAAAACACTTGGGCCAATTTTTATCAAATTGAGCTTCATTCATGATTGATTCCCGTTGGTCACGTAAAAGCGTTTCTTTGGGGGGGAATCATTACGCTGTCTTATCCTGCTGTTCTGTGTATTGGACAATTTTGTCTCTATTTGTCCCTCCGAATGATAGAGGTGCAGTTTTTCTGACTGTACGGAAAGTATGCAAGCAACCCTTGAAAAAAGTGGAAAAAGAATAAAGATAAAGAGATGAAGAAGGGGCATATTCTCTTTACTACACTACAATATAGGGTTATCAGATATTAAGCAGACAGTCTACTAATACTCTAATGATTCAAGATTCAAGAGTTTTATTTGTCACATACACAGTTATATACAGAATATACAACCGGCAGTGAAATGTAAACAGGTCCGCTCCATGGACAGTGCAAATTCACAGTTAAAAACACAAGGAGGAAATTATAATAGAAATAGAATAAAAATTACTATCTATATATATATATATATATATATATATATATATATATATATATATATATATATATATATATATATATGTATATGTAGAATTATAAATAAATCAAGTAGAAAAAAATCTTGATCAACTCACAGATTTCACATTATAGCTTGCTTAACAGGCCATTGCAAGAAAGAAAATAAATAATACTAAAAAAAAAAAAAAAAAAACCGTAGACTACTTAAATGATTTTGATCACCGGGCCTTGCTTTGATAACGCCATATTAATATGAAGGAAAAGTATATTGGATCTGGGACCGCAGTCAGTCTTTCTTCCAAGATCCGCCCACACACACTGAATGCCCTCTCTGACGGCGCACTAGATGCTTTTGTCAAGTAAGCAGCCGCTTTAATTTTATTCTCAATTTATTGTGTTGACTCCATTTCTACTACACACCCAATCTCACCGTTCCCCATGGGGAAAATTTTCTGACCGCCCACTCCCACCCGCAGCAAAGGTAAAACCGCCCGTTCCCGCGAGATTTGCATTGGGTCCCGCAGGAGCCCAAACCCAATGCAGCCCTCTACTTTTCAGGAAGTAATGCAGGACTAATAAGTAGTACTTCATTAACACTTCAGCTACTACTATTAACTAATATAGAAACAAGCTTAACTAATCAGTAAGTAATATTTAGGACTAAGACAATTCTTTGTTAGGTAATCAATATTTACTGAATGGGATTGGCATCATTAAGAACTAATAAGTAACTATGACAAATTATTTAAAAACATACAAATTCATTACTGATCACAACATTAACATGTCTGAGATGTGAGCAATTGGCTTTTTTCTCAACATGGTCATAAAATGCATCACTTACTCAAGTGTTACCTAATCACTATGCAGGAACTACTAGTGACCTGGACCATTATTTTAAAGTGAAAAATAGTTTTTGTCACTTTAAAATAAAGATCCAGGTCACTAGTAGTTCCTGCATAGTGACTAGGTAACACTTGAGTAATTAGTTATGCATTTTATGACTTTATTCAGAGTAAAAATTATGTATGTCTCAGACACACGCTATAATTGGCTATAATGGCTATAATTTGCCATTTAGTTAATAGTTATTAATGAGGCTAATCTCATTAAGTGATTATTGATTAACTATCTCCTAAATTTAATATTACTTACTACTGATTAGTCCTGCATTACTTCCTGCATAGTTGGTTATTAATGACGGACCATTATTCTAAAGTGTTACCAGTTTCAATAATTAGTTCATTGCCTCTAGAAATGCTTGAAGGGGAATCACATGCGTGATCATCAAAAACAACAGCAGTCCAGTTTTCACTACCACACTTTGATTTAATCTTTAAAATACAACACAGAATCCTCTGCATATTACACACAAACCCACTCACTCCCACATTGGATAAGCATTTAGGGCAGGTCCTAAAGCATGTTATTTTGGTCACAGATCTCATTTCCACTGGAATCGGGGGATTTGTTAAGGGTTGTGGGTAGGTTACTGTCGTAGGGGTTGAATTTAAAGCCCTCAAATGTAATCAAAGATAAAAGCCTTCCGGGAACTTCCTATATTGTTCCTTTAAAATGAATGCTGAGTACTGACATGTGACGACTGCTTAAATGTTAACTAAAATGGTCCAAGCATTCAATATTATTCAGCTTTCAAAAGAATATCGGCTATATCTGTAGTCCTTCAGTGTGTAAGCCAAAATCAACTGTGGCAAGGAACAACTGCATGGATAATGGAGAACAAAAAACCTTGGGAGAAACCAGGCAACGCCAGGGTGCCAGTTCTATTATCAAAATAATAGACTGTCAGTAATTATGTAGATATGATATTGTTGCTACATTCATGAACTGTAAGATTAAGATGTGGGAGTCTTTGAGGTCCATCCAGGATTGAACAATACAGTGCAGATAGATGCTTTCCTGCTTTTTTGCTCAGCGTAAACAGTGACAACTCATGTATTCAAATATATAAACTAGCAAATTGGTTAAAAACTTTGAAAGTTACTGGTTATCCCGTTCTTTGCTATTTGCCTGTTTTAAATCCTTTCAATGCAGTTTTCCCAGTGCTGAGTCATGCATTTGGCCTTTAAAAATGTGCAGCCGTTCGAGCACATTTTAACTCTTTTTGCCAAGAACTTCATCGTGAAACGAACAGCTAAATTATTTTTAAAAAAACATCACACATCAAAGATTGTTGCAAACTCAGTGAAGAACTGTTCTAAAGTCTTTTTACTTTTCACTGTGGGTCCAGTGAATTGCCCAATTGCAACAGCTATGGAATCAGAAAAGAGGGGAAAACAAAACAAGACTGCTGTCTCTTTATATATTGTTTTATTTTTCTGTTTTCTTCAGAAATCAAGAGAGAGAGAGAGAGAGAGAGAGAGAGAGAGAGAGAGAGAGAGAGAGAGAGAGAGAGAGAGAGATGTTCAAATAGGCATCAATTAAACAGTGCCTATATTTAAAAATATAATCGATTTATTTTAAATGCCACGCCTTTTCTTGTCTCAAGGAAATTTCAAACATGTGAAGTTACAATATTTAAGCACGTTGGCTTGGTGGATAGCACTGTAGCCTCGCGGGAAGAAGGTCCTCAGTTCAAGTCCCTGCTTCACCAGTTGGTCTTTCTCTGTGGAGTTGGCATGGATTTCCTTTGGTTTTCTCTCACAAACCATAGACATGCAACATGGGTGTATTGATAACACTGATCTGGCCATGTGCCCAAAGTGATTTGGAAAATTATAAAATGAACTTTATAGCTAACTGCAATGTGATATTTCTTTCTTCTACTGATATTAGTGTCAGAGTTACAATTTCTCTTGGGAACAGCGTTCAATAATAACATAATATCGATCCGTTCATAAAGTAATTCTGAGAAGCGCCACACAAGAGGTATGGAAAAAGAAACTGATTAATATTTCCAGTCACAGTAACAAGATGATCAATAAATGTAATTGGAAACAGGAATTTAACTCAAGAGTTGCTGATGTAAAATAATATGATCGTTTACAGCATAAATATTGGTGGGAATTTGCCTAGTGGTGACTGAATAATGAAACTGAAGAAACCCTTCTTATAATTTCTTATGACTTCCTCTTCCTTAATGTTTACTTCACTCACCTATGACATTATGCATGCCTAACAATGTGCAGCCTAACATAGCCATTTGCTATGCCTTGTTATTTTTTCCCCCTAAGATTCTCTTGAAAAGGACAAACAATCACAATCCCAAGCATCAGAAAAAGTGTCATGATGCGAATAAAATGACTGATCCCTTTTGCAGATAGGTCTGATATCTCAGGAGAGTTAATCGATACTGGTCAAAACAGGGCACGGGAAAAGTCTATTTGTATGCATGGACTCATTAAATCTGACTTGATTGCATCTAAGCTGCAACTGCCAGACCCACAAAGAGAACTGTAATCAATAAATACACGCTACTTGACCAAGACTGGGCCCAGATAGTAGATTACTGATGGAGTTCAAAATCTTGAAGTAAACAGGACACATAGGGATAGAAGCTTAATATAGAATAGATTTCATGCACTCATTTGAATAATCTTTAGAGCCGTTTTCAGAAAGGCTGGAGACGCTCCTATCAACCCTGGGTTTTTGAGCTAAGAGGATAACACAAGTGGTGGTGGGAGGGAAGTATAATTGGTCTCACTAACTCAAATGAGCTTTAGTGTGCAGTGGTGGGGTGAGTTCATAAGACTTGTATATTGAATCCCTATTACAATACCTCACATGGCTTGGGTGACTAATTGAATCCCTAGTCCTCTCGTGTATTTCTTCTGGACTTGAAGAGGATGTGTGTGTGTGTGTGTGTGTGTGTGTGTACAAACCTGATTCCAAAAAAGTTGGGACACTGTACAAATTGTGAATAAAAAAGGAATGCAATAATTTACAAATCTCATAAACTTATATTTTATTCACAATAGAATATAGATAACACATCAAATGTTGAAAGTGAGACATTTTGAATGTCATGCCAAATATTAGCTCATTTTGGATTTCATGAGAGCTACACATTCCAAAAAAGTTGGGACAGGTAGCAATAAGAGGCCGGAAAAGTTAAATGTACATATAAGGAACAGCTGGAGGACCAATCTGCAACTTATTAGGTCAATTAGGTCAAAGTCAAGATGGGCAGAGGATCACCAATTCCCCCAATGCTGCGGCCAAACATACTGGAGCAATATCAGAAAGGAGTTTCTCAGAGAAAAACTGCAAAGAGTTTGAAGTTACAGTGCATAATATCACATCTACAGTGCATAATATCATCCAAAGATTCAGAGAATCTGGAACAATCTCTGTGCGTAAGGGTCAAGGCCGGAAAACCATACTGGATGCCCGTGGTCTCCGGCCCTTAGACGGCACTGCATCACATACAGGAATGCTACTGTAATGGAAATCACAACATGGGCTCAGGAATACTTCCAGAAAACATTGTCGGTGAACACAATCCACCGTGCCATTCGCCGCTGCCGGCTAAAACTCTATAGGTCAAAAAAGAAGCCATATCTAAACATGATCCAGAAGCGCAGGCGTTTTCTCTGGGCCAAGGCTCATTTAAAATGGACTGTGGCAAAGTGGAAAACTGTTCTGTGGTCAGACCAATCAAAATGTGAAGTTCTTTTTGGTAAACTGGGACGCCATGTCATCCAGACTAACCCAGATAGGGTTATTTTGGAAACCCAGCGCTGGGTCAAAAAGGGATGTACCCAGCGCTGGGTTAAATGTTAGACCCAGAATGCCGTTTTTTTGTTTTGTTTTTTTTTTACCAAAATTTTGGTTGTAAAATTACTACATTGCTGAATTAAATGAACCCAAAATGGGCTTGAAATTAAAGCCAGAAATCTTTGAAATTATAAAATCACTTTTACACACAAAAGATTACGATGAAAGGTTAAAAATGTATTAAAAACGAGAATAAGGGTGATTTAAAGATTTACGCTATTGTTTAGTGATTAAAGATTAAATGCTAACAGTTTGTCAAGTCCGTTGTTGAAAAAAACAACCCAGCATTTTTTAGTTATCAATTGAGATGGTCCACCAGCAATCCCTATTCCCATGCTGGTGACCAGCAAACAATCATCCAGTGTTGGTCCTAGCATGCAAAACATACCTTTTTCTTTATTTTTCAGCAGGGTACACATCTCTACTTGTTATGCAAAATTAAAGAGTTAGTTCACCCAAAAATGAAAATTCTGTTATTAATTAACTCTTGTCGTTCCAAACCCGTAAGACTTTCATTAATTTTCTAAACACAATTTAAGACATTTTAGATGAAATCCGAGACCCCTCCATAGACAGCTATTTAAAACTTTCAAGGTCAAGAAAGGTAGTAAAGACATTGTTAAAATAGTCCATGTGACTCCAGTGGTTCAACCTTAATATTAAGACGCGACAAGAATACTTTTTGTGTACAAAAAACGAACAAAAATAACAACTTTATTCAATTCTTCTCGTCTGTGTCAGTCTCCTATGCCGTTGACGTAGTAAATACAGTGCAGCACTTCCGGGTTCTACCTCAGAATGGCAGCTCACCATTAGCTAGCTTTTTTTGCACACAAAAAGTATTTTCATTGCTTTAGTGGTTCAACCTCAAATTTTATGAAGCAATGAAAATACTTTTTTGTGTGCAAAAAAATAAAAAAAATAAAAAAGACTTTATTCAACAATCTCTTCTCGTCTGTGCCAGTCTCCTACGCCACTGACAAGTAACAGTGTACAGTGTAGTGCTTTCGAAGCTCTACGTTGGAACGCCGGCTTACCATTGGCCGACGCTGTTCATGTGAGCACCACGAAGCATGCGTGTGATGCTGACACAGGAGCTAGCTAATGGTGAGCTTCCTTTCTGACATAGAACCCGGGAGTGCTGCACTGTATTTACTAAGTCAATGGCATAGGAGACTGACACAGACGAGGAACCACTGGAGTCACATTTTAACGATGTCTTTACTTCCTTTCTGGGCCTTGAAAGTGTTAATTAAATTGCTGTCAGAGAGCTCTTGGATTTCATCTAAAATGTCTTAATTTGTTTTCCGAAGGTCTTATGGGTTTGGAACGACATGAGGGTGAGGAATTACTAACCCTCTAACTATAAGAAAAGCATTCATAGGTTGATTTATGGAGTGAGCAGGGCCATAGACAGGGTTTTATAATCACAGAGGTCCCAAATTAGAGCTTGTTAGGGCGGTTGGGGGCTGATCTACACATGTGGATTTCAAGAAAAATTGGATTTCAAAATTGAAAAATTGGCCAAAAAATTGGATAACAATAGCTTTAAAAACATGTCAGTTGGCAGTGTATTATTTATCAATATCTGCTGTCTCCTCATCTCCATCACTCTTTGTTTTTCTCTGTCCCGGTCTCTTCTCCCCTAAAGCTGAACTTTGACTGATAGTCTTTTCATTTTCCTCTGTGTCAGTGAAGAAAGTACTGATATTTGTTATTTTACTGAGAGCTACCAGGAAAGCTAGGTAACAAAGTTTATTAACTTCATTCACAATATGCGTATTCATTATTAATCTTATGTCTAATATGCTGAAAACGGCTTTGTTACTGCTTCTTGTCCCCTCACATTGAATCACGTAAATTGTATGTCTATTTTCAATTCAAAATGGCGAAATTTGACAAAAGTCTATTAGTTATTTAACATGCCTATCCTAAAATATCTGTCAAATATGAAATGTTTAGATTAACAAGTAGTAAATGCTACTTACATCTTATCTCGCACTTTGTGGCTGTTAACTGAAGCGTCGAGCTGTGCTATAGTTCGTGCTCAGCAGCTTCTATGAACATAAAACCCGCCTACTTTGATTTGATTGGTCATCTCAAATATTTTGACATTGACGAGCGATGACAGACTGCTGAGGCAGCTCAGATGAGAAGATCTTGGTGCTGTGTTATGCTTGCAACACTAGAGTAGAGTTAAAGGGATACTTCACCCAAAAATTAAAATTAGCCCATGATTTACTCACTCTCAAGCCATCCTAGGTGTGTATGACATTCTTCTTTCAGACCAACACAATCAGAGTTATATTAAAAAATATCCTGGCTCTTCCAAGCTTTATAATGGTAGTGAATGGATAAAAAAAATGCATCCACCCATCATAAAAGTAATCCACACGGCTCCAGGGGATTAATAAAGGCCTTCTGAAGCTAAATGATGGGTTTGTGTAAGAAAAATATCCATATTTAAAACTCTATACACTAAAATAACTACCTTTCGGCAGACAGCCTATGCAAGTTGATTTACGGCGAAAGAGTAACCCCTGACACAATGTAGGAGTAGCGTAAGCTTTGACGCCTCTCGCAGTTCAAACAAATAGCACTGGGCAACAAACTCAAGCTTCTCCGACATTTCTCTTCTAATTCGTGACCGTGTTTTGTTTTGCTCTATCCTCTGCGCTTCCGTGTTCATCAATGTGTCAGGTCATGGGTTACTCTTTCGCGTAAATCTATGCTTACGGCAGTCGGATAGTTATTTTAGTTTATAAAGTTTTAAGTATGGATATTGTTCTTACTTAAACGCATCGTTTTGCTTCAGAAGTCCTTTATTAACCCCCTGGAGCCGTGTGGAGCACTTTTATAATGGATGGATGCACTTTTTTGGAATTCAATATCCGGTCCGCCATTCACTGCCATTATAAAGCTTGGATATTTATTAATATAAATCCAGTTGTGTTCATCTGAAAGAAGAAAGTTATATACACCTAGGATGGCTTGAGGGTGAGAAAATCATGGGATCATTTTAATTTTTGGGTGAACTATACCTTTAATACTATAATAGACAATTATTTCACAACCATTTTTTGATATTAGTGGGTCACACATTTCATAAAACATTAGGTGATGAATACCCAAATGATGTACCTGTACTGTTTTTGCCCAGATGCTGAATTGCACATTAAATGGACACTTTACCATCCCATTCAGTCATGGGAGAGGAGTCTTCTTATACATAAAAATACGGAAACCGCATCATGGCTGATTTTGTACTGTAGGTCACAGAATATGCTGACATGGTGAATATAGTAGCCTATGTCCTGATTGTTTTCATACTACTCACATGCATACTTTACAAGCGTACTTTATTTATAGTCGACAAACATATTCTTCATTCCAATCAGTACATTCTTTGAAAGTATTTTATTTTGGATGCAGGAATGGTATCAGCATCTGGGGACTGTCCCACGGCCCATTTTTAAACCACAGGGGAAAATCAAGAGATTTGTTCTCTCTCTCTCTCTCTCTCTCTCTCTCTCTCTCTCTCTCTCTCTCTCTCTCTCTCTCTCTCTCTCTCTCTCTCTCTCTTCTCTCTCTCTCTCTCTCTCTCTCTCTCTCTCTCTCTACATCTCTGCCCCTACAGGTACAAATATATTTTTATCCCTGACAAGGTGATTTCATCAGGTTTTGCTATTTTTGTTTAGACATTTTCATATGATAGACCCCACAAGAACAGCAAAACATGTGCACACAGATGACACCTCATATGTGAACTTTAATAGCGCTTGTCACGTGAAGTGCGTAAGAGATTTGATTCCAATAGACTTTAATCTATTAGTATGTTGCTAAGCTAATGGCACAATACTCTAATAAGCATAAAAATATCTTGTACACACAAATATTAGTTAGGTAAATATTGTAGGTAAATATAATTTTTAGAGCTATTTATCGATTCAATTGTATTCATAGTTAACATTAAGTCAAATTTAGCATACTACATGACTGATAAGACAGATGGGTAACTGACAAAAACTGGACATGTTATACAGAAAAAGTAAATGTGGACCAGTGTAAATTCACTTTGACAGGAATACACTCTTCATCTTAAACTTCCTTTGGTCTGATATGTGCTAGGTGGCATTTGAGAGCTCTGACCGTCATGAGACAAAATGTAGGTTGTCCAGGTGTTTGAATGGCAGTCAATCAATGAATTTAATCTCATCCACTCAGCAAACAGAGGTTAACTTCACACTCGCCAAAAATGTAATCACATGTCAGTCCAATCACATTTTACCTGTACAATAAGATTAACTTTTAATAAAATATCAGTCCATCTTAAGTGGATCCGACATCCTATATGCATATCAAAATGAAATATTTGCTCAGTAAAAAGAAAGACAAACACTTCAATAAGCAGACAACATTATTTGGTAAGTTAGTCTTTTCTTACATCTCGTACCATTGAATTCCAGAGTTAAATATTGAATTACATCAAGAGTAATATAGCCTTTATATTATTTATAAATGATTTGCTTCAAGTCTGCACAGAATCCTGCATCAAAGTTGCACCAATCGCTTTTGCTATGTTATGATTGTTCTCTTCTTTTACAATGCTTTCCTATGTTTTCACACATATTCCTAATGTGTATTCATTCTATGTTAGAGCATTTCACTACCATGAAATAAATACATTCTGAATTAATAATAATAATAGAAAAACATAGATATGCCTCTTTGATGTGTCTATGCAGGAAAGCAATATTAGATATTTTAAATGGTTGTGTTCAGAGGCAAATACAAGCCTTTTCCTCTTGCAGTTTGCTCACTAACCCCCAATGGCAGAAAATTGCTTATGTGATCTAAGTATAAACCTAAAAGTGGAATCATATATAAATTATTTACAGCTGAACCAATTGTAGACTACTTAGAGGCCTACAAATAATAATTTATATTACATTATTACATTTTTTCCTGTTCATATTTTGCACTACAATGTCCATAATCAAATATGCATTGTGTTTGCACTGTGAAATCACCTTAATAACGCACAAATACACACATTGTGACATTGCTAGGCCAAATACACAGATTCAATACTTACACAAAAGTTACTTTCACTTAAGTTTTCAGTTTGACCAATACAAATTTAATTGTTCATGCACGCAGCCGCATTACCATGAGGTATTAGCGCTCTTTACATAGCATGTGCTAAGCATTCAGATCGAGAGTACATTTTCACGATAATGATGTAATAAATTAACCAGTTTTACCTTTGAGTTTTTCACATACAGACAACAACGTTGTCTCTCAGAGTGGCAGTGTCTCTCAGAAGTCAAGATGGGCAGAGGATCACCAATTCCCCCAATGCTGCGGCCAAAAATACTGGAGCAATATCAGAAAGGAGTTTCTCAGAGAAAAACTGCAAAGAGTTTAAAGTTATCATCATCTACAGTGCATAATATCATCCAAAGATTCAGAGAATCTGGAACAATCTCTGTGCGTAAGGGTCAAGGCCGGAAAACCATACTGGATGCCCGTGATCTTCGGGCCCTTAGACGGCACTGCATCACATACAGGAATGCTACTGTAATGGGAATCACAACATGGGCTCAGGAATACTTCCAGAAAACATTGTTGGTGAACACAATCCACCGTGCCATTCGCCGTTGCCGGCTAAAACTCTATAGGTCAAAAAAGAAGCCATATCTAAACATGATTCACATCCAAATTTTTTGGAATCGGGTTTGTACAATCTAAGAAAAGTCTGTAAAAATAGGGCCCAATGTAAATATGAAAGAATATTATGTATTAATTCTTCATAGGTATTTTACTTGTATTTTAAAGTGCCCCATTATGGTTTTTTGAATATTCCCTTCCATGCAGTGTGTAATATAGCTGTTTGTGAATGTAAACGTTCTGCAAAGTTGTAAAGTCGAAAGTGCACAATAAATAAGTTATTGTCTCCTAAAAGAAAAATCGACTCTGAACTGCCTTAATGAGACGTTTGTATTTTGAATCACTAGAAAAGACATTTGCATAATGCCCATCTATGTTGTACCTTGTCTGTTGTCTGCCCGCAAACAACTTGACCAGCCCTTCAATGGAGGTTCGGGTTGAATAACTAGTTCTTCCAGTGTTTCATCATCGGACTCACGCTCGGATTGATATGATAAAATGTATGTCATCATTACTGTCTTTACAGTGTGTACAATCATTGAGCTTTAGAAAGCCTCCAGAGCTGAAGTTCAGTTATGGTAATGGCCGTTAAGCTTCCGAAACGTGCACTGTACACAGAGCACAGTAGGCTCTCAGAAAGGAGGGATTTAGAGGGACTGATTCATCCGTTGAGTCGTTTGAGAATCATTGAACAATGTGATGATGTGCAATGTATAGTATGAGAAAATTGAATTTGATGCATGCAAACCTGTTGTAGGAGACCTCCAAAGCAAATTTAGAAACCTATAAAATAGCATAATAGGGGCACTTTAAATTATGCATTATGCATGGTTTTTCCATTTTCTTGTTTTTTTTTTTCTGCTTACAATGCACTAGTATTATATCATTTGAATTTAATAGCACAACCTGAAAAGGCATTAGGTTTACTAATTTAATTAGAATCACTTTGTATCTCACTTTTGTTTAGGCAATCACTACAAACCTACAAAGAATGTCGAAGTCTTGTCAACATATTTTTTTCTATGATTAGTTCTGCAGAACATCAATATAAATAGATACACAAGCCTTTCCCTGTAGGGAATGATGTAAACACCCACAGACAATCCCTGTGGCCCTGACATGCAGCAGTTCTTGAATTCTGGTTGGTTTTTGCATGAGCTAATTAGTTTGAATTTCCCACAGTTCTCAGTTTGATATGTGCTAAGACTGTTTGGACATGGAATGTGCAAATAGTGAGGAAAACTCTTTGCCCTAGGGAAAGGTTTAACTTTCTCTTCATCCTATTACAATGAAAATAGGATTCTTGGTCCACGTTATTGATGTTGTGCCCATCCCTGCTGAAGCCAGGTGAAAGCCCTGTCCATCTGACTGTATTACCCTGTCTCTTGCATATTGGTTAGGTGATTCATTGGTCTTTAAATGAGTGTGGATTTCATTACTAGTGAAAGAGTCATTTGTCTCCATTGTTTTTGTAGACTCCAATTACCTGAAAAGAAAAAAGCTTTACTTTTGGCCAAAGAATGGCAGGGTTTGAATATGAACTCACAGTGAACTTGATGTAGCTCATATAATCACACAGAATGGGGAGATTGCATGTAGGACATACAGTATGCCAGTAGAATTACTGAAAGATGCATTACATTAGAGACTTGACTAAAAGAGTTAGGGAACAAATTAGGGATGCACAATATATCTGCCACCATATCAGTATCGGACGATATATGTCCACTTTTAATGTTATCATTATCGGCCCAATAAGAAAAGTTGGCCGATATATTAAAGCAGATAAATAATGGATTATTTCCTTCAGCTGAGACACTTAAGATGCACACAGATCACCATGATGGTTTTGAATAGCTTGAAATATGATTGAAATCACGTCAAAAAGGAAAATACAGTTACATGCAACATACAATGCAAGTCTGTCATATAGGCTACATAAAATCATAATGAGAACATTATAATTGTGTGCTTGGGTCATGGCTTTTAAGGGTCAGACTTTTGTGTTTGCAATTAGGCTTTCAAAAATTATTTTAAAAAATGCAAAGAATTATCGTATCGGGCAAAAATGTTATATCGGTGCATCCCTAGAACTATTTATTTAGTAATTTATTGCCTTGGTTTAAATACAGTGGGTATAAAATGTCTACACACCCCTGTTAAACACATATTGTAGCTTTTTGAGATTTAATGCCACAATATGTAATTTTTCACCTCTAGAGGTCACTTATTCAAAACAAAGGCGTAGGTTGATGACTCCTTGATTTTGCGGAGCTTCCACGCTTTCCGCTCATGCACAAGTGGGCTAACGCAGCGCTGTTTTATCCTCATGATTGTGTTGTCTTGATCATATAATAACGTGCTATAATGACTAAAGATTTCTGTACAAGCTGTTTTTGCACCTTATGTTATTAGTTTCCCTTGAGAAGGTCAAGTAAAATTTGTTTTTTCAATCTAGTCTGAATCCAGCACATCTTTTTCTCACACAACCTCAGTCTAAGCTATGAAGCAAATAATATGATCCTGTCCAGATGGAAATGTCTGTGGCTATTGGAAATGTTTGGGGATTTTTTTCACATAAATACTTATTTATTTTGACCCTCATCAAATCCGATGATAAAATATGGATACAAGGATTTGTTGTGTTGTCTGGTTCGCCTTATGTATTTTAACCTTTTTGGCCAACTTTCTGGAAAACTTAACAGTTGGTATTTACCCTTCCGATTAAAACAACAACACACATACAACAGTAACAGCTGGCTCTTATGTCTCTATCTATAGTGGTTAAACATTAGATAACATTTGTTTTGGGTATATCTAATGGGCAATCTACGGTCTCATTAATCTAATTTTGTTCCAGAGCGGATACTTTTGGCTGAGGGCAAAGTTTCATAACTTTATAACACTTTATTTTACAGTGTCCTTGTTGCATATGTTACATGTACTTACCATAACAGTAAATTATGCATAATTACAATCAAATAACCTCTCAACCAAATCCTAATCCTACCCTAACCCTATAGTAAGTACATGTTAGTTAATATTACTCAGTACTTGCATATATAATTACACTGTAACTATGACACCTTACAATAAAGTGTAACCTATAGTTTTTATATAACTTTAATGATGTATCAGAGCACTAACTTTGTACTTTTGACTGAATTGCTTAGCAACTTATGTAATCCAGATTGTTGTTTATTAAATATAAATTGTCAATAAATATTTTATATACATAATAGTACAAACCCAATTCCAAAAAAGTTGGGACACTGTACAAATTGTGAATAAAAAAGGAATGCGATAATTTACAAATCTCATAAACTTATATTTTATTCACAATAGAATATAGATAACACATCAAATGTTGAAAGTGAGACATTTTGAAATGTCATGCCAAATATTGGCTCATTTTGGATTTCATGAGAGCTACACATTCCAAAAAAGTTGGGACAGGTAGCAATAAGAGGCCGGAAAAGTTAAATGTACATATAAGGAACAGCTGGAGGACCAATTTGCAACTTATTAGGTCAATTGGCAACATGATTGGGTATAAAAAGAGCCTCTCAGGGTGGCAGTGTCTCTCAGAAGTCAAGATGGGCAGAGGATCACCAATTCCCCCAATGCTGCGGCCAAAAATACTGGAGCAATATCAGAAAGGAGTTTCTCAGAGAAAAACTGCAAAGAGTTGAAGTTATCATCATCTGCAGTGCATAATATCATCCAAAGATTCAGAGAATCTGGAACAATCTCTGTGCGGAAAACCATACTGGATGCCCGTGATCTTCGGGCCCTTAGACGGCACTGCATCACATACAGGAATGCTACTGTAATGGAAATCACAACATGGGCTCAGGAATACTTCCAGAGAACATTGTCGGTGAACACAATCCACCGTGCCATTCGACGTTGCTGGCTAAAACTCTATAGGTCAAAAAAGAAGCCATATATCCATATATCCATGATCCAGAAGCGCAGGCGTTTTCTCTGGGCCAAGGCTCATTTAAAATGGACTGTGGCAAAGTGGAAAACTGTTCTGTGGTCAGACAAATCAAAATTTGAAGTTCTTTTTGGAAAACTGGGACGCCATGTCATCCGGACTAAAGAGGACAAGGACAACCCAAGTTGTTGTCAGCGCTCAGTTCAGAAGCCTGCATCTCTGATGGGATGGGGTTGCATGAGTGCGTGTGGCATGGGCAGCTTACACATCTGGAAAGGCACCATCAATGCTGAAAGGTATATCCAAGTTCTAGAACAACATATGCTCCCATCCAGACGTCGTCTCTTTCAGGGAAGATGTGGCGAGGGGGGCGTGGTTTAGCGAAGTCTGTAAAGGGAGAGAGAGTCAGGGGACGAGCATCACGTAAGTGAATCAAGTTTAAAGGAGAAACACCTGTCTTTGTTTCAGTGATTGGCGTGGAGAGACAGGATTTAAGCCATCCAGGAAATGAGGACTGGAGAGAGAGGAGCTGGACGCATTGGGACTCAAACAGTCCAGGGAAAGACAGACATTCAGAGAGGAACTGCGGAAAGAAAACGATGATATAGAGACTGAGATTATTTATGTTGTGCGATGTGCACATTTGTTTTGTGACCTGAGTTAAGGAGAATAAACACCTGTTCTGAGTCCCCAGCCAGCCGACCCCCTTGTCTTCTTCCTTATACATATTGATCATCATTACATTGGTGCCAAAACCCGGGAGGAAGGAGGGACATGCTGTCGGAGAGCCCTGTCGGAGAGGAGTTCGGGCAGCGCGGATGGATGCTGACCGTGAGTGGCTGCCCGAGGCGGTGGTGCTGGAGCAAGTGAAGATCAGGGTGGGACGGAGAGCTCGCTGCCGTGCCCCTGGGTCGAGGTGGGGTGGCTGCCGTCCGAGAGGGAGCAGAGGAGTCGCCGGCCGAAGCCTGCTGCCGTCCACCATTCAGGGGAGGAGCAGGGAGTGCGGGACTCGATGCCGGCTCCTTCAGTAGGAGGAGCCACCGCTGGCCGCCAGGGGGCGGAGGAGGATCGAGCCGTCCACCAAGCATCCAGTGCCATCGACTTTTTTTGGAATCGGGTTTGTAGTATTTAACAATCGTATTTGGTATTGAGAAACATTCTGTTTGTTAGTGATAGTGATTTTGAGTGCAGGTTACATTATTACGCCATTAGATAGCGACAAGACTATTTTTATGAGTGAATCAGTAGCAAATACTTTTATACTGAAAGGGACTGAAACAAGGTTGCAAACAAGGACATTACTTTTACATTCAACAAAACCTTGTAAGACGCAACCATGTGCTGTCATGTGAAATCCCCATAACCGTTGAAAGGATACTACGACAAAGATAATATTCTCCTGCTCTTCAACCGCTCAGGCAAATGCAAGTAACGCACAATGTACTAAATCTCTGTTTAGTTAGTCAAAGCTGTGAACCCCTTTGTTCAAACAAAGGATCTTACAGTCATAACTGATGGTTCTCCCAGGTGTTTTCATAGCTTCATCCCTCTGTTCTGACCTGGTTCTTCAACCACTTTAACTTGACATATTACCCATGTATGTTTTTTTTTGTGCATATGCATTTCTGTTTAGTTTAGATGTGTTTGTGATTTAGTTAATAAAACTTGTGCACAAGACACTTCTGACTCCCTGCCTGCAAACAAATTGTCACTTAAAGGATTGATTTTGTTATGTGCTCTAAGCACTGTAAATGCTAAGGAATAATTATTTTTATGGCCATGAAAAATACCCTTCTCTTAGAATTAATTAATAATCAATACTGAGTGTTTACAGGATGAACTGATTGATTGATTGATTGATTGATTGATTGATATGTTAATGTTGCAACATCAAGTTAACTGATTCAAATATTCATAATTAATCATAATGAATAATCAGTTATGAATAATTATTAATGTTTCCCCTATGAGCTAATTCGCTACAAAAGCTATTATGTAAAATACTTAAATTACACAACTCTGCGTTCCTTCCTAACTAGTTCTAAAGTGATGTTTTCAAATTACTAATGGAGGCTTGGGCTCATCTCAGCTAAACTGTCAACTTTGAATCTGTGGTGGGAGGAAGTAGTTCCACACACACACACGTTTTTAAGACACTCCTTGTGTAGTTTCTTATTTATTTACACACTTGTGGCATCAAACTGTTGTATAAACCGTTTTGAGAATATGTTTGAAATCGTGAGTGTGAGCCAGATGCTGAAGGTACTGTGAAAATGAGCTGATGATGACAGTGATTATGGTAAAAACATCTGCTCAAATTGAACCCTTCCAAGTGCCAAAAGGTAACGAAATGTGTTTTTTTCCCCTATTCTTTTGTAATCAGGGGCCATATTCACAAACTATTTTATCTTACCAAGAGTTCTCCTAGATGGCAGTAAAGGTTCTTAGTTAAGACTTTTCTCTTAGTCTATTCACAAAGCTGCTGAGACCAACTTTTACTAAGGAATAGAGAGAAGTCTTAAGCTAAGAGTAAAGGTGGGGTTGACCTCATTGCTATGGATGATGCATTACGCTTACTATGACCACAGTGACTGGCTTATAGGGGAGGAGTCTCTGTCAGTGATTTAATCTGTAGAATGATGTATCATGTTGCCATATTCAAATAAAGATTTTAAAGAGTAGGCTTAGTGTCACTAACTAAACAAGTATATGTTCAGCTATGTCAACCATGTCTGCATCTCGAGGGATTGCAGAATTCAAGCGACAAATTATGTTTTAATAAACAAAGTTTGGGAGGAGCACTATCAATCAGCTTGAGAGGAGGCATATATACAGTATACTCTGCTGACTCACCTAGTTGCCTCGACAGTTTTCTACATCCCTCCGCCACCCCGACTCCTCACTCTCAGCCCAGCCGGGAATATGTGGGAATACTCTGGGACTGGGCTAAATTCTGAGCTTGGAGCCCTCGATCCTCTCAGACAGCATAGCAAATAGACTTATTTTACTCTTTTACTCTATCCGATCATTTGTAAATGTGAATTTATGAAACAACTGCCACAGGTAATCAGACATTATTTAAATTTTTGTATTTATTAAATAAATACATTTTTGGTATTTTTGCCTTTATATTATGATAGGACAGTGAGTGGTTTAGGAGCTACTCTTAGAGCAAAAAATTAGGACTGACACACCCATTATTTAAGAGTTTCTCCTAAATTGGCTAGTTAGGAGCTACTTTTAGCCTTGAGATGTTTTGTGAATACGGCCCCAGGAGAGTTTTATGCTATTGCAGAAGATAGAGATCCGTCCGTGTTAGATTTAGATCCAGGCCTCTAAAGACACAACTATGTAATAATGACTGGCATTCATGCATTTAAGGGTTAATTAAAACAGTGATTAGCTAAGTTGGGTTGCATAATCACTAGTTTCCTTTACAACATGCTAGTAGTTGTTAGTTAAAGTCAAAACTATGTGTGGAATTATGATAGGCATAAACAAACCTTCAGAGAGGTGAAAGCTCTAAATCAGGATAAAATCAAGTAAATCTCCTTTAGACTAAGTAAACAAACCCCTTCTGCTAAGTAAATATACTGCTGATTTCAGGGCACTGATTATTTAATATGGAGAACACATAATTTATTTTGACAAGATGAGTAATTTAACGGCAGAGAAAACATAATGGCAGAGAATGCCTAATTCTGCTAATCAACACTCAGAAGGCTTGGTAGTTCTGCTTTTCCAACATGCTAAACCACAGGCAAACATACTATCTTGTATTTAAGGTCCTTTGAGAGGTATTCTTGTTTATTAGCAATGCAGTTTGGCTTCTTGGAGGAGAACACATGCAGAAAGAAGCTCCTGCACATATGCGCAGGGCACTGTATGAACAGAGCAGCTGTTTTTAGTCAGATAAATGAGTATTTCTTAGCATCCTTGCTGTTAAGGTCTATTAGGGAGATACAAAAGAAACAGATGTCCTGTTTAACCCATGTCTTCAGGCATTGTGTTATTATTTTTTTGTATTATTAATTGCATAAGTAGCTCAAACTTTACATTTTATTAGTTGACTGTCTGGCTGTTTAAGATTTGCTAAATACACTGGTGTCATACACAGATGTCTGGCATAGGAATGTTATTGTCATGATGAAATTATTGGGTTATGATTTTGCCATTTTATGACATGTTGGAGTGTGATTCTCACTGTAATCAGCCAGCATAATTTTATTTACATTTATTTGTTTAATTATTTAAGCTATTTAGACACGTTTGAACATGTTACCCATTCTTAAACCTAGCCATTTGTGTATTATATGATATAAAACACAGGATATAACAGGCAGATATGACTGCAGGCACAATTTATTCAAAAAGTACAAACATTCCAAGTGTTCCGAGGCCAAAAGATTGATTTGTGTGAAGAAAAATTGCCACCTGAAGAAATGTTACGTCAGTGAAATTGCATTGGCTGTCGTATGTCTTGTGACCAATTGCGTCATGCTAAAGAGTCGGGTGTATCTTTTGAATGAGATTTGGTTGTTTGTATAGATCATTAGTTCACACTCCAGATCAGTGGGTGGCTGTAATTGCCAACTGCCAATAAAAACAATAGAAGAAGAAGAAGAAGAATGAGATATGAGCGTGCGTGCATTCACAGAGTGACGGGATCATTTCAGCGATTAAAACATTAAGATCAACTCTGTTCTTTACATAAAGATATATGACTTCAGAAGACTTGGAATGCAATAAACAAATGTGACTGTACTTTTATTTCCCTGTTAACATTACATGTTTTATATTGTTGAGAAGTGGGTAGGTTTAGGTTAGGAGTGGGGTTAGTTGCTCCAAAATATGAAATGATTCATAAAATCATGTCTACTTTTACAAATGCAATGAATTAAATGCATCTTGATATGACTGAAATCAATGGAGTACCCTGTGTGTCGAAAAACGACGCTAATGGGGTACCTGTGCGTTAAAAAGAGATGCCGAGGGGTCCTGACCATATGTGACGAGTTGGGACTGAGAATGTTAACTTTCAGCATTCAGCATTTAAAGGATTAGTTCACTTCAAAATGAAAATTTCCTGATAATTTACTCACCCTTATCTCATCCAATGTGTGTCTTTCTTTCTTCAATCGAAAAGAAATAAAGTTTGAGGAAAACATTCCAGGATTTTTCTCCACATAATCAGTGCAGTTTCAAAGTGCTTTGAAGGGCTTCAGAGGCTCTGCATGATCCCAGCTATCTAGCGAAACGATCAGTCATTAAAAAAAAAAAAAAATGTTTTAACCTAAATTGCTCATCTTGCGCTACTCTGTGGCACACCACGAATTACGCAATCACATCGGAAAGGTCACGTTAGACATAGGCAGAAGTACCGCCCCAAGCAAGACTAATACAAATGGCCTTTACCAAAAAAACACTCCATCTCCAACTTCAAAATCATCTGACAACGTTGTTTTAACTTTTTTTTGCTAAAGGATGTTATATTAGTCTTCGCATGTGTGCTTTGTAAACATGGGGGCGGTACTTCTGCCTACGTCTAGCGTGACCTTTCCGACGTGATTGTGTAATCTGTGGCACGCCGAAGAGCAGCGCAAGATGAGCAATTTAGGTTAAAAAGTATATACATTTTTGTGAAAATGTCAGATGGTTTCACTAAATAAGACCCTGTTCCTCATCTGGGATTGTGCAGAGCCTTTTGAAGCCCTTCAAAGTACTTTTGAAACTGCATTTAATATGGAGAAAAATCCTGGAATGTTTTCCTCAAAAAACTTAATTTCTTTTCAACTGAAGAAGACATGAACATCTTGGATGAGATGGGGGTGGGTAAATTATCGGAAAATTTTCATTTTGAAGTGAACTAATCCTTTAAGTCTTACAATAAATGTCCTTATGTCCACATGCCCTTAACCCCACCGAGTCGAAATTGTTTTATACATTCACACAATTTCAGTTGAATGGCTTTAGTTTTATGTCACATTATTTGTCTGCAGATATTTGAAACAATGTTATTATTTTAGTAATACACTGACTTATTCATACATTCATTGCTAGTAGTCTTGCACATCAAATGTTTCTCTGTTCATCTGTGTAAGATATTGTTTTGGCTGGTAGTGATGATGTTTTCTGAGCATAAATTTCAATTTCAAGGTAATTTCATCAGGTTAAGTTTTTTTTTTTTTTTTTTTGCTCAGTAGTTGATTTCCCTGGCAACTAGATCATTTCAATGCCCTGCATTTTATTTTGATGTGTTATAATGGTGATTTTCCCATTAGTTCACTGAAGCTTCACAATTATTTAGCTTTTTTCCAGCAGAGCACAGTGTCTAAGAAACTTTTGTACACTGTCTCCATGGAAACACTAAAAAGGGCACTTTTTTTGTCCCCAGTGATTTGAGCTGATGGTTTTGATGTCTTGGCAGGTGTCCGTGTTTCTCTGATACAAAACGCCAATTAACAATACAGTGTGTGAAGGCCGTAAGGTCTGAAAGAATTCAGCTGCTCTGATTTCACAGCCCCTGGATAAAACCTGCACTATGCAATCAGTCTGTCTCCAGGCTGTGTGTGCGTGCGTGCGTCACACTAGTGTTAACAGCCTAAGAATACAGTTCCAATGTCATGTGTGAATATGGGGAGGCCTAGCAAGCCACAGCAGACAACACATATTCAGTCTGTTTATATGCAGTCATTTTAATTTCAAATGTAAACCATTTGTTCAATCAATTTGTACAAAACCACCATAGCAAGGATAATAAACACCCTGCTATACAGAACATAATCATATGCATTTAAAGCACCCTGCCCTGTCACCAGTTTCTACGCCCAGGTCTTTATCTAAAAGCACACAGTCATACATTAGTGCTGCCTCTTTCCAAATCACGTCTGCATTTGATGCACAAACATACCTCCCCAATCACCCAGTGGCAATTCAAACCACCAACGCCATCTGCGATATGATTTATCACTATATTCTAGTGTAAAGTTGCTTTTGTCAACCCCCCACCCCCCACACCCACACACACACACACACACACACACACACACACACACATAACAAAATACTCTCTCTGACTCACTTTTCCCCCAAGCTCATAGTGCACAGGTGTACAATAAGGTGAAAATGACAATTGAATCTGTGGTGGGACAAGCTGTACATTGTACAACTGACATCTGGACAAGCAAACTCTCCACAAATGCATATTTGCCCTTGAGGAGGCCACTGTGCCATGCAGTCAGGGAGGCAGGTGCTGTAACATGACAGCACTATTACAAATGGATTTGTTAAATGAGGGTCACCGTGCTGCCAACATTCAGGAACATATTGGTCAGATGGTATATTTCCCTATCAGACAGATTTGAGACTGAAATTGTCAGTGGAGTGTTTTGTAACTGATTAAACCAGCAATATGATCAGGGCCATGACTAATTACGACCACATCTGATGCGTGGCTCATTACTTAGTGGTAACAAGTTCCTTGAAAGTTTGCCAGAGCTTATGTTATGTCATCTGTCTGACAAAGAATATTTTGGATCATGCAGAGATCCAACAAAGCCACAGCAAAGCCGCCTATCTGATATCCATGAGCAGGTATGCCTCCCACAGCATGCTATTATACAAGATGTTTCCACTGGGTGCAATTCCATCATGTATATGCCCGAAGCGGTCATGGTTCAGAGCAGTGTCCTTGTTACCCAGGGGACTGAAATAGACCCAAGATAACTGTTTTACACCAACACTGGGAACTACCGTTTAGAAGCATTTCTGTCATTATTCAAAAATACATTTTACAAGATATTTTGAAGAATGTTACATCAACTGAATTGGATTAAGGATATGAGGGAGACATGGAAATAAAGGTTATACATTTCCAGGATTTCATTATTATTCACATCCAATAAAAAATTGTAAGTAATAATTGGTTTGTTCAAACAATCTTCTCTTTTTTTGGAAAGGCAACGACTGTGTGAGTGCTATATAATTTTTCTCATTGTTTTCTAGATCAGCTGTTATTTAGAACGTTTGTTGGTGAAGTAGCGTTTGTTCACGTGGGCTCGCGCGAGGGAACAGTTTCAACGAGGCGTGGCCTGCTGTATTCAATAACGAGTGTGTATAAATAGAGTGGTAGTCTGCGTCAGCGGAAGCGGAAGCGGCAGCCCTGGTGTGAAGCCCTCAACGTGTGAAGACCGAAGACCAGTGATTCTACTCTGTGCGACTCCACTCGAGCAAGGACATCGACAAGGCATTTGAGTATAGCTTTCCTTTCACTTTGACCCCTTTTGTGTTTAGCTTGTTTTCATCTGTTTATTTTTCTGACCCGTATTCACCATGTGCTTTCAAATCTCTACTATTACTACTACCACCCGGAAATCACGCTCTGTGTATTCAAGACACCGTAATCCTAATAATCTGTTTATGGTACCGATTTCCTCTGCCACTTTACTGTCCATTCCAATTGGTCTCTGGAATTGCCAGTCTGCTGTAAACAAAGCAGACTTTATTTCATTTATCTCCGCTCATTTAAATCTCAGTCTCATGGCCCTAACTGAGACCTGGATCAAACCAGAGGACACGGCCACTCCTGCGCCCTTCTCAAACAATTTCACTTTTTCTCACACCCCTCGCCAGATTGGGAGGGGTGGAGGTACTGGTTTACTCATCTCAAATGATTGAAAATTTGAGTCCATAACATCTCTATCTGGCAACAGTTCATTTGAATCACACTCAATCACGATCACTCACCCTGCTAAAATCCATGTTGTAGTTGTTTAACTTTGGGTAACTTCCTGGAGGAGATGGATATGTTACTCTCCAACTTTTCTGAAGATGGCACTCCCCTGGTACTACTTGGTGACTTCAACATCCACCTTGAGAAACACCAGGCTGCAGATTTCACCTCTCTACTCACCTCATTTGACCTTAAGCGAGTGTCTACTACGGCTACTCATAAATCAGGTAACCATTTGGACCTTATCTACACAAGCTACTGCTCCACAGACAACACTTTAGTTACTCCATTGCACACCTCCGACCACTTCCTCATTACTCTTAACCTGACTCCTGACACAACACACATTAATCCACAGATCACCTTTCGGCGTAATCTACATTCGCTCTCCCCCTCTCGCCTATCCACTATGGTTTCATCCTCACTTCCTCCACTGTCTCAGTTCTCAGCACTGGAAACTAACAGTGCTACTGACACTCTTTGCTCCGCTCTAACATCTTGCTTAGACAGCTTTTGCCCCCTTTCATCCAGAACAGCCCGCACCTCCCCCTCTGCCCCCTGGCTGCCTGATGTTCTCCGTGAACATCGCTCTGGACTCAGGGCGGCAGAGAGGAACTGGTGCAAATCGAAGAACTCTACTGACCTTATCTTTTATCAGTCTCTTCTCGCTTCTTTCTCTGCAAATGTCTCCACTTCCAAAACTACATACTATCACAACAAAATCAACAACTGCTCTGACTCTCGCACACTTTTCAAAACATTCTCCTCTCTTCTTTGTCCTCCTACCCCCACTCCGTCATCAACTTTTACAGCTGATGACTTTGCATCATTCTTCACAAACAAAACCTCATCCACCAGCAGCCAATTCTCCACACCACAAACTGACACACACATCTCAACAACCAACACACACATGCTCCCCTCCTTCTCTATGCTCTCTGAAGCAGAAGTCTCCCAACTCATCCTTTCCAACCACCCCACTACGTTTGATCCTATCCCCACTCACCTGCTTCAGGCCATTTCTTCTTCAATTACTCCTGCACTCACTCACATTGTCAATACCTCTCTTCACACCGGGACCTTTCCCACAGCATTTAAGCAGGCTCGGGTAACCCCACTGCTTAAGAAACCCTCTCTGAATCCAGCACTTATAGAAAATTACAGACCGGTATCCCTTCTTGCTTTTACTGCAGAAACACTTGAGCGAGTTGTGTTCAACCAACTCTCTATGTTTCTTGAACAGAACAACCTCCTGGACAACAACCAATCCGGCTTCAAAAGCGGCCACTCGACTGAGACTGCCCTGCTCTCGGTTACTGAAGCACTGAGATGGGCAAGGGCAGCTTCCAAATCTACAGTACTCATCCTACTGGATTTTGACACAGTTAACCATCAGATCTTCCTGTCAACTCTTGTGAAGATGGGCATCTCAGGAACTGTTCTCCAGTGGATCAAGTCTTATCTCTCAGGTAGGTCCTTCAGAGTGTCATGGAGAGGTGAAGTGTCTAAGTCACATCATCTAGCTACTGAGTTCAAGATTCAAGAGCATAGTCTTTGCGGAGCGACCTGAACGGCGACCGAACACGGTGGTGCCATCTTGTCATGGTTTCCCAGGGCTCAGTGCTTGGACCACTTCTCTTCTCCATGTCATCACTGGGATCTGTCATCCAGAAACATGGCTTTTCCTATCACTGCTATGCTGATGACACTCAACTCTACTTCTCATTTCAACCAGATGATCCCACAGTTGGTGTTCGTATCGCTGCCTGCCTGACAGACATTTCTGCCTGGATCAAAGACAGAACTCCTTGTGGTCTCAGCCAACCCAGCACTTCACCATACTCTCTCCATTCAGCTCGGTTCATCATCCATAACTCCGTCCAGGACAGCCAGGAACCTTGGAGTTGTGATTGGTGATCAGCTAAAATTCACTGACCACATCACTGCAACAACCCGGTCCTACAACATTAGGAAGATTAGACCCTTCCTATCAGAGCAGGCCACACAACTCCTGGTCCAAGCTCTTGTTCTCTCCAGACTGGACTACTGTAATGCTCTTCTAGCGGGCCTTCCAGCATGCACTATCAAACCCTTGCAACTGATCCAGAATGCAGCAGCGAGAGTGGTCTTTAATGAGCCGAAGAGAGCGCACGTCACGCCTCTCTTCATCAGTCTGCACTGGCTGTCAATAGCCGCTCAAATCAAATTCAAGGCACTGGTGCTCGCTTACAAGGCAACCACTGGCTCTGCACCAACATACCTAAACTCGCTTGTTCAGATTTATACACCCTCCAGAAGCTTGCATTCAAAGAGGCATGAAATCCCTCACAAGGACTTTTTCCTGGACCGTTCCCACCTGGTGGAATGACCTGCCTGTCTCAATTCGAGCAGCCGAGTCGGTAGCAATTTTCAAAAAATATCTTAAAAGCATCTTTTCCAGCAGCACCTGACCAATAAAGAATAGCACTTATCACTCTATTTGTTTTCTGTTTGTCTAAAAAAATATATATATATATATATTGTTTTGTCCTATGTGTTCTGTGCTAGATTAACTGAGACTTGTTACAGCACTTGCATATTGTTGCCCTTGACTGTTTTTAGTTGCTTCTATTGCTCTCATTTGTAAGTCGCTTTGGATAAAAGAGTCTGCTAAATGATTAAATGTAAATGTTTTACAGTATAATAGAGAAATTTAGCAGATGCAACTTGCTGCAAGGTAGTAGGGGTTAATCCCGAACTGTCACAGTAAGGACGTCACGGTTCGGTGCATACAGTCAGGTGACGAATACAGACAGTCACAGGCAATCCACACTCCAATCCAGAAGGGGGCACGTGATAACAAAATTCTGTTTGCTAACCACCACAACAGGAAAAAAAAAAGAGCAGAAGAAGAGACACAAGAACACGCTAGTAGTCTGTACACTGAAATCGCCCCCTATATCCTTAAAGTCCTCATAAAATCAAAATTGATCTTATTTACTTTGTTAGCACATATTACAGGTCTTAGGGTGAACAGTTAATCCGTGCAAGTTAATACACGAAAAAATTGTTTGTAGCGGTAATCTTTAATCAAAATCTGAAAAGTAACTTCCAGTCTGGAAATGGCGTTCCTTCTCAGATGATGTCAGTTTGACAGCTTAGGTTTGAAAATGCTTAACCACTCCCCTCCAACCGTTAGTCTGCTATGAGCGCGAGATGGAGAGGAGGAGCGCTGAAGTGAAACCCTGACCTCTATTCAATATCCCGTTTCACTTGGAAATACGTCACAGCACTGAAGAAAACTCACTTGCTACTTCCGGTTCACTGGGACTTTAAATAGGGCATTATTTGAAGGGACAGCAATTTGTAGTGGTGTCCGAAACCATAATGGATGTTATTGAGTGCACTCATTCAATCCCACAATGCACCGCATTAACGAGTATACAACTGATGTACGCTCAGCTAGAGAATACCCATAATGCACTGTGAGAGATACGCGCTGAATGATCTCAATGTCAATGCTGGTCAATATAGTTATGAATTTAATTTGATTATTAAGTTGTTTATGGTTTATACATGCTAGTTTCCATGGCAGAGTTCAAGATAAATCTTTTCATTACTACTGGAGTTTTCTACACCTCAAATAATTTTTAAACAGCGCACTCCGGGGCACTCAGTGTCCGAATTCACTCACATTTTTTTCATTCACTCCTTCAAGTGGACTATAGCCTATTAGTGGAGTAATGTAGGAAATGGTGAATGAGGGTATAGGAGGTGATTTCGAACTGTTTTGAATTAGCGGTGGTTCACTTCCACGTAACCCTTCGGTAGGGGAGAACGGGGCACAACCTAACGCGGGGTTAGTTGTAACACACATGGTTTAAAACTTTCCACACATGCCAGGATGACAAAACGTAGTGTATTTACCAGTTGCCATATCATCACTATTTAGAGAAAAAAAATGTGCCAAAATAAAAAAAATCTTTGGACGATATCACTGAACATTTATTTAACCATAGCAAATTTAAGTACATTTTTCATTCTGTCTTTTGTGTTTATTTAAAATAAAACAAATCTCATATTATTGTGATCTTCTATCTGTTATTTAACAGTTGAGATGGTTCTTTAGTGCTGATCTAACAGCAGAAGACACGAGCCGCGGTTTAAATCCCAGTTGCTCAGACGGGGTGTGTTGTAATACTGCGTTACATTGTGCCCCTATTAAAACTGCTATTATATTCTATACTTTTATGAATTGTATTGAGAAACTATAAGAAAAGGGTGAATAAAGATTGAGAGTCAATATTCAGAAATGCTTAATTATTATTTTTTTAACTATGCTGTATAACTGTTTTGAGGTGTGTTTGTTGTCAAACTCAAAAATGTGTTTTTAATGATTAAGAAATGCCTTTATTTTACTTGAAAAAGTTAATAATAGTATTGTATTGACAAAATATTTTAGTTTGTCTTGGATATTTTTTTTTAAATTTGTATCAGATAACATTTTAAGCGCCTCATATGTTCATTTTACTATGTACCCCACATATGGGGCATAGCATGTTGTCACATTTCACTTCCACTCTTTTGGGGTAAATCAAGAAAAAAGTTTACACTGTATTAATGAAACAAAAGCTCGAGTTCGTTACAGCAGGATGGATTCTGATTGGCTGTCAATGTTTTTCTCGTTCATCACCTGGGCTGCGTTCAGCCCCGACAAAACCAGTGAGTGAACGTGAAATGAGTGATGAAAAGAATCTGTTCAAATGAGTCATTTGCTCGTGAATCGGACTAACGTTACACTAGCGTTGTTTGTTTTGGCGTTCAGCTCGTGAGGACAGGGCAAGGCAACTGAAGGATTTACGCGATGTTTTTATCACCACATTTAATCCAGCCTTCAAAATTCGGCCTTTTAAAAATCTGGTAAATATGTTTTTGTTGTTAAATATGGTGGCGCTGGAGAGTCTGCATCGCTAACACTGACTGGCAAATCTTCTATATATTGTTACCCACCTCTAAGGTGATTGAAATCGAGTCAGTAAATGTAATCTGAGTACAGGAAATAGTGTTAAATTAAATTATTGTCAGACATCATAAACCATTGAGAAGCTGCTACTGTCAATCAGTCCATTTCTGGCAACCATGGAGCGTGATTGCGTCACAGAGAGCGCTTGCGTCACAGAGAGCGCTTAACTATAAAGACTCTGACCTGCAGTTTCTTCAGTACAGCGATTATCCTAGCGATTTTGAGCAACACATCTTGACTACCGATATCTCACAGCAATAACCTACCGATACTAACTTTAGAAACAACTTTACACCATCATTTCATACAGAGTCTATATTCAGCGCGTTCATCCTCACAGATTATAGACTCAAACTATACAGGCACACAGTGTGCTGTGCATCACACATACAGTTTTGTACATTGATATTATACGTTTCCGTTGGATTTGATCAGCATACAACACACGATGGCTTCAAACTCAAACTGCAGAGAGGTGTGTCTGGAGGTTTATGTGAACGGCGAGTTGCACTGCATTGACAGTATCTGGGTCCCGGATGAGGAAAATGCGCAGGTGGAGTTTATGGTCACCGAAGGCATCTACGAGCTTCTCGGGTGCTCACCGGGCGACATATCCGCACAGCTGAAGGTTGACACGGATGGGTGCATGTCAGTCAGTCACGCCGCTTTAGAGGGAGAGGATCTGCATATTGACATTGATATGAAGCACCCAACCTGTTCCTGTACAGCCCCTGAGAACAGCCCGCCAGGTGAATGCTCCACTCACAACTTTTCCATATAATTTACTGTAATCATTATGATGATCACAACTTATAATAACTGTTTTAATGAGATCATTATTTCTGCCTAAATGAATACATGATGTTAGTGAACTGCATGATTTGTATTATCTTAGAACTGTACATTTTTGACATATGCACATTACTTGGCCCGGTTTACACCTGGCATTAAGATGCGTTTTGGTAGATGAGGGAGACACATTCCCGTTTACAGCTGGTGTTTTAATCCGTCTCTTTTGTCCACTTTCAACCACTTCTGTCCTATTTTCTTTGTCTATGAGTGGGTAAATGTATGGGTTCTTTCAGATCTTTTGATCTAATGGACAATTAACGGCGAATTGTGCTTGGTATGTTTTTTGATCTTCAAACCAAGCTTGGGTCTCCAGTCGAAGTTTAAATCCCACGCTTCCGATAATGTTAACGCATTAGCTCAGTAGGCGGAGAGTAGGCGGTCTTGAGCATTTACACTACGAAAGCAATCCAGACAAATGCGTTTGTGAATACCTCCAGAAGTGTCGAAAGTGGACAAGCTCAAAGCGTTTTAGACTCCGTTTACACCTGTATTTAGTGTCGTCCACTTGTGATCGGATCGACCAAACATATCTTTATACCAGGTGTAACGGGGCCTTGGACACAGTCACCTCTGATAACAGTTTACTCTAAATTGTAATGTAGACACATCTACAAATAAATGTGTTCAAGTACAAACAAACTAATAAATGTGAATTGAATGTGAATGTCAACCTGGGTTCAGGAGTAACAAAATACATATAACTTAGTTACGTATTTAAAATACAAAACAACAGTTATATTTTAAATGGGTGGTAATCAAATTAGTTAATGTTACATCCAAAAAGTATTTTAGATTTCCAAAGTGATTACTTGTCATTTATTTCCTTTAAACATTAATGTAAAGTGTAACGGGCAATTAATGTAAAAAGCAATTGGTGATTCTCAGACTCTGACAGTCTGCAAAAGCATCCTAAGATACAGTTCTGCTCATAAGTTTGCAGAATATGCAACATTTCATTAATTCATTTCATTTTAATTTTAAGAAAATAAGAGGGATGTGGGATCATAAAAATTGCATGTTGCTTTTATTTAGTACTGTCCTGAATAAGCTATTTTACATAATAGATGTTTACATATACTCCACAAGACAAAATGACTGAATTCATACAAATTTCCACTTTCAAAAATGTCTGTCATTACCTGGATGATCCACGACTGTTTTCATGTTTAATGTTAAATCATTTGTTTAGGTGATTGCAACATTTTATCTCACAATTCTGACTTTTTTCCTCCCAATTACAAGATTATATCTCATTTTATAATTGTGAGACATAAACTCGCAATTGCGAGTTACAATGTCCAATTTTGAGGGGGAAAGATATGTTTTTTTCTCAGAATTGAAAAAAGAAATAAAAGGTAATTGCGACATTTAATCTCAGAATTCTGACTTTATAACATGAGTTTAAATCTCGTGGTTGTGAGAAAAGTCAGAATTGTGAGATAAAAAGCCACAATTACCTTTTTTATTTTTATATTAGGGGTATGATGTGTACATTTTTCTTATTGTCTTTAAAGATCATATTTTCTTCATTGAGTACTGCCCTTCAGAAACTAATAACTACATGTTTCCCAGAAGACAAAATGAGTACAATTTACGCTGTTCATCCAATTCAATGGATGTTAGTGAAATACACAAATAAAAGTATCCTTCCCAACCCTGATGTCAACAGAGCATTTGAGATGCAACATTACAATGAGATGCAAACAGAAATGTCTTTCCAGTCAGACTAATTATTCACTTCTAATCTGTGGTTTGAGATGTTTCTAATAACATACTATTTGTTTTTCAGAAAGTACCACAGAGTGGATGGTGAGAAAAATGAGTGGATTCCTTCAAACGCTTTTTTGGATGGATCCGGCTGTTCCAGAGCCAACACCTGAAACGGATCGAGTTCCTGAACCAGAACCTGAAGTGAATCAGGTTACTGTCTGCTGGCCAGCAGAAGTGCCAAAGAACAGCTCAGAAAGAGGTGAATGTCAACAGAGCATTTGAGATTCAACATCACAATGGCCACGTACACACTAAAGTTTCAGGAGTGACGACCGCATTTAACGTCATTGACAACTAGTTGTTCAGTTCGGTTTCGTACACACTGCGTATAGTTTTTGTAAAAAGTGTTGTCACTTCCGTAAATTACTGAACTGTGTGTGTGTAGAACAAATGAGATACAAATTGGAAGTTGGACTAATTATTCATTTTTGATCTGTGGTTAGTGATGTTTCTAATAACATATTATTTGTTTTCTTTTTTCAGAAAGTACTAAAAAGAAAATGAGTGCTTTCTTCAAAAAGTATTTCCCGTTGGATCCGTCCGAGCCCTCGTGTGTCCCAGATGCAAGCGTTCCGGAGCCAGAACCTGTGTCTGCAGAAGGTCAGGAGGTTGATGACATGGATGATCAGGGTGGCATGGATGCTTCTCCCGAAGAAGTGAAGAAGAAGAAGAAGAAAATGAGGGCATTCTTCAAAAAGTATTTTCCATTGGATCCATCTGAGCCCTCGTGCGTTCCTGAGCCAGAACCTGTGTCCGCAGAAGGTCAGGAGGTTGACGACAGTGATGGCATGGGTGCTTCTCCTGAAACTCCTGAAATGAACGGCCCAAGAGGTGAATGTCAACAGAGCATTTGAGATGCAACATCACAATGAGATGCAAACAGAAATGTCTTTCCAGTCAGACTAATTATTCACTTCTAATCTGTGGTTTGAGATGTTTCTAATAACATACTATTTGTTTTTCAGAAAGTACCACAGAGTGGATGGTGAGAAAAATGAGTGGATTCCTTCAAACGCTTTTTTGGATGGATCCGGCTGTTCCAGAGCCAACACCTGAAACGGATCGAGTTCCTGAACCAGAACCTGAAGTGAATCAGGTTAGCGTCGGCTGGGCAGGAAGCAGCAGTGGGATCGAAAAGAACAGCCCAGAAAGAGGTGAATGTCAACAGAGCATTTGAGATGCAACATCACAATGGCCACGTACACACTGTAAAGTTTCAGGAGTGACGACCGCATTTAACGTCATTGACAACTAGTTGTTCAGTTCGGTTTCGTACACACTGCGTATAGTTTTTGTAAATGCTGTTGTCACTTCCGTAAATTACTGAACTGTGTGTGTGCAGAACAAATGAGATACAAATTGGCTGTTGGACTAATTATTAATTTTTGATCTGTGGTTAGTGATGTTTCTAATACCATATTATTTGTTTTCTTCTTTTTTCAGAAGGTACTAAAAAGAAGAAAATGAGTGCTTTCTTCAAAAAGTATTTCCCGTTGGATCCGGCTGAGCCCTCGTGTGTCCCAGATGCAAGCGTTCCTGAGACTGAACCTGTGTCTGCAGAAGGTCAGGAGGTTGACGACAGTGATGACATGGATGATCAGGGTGGCATGGATGCTTCTCCTGAAGAAGTAAAGAAGAAGAAGAAAATGAGGGCATTCTTCAAAAAGTATTTTCCATTGGATCCATCTGAGCCCTCGTGTGTCCCAGATGCAAACGTTCCTGAGACTGAACCTGTGTCTGCAGAAGGTCAGGAGGTTGATGACAGTGATGTCATGGATGATCAGGGTGGCATGGATGCTTCTCCCGAAGAAGTGAAGAAGAAGAAGAAAATTAAGGCATTCTTCAAAAAATATTTTCCATTGGATCCATCTGAGCCCTCGTGCGTTCCTGAGCCAGAACCTGTGTCCGCAGAAGGTCAGGAGGTTGACGACAGTGATGGCATGGGTGCTTCTCCTGAAACTCCTGAAATGAACGGTCCAAGAGGTGAATGTCAACAGAGCATTTGAGATGCAACATCACAATGAGATGCAAACAGAAATGTCTTTCCAGTCAGACTAATTATTCACTTCTAATCTGTGGTTTGAGATGTTTCTAATAACATACTATTTGTTTTTCAGAAAGTACCACAGAGTGGATGGTGAGAAAAATGAGTGGATTCCTTCAAACGCTTTTTTGGATGGATCCGGCTGTTCCAGAGCCAACACCTGAAACGGATCGAGTTCCTGAACCAGAACCTGAAGTGAATCAGGTTAGCGTTGGCTGGGCAGGAAGCAGCAGTGGGATCGAAAGAACAGCCCAGAAAGAGGTGAATGTCAACAGAGCATTTGAGATGCAATATCACAATGGCCACGTACACACTGTAAAGTTTCAGGAGTGACGACCGCATTTAACGTCATTGACAACTAGTTGTTCAGTTCGGTTTCGTACACACTGCGTATAGTTTTTGTAAATAGTGTTGTCACCTCCGTAAATTACTGAACTGTGTGTGTGCAGAACAAATTAGATATTTCTTTCAAGTTGGACTAATTATTCATTTTTGATCTGTGGTTAGTGATGTTTCTAATAACATATTATTTGTTTTCTTTTTTCAGAAAGTACTAAAAAGAAGAAAATGAAGGCATTCTTCAAAAAGTATTTCCCGTTGGATCCGCTGAGCCCTCGTGTGATCCTGAGTTCCTAAAGCAGCTGACAGTCCTCAATCTGGATCTTAAAACAACAGCTACAGGATACACAAGCAGGCAGCCAAAATGAAGTCTGAGCACCGAATGGTGCAGTTAAGGGAAAAAAAAAAAAAAAAAAAAGTGTGTGCTTAATAAACTTTTTAAAGAACACTGGATATGTTGCAATTAATGTCTTATAAAGTTGTTGGTTTAACTATATGTTAAGTTATTTATGCTTAACTAATGCATAATTCTGGACCCTTAACCCTCTGAAGTCCGAGCTGTTTTTGGGCCCTTTAGAAGTTTTGACATGCTCTGACATTTGTGCTTTTTTCAGTTGCTTATAAACATATTAATGGCAAAAGTGTCATTATACTATATTCAGCACATACTGGGCTACCATAATGTGAGAGCAACATGTATGTATATGCTTGTATTTTTGAGAGAATAACGTTTATGCATGGTTTTTGAAAAAACAAAATATGTAAGACAGAATTAAGACCACAAAACACACAATAGTGCCCTTTCAAGGGAACTCACGCTGCGTCACCGCTTTGGGAACACCTCTGCGTGATTGAGTCGTGAAGCACGTGTGTAATCAGGCGGGTGACGTCATAGACCCGGAAGGCATAAAGCATACCGGCAAACAAATGTCGCTAGCTTCAGTTGTCTTCAGCAAGCACTCTGTGTATCATTGTCCTTGTCAGCTCTGTGTTTGTGTCTGAGTTCAGACTTTTCTTGTTTTCTTCACATGTTTGCATACACACTGACATATATAAGGAGATTATGGCGAGCGAGCAGTATTTCAGAAAGTGTGTTCCTCCCTGCTCTCGTTACATCACGAGTAGGGATACACACTTGATGTGTGTTGTTTGTCTGGGAGAACAGCACGCTCAGTCGGCTCTCGAGGGGGCTGGCTTCGAGCATTGTGAGGCGCTGCCTCTCAGAGTGCTGCGATCCCGCTGGGCTCTCTTCGAGAAGGGCGCCGTGGCTCGCGTTCCCCGTGGCACAGAGAAGGCAGCTTATGTCGTGGGGTTCGCAAATGGACCTGTCAGAGGGGGGGTTAGAGACGGGTTCAGCCCTTTCTCTAACTTTATCTCTGGCAGGCCCGCTGCTGCTTCTCTCTGGGTTCGGGAGCCCGTGCTGCCCAGGAAGTGGCCTCGGTGCTACAGCTGTCCAGCTGGATGTCGGTAGTAACGATGCAGGGGTTGAAGACTCGGCACTTCAAACCCCTGCCAGTGAGGAGCTCATGGAGGTGCTGAGCAGAGCTGTGGCCAAACTAAACACCGACTGGCCACAAGATAACCAAGAATACGCCTCAGTTAAAAGCAGGCTTGTTGAGCGCTTCCTGCCAGCCCGCTCTGCTCAGCTTCCACAACAGGGCTTGCCTTTTTTCACAGATCTCCACACTGAGGTGTCGAGATTGTGGAAGCAGCCCATGTCTTCTCATATATTCAGTCCCCACACTTCAGTATACAGCAACATCGTGGGTCTGAAGAGACATGGTTATAGTTCGATGCAGAGGGTGGAGGAGATGCTTACGAGCCATCTCTCCCACGATTCAGCATTAACCATTAAAGCCCCATCTTTGCCCACTAAGCCACTCAGAGCTACATCAGCACTAGTGGGCAAAGCGTACTCGGCAGCGGGTCAGGCATATCAGGCTGACCTGCTGAAAGATCTGGGGGAAAGCCAGAAGATCGGAGCAGATGTCGTCAGAGAGCTCTGATCTTCTGCAGATTTATGTAGCGAGACCTAGCCCCAGGGGAAATGGTGCGGGATTTATGCATGCGTCTAATCGTGTTACGATCAAACATGCATACATCGGCACAGAGGGGAATTTGGATATTAACAGTTGATTATAACGGATTATAACAATTATTAATATCTAGGGCTTGATTCAACTTTTAGAAATTTCTTTGATTCTAGAATTGAGTTCAAAGGACGGATAATTGTCCACCAACTATCTCCCTTTTTAATAACTCTTAGACAAGGCTTCTCTGGCCAGGAGAAGTATCTTTCTTTTTAATTTGTAACAGGGTCGGTTCACCGTAAAAGGGACCTATGGATGAGCAACTCAGACACAATCACATGTGAATATATATATTTTAATAAATCAACAAACAATAAACAAACATACACAAATTAACTGAAAGCAGGAAGGAGAGAGAGAGAGAGAGAGAGAGAGAGAGAGAGAGAGAGAGAGACAAGGGAAAGGTGGTATTACCGACACAACCTATTGAGCACAAGCAAGAAATCAGTCCAACTTATTGGTATAAGCTCAAGACTTTATAACGACAGCTTAAGGGATACTTGCATATGTTTCCTTCGTGGCTGATCGCGAATTCGTGCGTGTGGGGGAATTCCGCGATCCGGTCCGTGTTTGAATCTTGCAGGGTGGGTCCTTGGAGTCCGCGGGAAATTCAACTTTGGTTCCTTTGTGTGGTAATGTCCTTTGGAAGATGGCGCGCTGGCAATCCGAAAATCCGCGTCGAATAGGCAAAGGGGGTGAAAAGCAAGCGAGCGGAAGAGCACGAGAGAGAGAGAGTGAGAGAGAGCGAGTCACGAGAACAAGAAGCGGCAAGAAGAGAGCCGGAAAAATGAAAAAGAGCAGAAGAAGAGAGAGGAGAGCTTGTAGGCCCTTCTTAAAGGGCCATCACGGGGCACGCCTCTTTTGTCGGAACAGCCAATCAGAGCGAAGGAACTCAGAAGCGGAAATCTCCCTTTGTCTTCGGGTCTCGTCCCATTAACATGTTTATGGCTTTCCTAAGTTTGCAGACTCTGGGGTTTTGGCATAAAAGAAAGAGTTTGATGCTTCATAGTACCACAAAACGCACATGGCGGGTCTACAAATTGAGAGACAAAGATTTTGAGACCAAGCATGGGGAGTTTAACTTATGAATTAAAGGAACGGTGAGGATTGACGTCATTCTTCATTAAGCATTCACTGGCTATAAGTTTCTAACCTATCAAACACATCTAAAATGGTTATAACAAAAAGCATGCATACATACAGGGAAAAACAGCACATCTAAAATGAAAAATAACTAAGTTAAAAGTCATATAACCCCCTTTGGGTGTTTTATGGTGTCCGTGGAATGCAGGAGGCTGGTTTGTGTCCTTTTAGAACCGTTAACCTGTCAGTCTGTAGACTTCACGGCGCCGGTCTTGTTTGATTCATTTTGAATAATCATTTTGAATAAAAGTATTGGTCCTTTCGATCATTTATGAGCACCGTCCATACACTACATATCCCCCCTTTGGCCGACGAAGTTCGTGTTTGAACATCGTTGGACATTAGTTCCGATAGTCGAATGGCAGGTGCCTCATGATGGTCGACTTGATTGATGGGCGTTGAATCAGCAAGTGCATTGACAGTGTCCCTTGTTACTTTGAAGTCAGTTCATTTAAGGCAGGTGTTTCCTGGTGGCTGCAAGAAGTGGTTCAGGTTCTGGGTACCATGAAACAACCTGTGGCGAACTAACTTAACGCTGGTGGTTTAGTTGTCCTCAGCATTTGATCTGAAGAGATGGGGTGATGGCTGATGTGCAGTTGGGCTAGTACACCCAGACTGTTCCAAGTCTGCTGCATGATCTCAGCTGTGAAGTGAGTACCTCTGTCGGAGTTGACTCTCTGTGGCAGGCCGAACCTAGAGAAGATGTGGTTCTTCAGGAGGTCTGCCGTGGTTTGGGCAGTGTCGTTGGGTGCTGGCCGACACTCCTAGATGGTGACTCACTGTGTGATGCAGATTTCGGAGAAACAAAGTTTTGAAGTTAAAGTCCTCCTCCATCCCAGGCACGTTACGTGCTCCGAAGTAGGTCTGTCGCAGCCAATTGTAGTATGCTTGCGGGGTTTCTGCTCGGCCCTGCTTAAGGTCCATAGCAGTGATGAGCCCCTGGTCTGACTCAGGGTCAGAAAACTCTTTAATCAAAGCCTGTCGCAGCTGCTGATAGTCTGTTTTGACAGTTTGTGGTTGTCGGTCCAAGACGCTACGTACCTCCCGGCTTGATGTGATTCTGAGCAAATACAATCTGTCCCATGTTGTCACATTGTCCACAGTTTGTAAAAGAAAGTCTATGTCCTGCAGATACGCGTGCACGTCGTGTCCTTCTGCAGGGCTTGGGGTGAAGGTGGAAATGTTTCTGGCCAGCTTGTCAAGTTCTTTGTGAGCGTTGCCGTGCCTGGCGGCCGGAATCTCTTGGGAAGGTCCCCACCCCTTCGCTGCTGAACGGGGTTCTGGGAAGCTGGCTGGTGACATTTTAAACCGTGGACTACCACCCCCCTCCGGAACAAGGAACTCTTGACTCGGAGGTCTTGACCTACTGATCAGGGAAACTCTTTGTCGTGTGCGTTTCCCTTGCTGCTGCTTGCTGTACAGCGTGTAGGAAGGTGTGAGTTCTCTGTGATCATTGTCAAATTCATTTCTCAAATAGTCTCTTTCATTTGCTAGAGCAAGGATTTCGTTTCTGGCCACTTGCAGGTGCTTTTCAAAGCTCTGGCCTTAGCATCCTTCTCTTTCGGTGCATCTTGGAGTCTCTCGACTCCGTCCTGTAGCTCTGTGTCAGTCTCATCCGCTCCGCGGCGCCATTCCTGAGTCTCGACGAGTAGCTGGTCTACACGAGTCTGGGCGTCGGCCTGGTTCCTCCGGGCCTCCTCAGCTTGAAGTTTGAGTGCTGTTGTCTCCTGCTCCAGCTGGATGTTGTTATTCTCGTTGAGCCGTGTCTGGACGATCAGATTGTGGGCGAGCCTCCCGATGATCTTGGCCCACTCTTTGTGATTGTGGCTCTGCGTGGGATCATGGGTCATCAGCATGGACAGATCGTCGTCCAGCTGTTCTCTGCTCAGCTGCTGTAGGTCGCCGGTGACTCTGGGCAGGAACTCGTGGGTCATAGCAGACAGCCAGGTCTCGAGTTTGTCCCAGTGGGCAGCAGGGCTGGATGAACGGGACATCTTGGCGTACTGTTGACGAGAGGACGCAGCACAAAAGAAACACAATGCAAGTCCTTGCCGAATTTAGAGCTACGTTTTTTTTGTACGTTTCAAAATACAAATTTGGGCTAACAGTATAGGCTGTTAGTGAGCTACGGTCCAGATACTTAATATCTTTGGCCGTGAATATTGGTGAGGGCCAAGCCTAAATAAAGATTTTGACGGCGGCAGCCTATTGGGTCGTGTGATGACTCTGGCGGCTGGGTTCCAGTCTAATATTTAGCTTTCCTTGCTGGCTCTCACAGGTTCTGTCGGTATGTGAACTGAAAGAAACACAACATGACGGTGAGGTACATAGGGTAGGATAAAACAAACAAAAATATTAAAGGGGAAGGGTAAAACAAGAATAAGTGAAATAAAATGAAAATTAATAAAATAAAATGCAAGGATTAAAATAAAGTGGATTAAAATAAAATTAAAAATCAAAACAAAATAACAGGAAGTGGTAAGAGGGGAGGAGAAACTCTAAGCCCGTTTTCGCCACTAGGTGTTATTACGGGCCTGACAGAGCGGTGGCGCTGTCGAGTAATAACCTTTAGGGAGACTGTGTGCTTAGAGTGGAAGGTACCAAAGGCACTCAATGTTAATTTAAAAATGTTGAATTTAAACTCAGTTTAAACCAAATTTCAAATAACCAGGTGCTAGGGTACTAGAATAATTTTGGGAATTTGCTGTTACAGTAAATAGGCACATAAAGCAGAAATAACACTTTCAAAGGAAAATCATGGGAGGAAAGATCTGAGCATGACCTCCAGGGGGCGTGTTAATCATTGAATGCCTGTGGTGACACAGATACAACTTTATTTGAATTTAAGTTAAACTTGTTTAACATAAATTTAAATAAGTGTGAAGAGTCGTAGAGACAGAGAGTGTCAAATAACAGTAACAGTGAGGAGAATTACAGTTCTGAGCAGAACTAAAACAGCAAAAGGGAAAGGTAGAATTAACCTTCAAAGAAAAGCAGCAGAAGAGAAGCAGAACTACGAATAATGTCCACGAGATGGCGTTATCGAGTTCGCTGCGAAGATGCTGCTTAAACCTTACAGAGATTAAGGAGAAAGATAAGACCTTTCTGCTTGATGCGCCACTGTCTCCTGGGGCCTGTTCGGTGACGCAGTCACCACCACTGTCACTGACAGATTCCAGGAGGCAAAGAAACAAGCAAACTCAAGCAGTTTCTCCCCCGTAAGTGCCAGGTCTCGAAGGCGCCGAATACGAGTTCCTCACACCGGTCAGCGTCGCCGCACTTGTGTCCACCAGACACTCCGGAGGCGTACTCCAGTTTGGCGAGTTTCACCACTTGCTCCAGGAGCTGCGCCTGGATGACGACCGCTTTCAGCGGTACTTCCGCCTGTTCCGCCCTCAGTTTGATGACCTGTTGTCCTGCATCGGAGCAAGGATCACCCTCCAGGACACCAACTACAGGCACCAAAAAAAGACTAGTATATTATAGTAACATTTATCTACTAAATACTTAAGTGTTTTTGAACCATACTATAGTAATGATACTACAGTAAATTCTAGTATTTACTTATATACAGTTTGTTAATTTACTGTAGTATATTTACTATAGTACAGTTCATTAAAGTATTTATAGTCACATTTTACTGTGATATACTATAGTATGTTTCCATGTGGAAATATATGCTATGCTATAAATGTTTCTCAAACTGTGGTATGGATACCACTGTTGGTGCTCTTTCTAGTGATACTTAGGAGGTGTTTCTATTAAGTCCTCATTTACACCTCATTTTGTTCTGGTATAATCATGCTTGAACCCTGAGTCCTGCTTTAGACCCTGTTCAGTCACAGTTTAATCCTTGTGAACTTTTTATTTAGGCATCCTTAAATTGAAATAAGTAGCACTTTTGCAGTTAACTGCTATAACCTACAAATTACTGTATTCTCTTGGCAGTCGTGATACTGTCATGTCTATAAGCCATATGTGTTGCTTAATTATTGCTTATTGGCACAGTAGTGGCTTTAATACACCATATATACCCTTTTGTTTTGGAGATTCAAAACTCTAAAATTGCTAGCAAACAAAGAAATATGGTACATTTAAGTGAAACAGACTGGTTATTGTATATAGTTGATTATGTAACTATATGGACTGGAGGTCCATCGCAGAGGGATTCCAGGAGCGGTGGAACTTCCCTCTATGCTGTGGAGAGGTGGATGGGAAGCATGTGGTGATCAAGGCACCCCCCAACTCAGGATCCCAGTTCCACAATTACAAGGGATCCTTCTCCATCGTTCTCCTTGCAGTTGTGGATGCAAAGTATTGCTTCTGGGTGATCGATGTTGGGGGGTATGGCAGGACCAGCGATGGTGGGATTCTGGCCAACTCCACCTGCTGTGAGGGGCGCGGGACATGCTGGAGAGGAGCCACTGCCAGCTCTGGGTCGGGTTTCAGCAAACAACTCCTCCAGAGAGGCACTCCAGGTGAGGGATGTCTTCATGGCACACTTCTCGGCAGAGGGAGCAGTACCATGACAGCCGGCCACAGTAGCATTTGAAGTCCTCCTCATGACTTTCCCACAACAGCTCTTTTAAGAGCCACCCACAAACCTATAAAGAAAAAAAATAGTTGTACCTCCATTATTATTATTATTATTATTATTAATAATATTATTATTATTATTATCATTTGTACTATTTTTTACTATTGCAATATGTTCTGTTTATGTAAAATTATTGGTTTCTGTGTTGTTTAATTCTGCCTCCTCTGTTTGCAGGTCATGGCTGGTCTATCTGCACCTGCTCTGCTGCTGCCTTGATGCTGCTTGCTGTTCTACTCCTATTATTAATATAACATGGTAAACAGTCCCATATGTAGATTTTTTCTTCATCTCATTCAGAAATGTATGACTGCAAGTATTCAGTGTCACATTCATAGTTTACATTCATTCTTTGATGCCCTGATTAATTGTATAGGTCTGTGCCATTTCTTCAGTCAGGTTATTACTGTAAAATCGCCTCAGGAGCTCCATCTAAATGGCGCCGCCGTGTTTGGTCGCCGTTCAGGTCGCTCCGCGAAGACTGTGCTTTTATTTACTATTTTACTTTCTTTTACTCTCAGTTTTTACAAACTTATCATCTGCATTGATCTGCTATGACAGCAAAACTCTTTTGGACATTGGTTACCTCTACACTGGACTGTTTCAGGACACTTTCACCGATCCTCTGTGGCCATCTGAGATTCTTCGCAACGCCGAGTTGAACAATGGACAGACGAGTCAACGGTGAAGAATCAAGAAACACCGTGGGAAACGCGCTGGTATCCGTAACAGACTGAGGAAAAGGGCATTCAGTCCTCCTCTCCCGAGCATTCTTCTAGCAAATGTTCAATCCTTGGATAATAAGATGGACGATCTTAGAGCCAGGATAAGTTTTCAACGGGACATGAGAGACTGTAACATCTATTGTTTGTCTGAAACATGGCTCACGCCCGCGGTCCCGGACACAGCTGTGACGCCGTCGGAGAACTTCTCTGTTTTTCGGATGGACAGAACAGCCGAGGCCGTAAATCCAAAGGCGGTGGAGTATGCTTCATGATCAACAAGAAATGGTGCGATCCCAGGAACATCACCATTCTCTCGCGGTCCTGCTCGCCTCATCTGGAACATTTAACAATCATTTGCCGTCCATTCTATCTGCCGAGGGAGTTTTCTGCGGTTGTCGCGACCGCTGTTTACATCCCACCGCAGGCAGACACAGCGCTGGCTTTATCTGGCCTTCATGATGTTGCCAGCGGCATCATAAACAAACATCCCGACGCGGCATTCATTGTCGCGGGTGATTTTAACAAAGCAAACCTAAAGAAAGTCCTGCCAAACTTTCACCAGCACGTCTCCTGCCCCACCCGAGGAGCAAACACACTGGATCATTGCTACTCTCCGTTTAAGAACGCCTATAAAGCGCGGTCACTTCCAGCGTTTGGCAAATCGGATCATGCCACTATTTTCCTCACTCCCGAATACAAACAAAAGCTCCTCCAGGAACCCCCGGTGAGGCGGGAAGTTAAGCGTTGGTCGCCCCACTCAGAGACCGCGCTTCAGGCAGCTCTGGATGATGTTGACTGGGACATGTTCCGAGCGAGTTCAGCCGACGTAAACGAGTTCACAGACGTGGCGCTTTGCTTCATCAACACGCTTACAGAGCAAGCCACACAAACAATAACAATAACGTCCTTCTCAAATCAGAAACCGTGGGTGGACAATTCAATCCGCGCGGCAGTGAACGCACGCACTGCTGCTTACAACGCCGGTCTCCATTCAGGGAATATGACTGAATACAGAACGTCCTGTTATGCTCTGCGGCGTGCAGTTAAAGTTAAAGCCGCAAAGCTCCGATATAAAGACAGAGTGGCGTCTCATTTCCAACTCAACGACTCGCGGCGCATGTGGCAAGGTCTGAGGTCCATCTGCTCGTTTGGATCTAAATCCTCTGCAGAGGTGAACGCTGACCCGTTGCTCGAGAACGAGTTAAACTCTTTCTACGCTCACTTTGACTGTAACCGCGGCAACGCGACTCCGCCAAGTGGCGCGTTAGAGGAAATTACTCAGAGCAGCAACAATCACGTGATCTCTGTCTCAGAGGATGAAGTTCGGAGAGCACTCAAGCGTGTGGACGTCAGGAAAGCTGCCAGGCCGGATGGTATTTCAGGTCGTGTTCTACGGTCCTGTGCTGATCAGCTTGCCGGGTTGTTTACATCTATCTTTAATGAGTCCCTCGCTGCATCTGTGGTCCCCACCTCCTTCAAAAAATCCACCATCATCCCTGTCCCTAAGAACAGTAAACCCTCTTGCCTAAATGACTATCGTCCAGTGGCTCTCACATCTATAGTCATGAAGGTCTTTGAGAGACTCATTAAAAACACCATTTGCTCCTACATTCCTGACACCTTGGACCCTCTTCAGTTTGCCTATCGTCCCAATAGATCGACTGAAGATGCAATCTCTCATGTCCTCCACTGTCCCTCACTCACATCGACAGCAAAAGTGGGAACTACGTAAGGCTGCTATTTATTGACTATAGCTGAGCCTTTAACACCATAGTTCCCACCAAGCTAACCTCCAAACTCCTGGATCTCGGCCTGAATCCTTCTCTCTGCCACTGGATTGAGGACTTCCTCACTGGCAGGCCTCAGGTGGTGAGAATAGGCCAGTTCACCTCCACCTCCATCACCCTGAGTGTGGGAGCTCCACAGGGCTGTGTCCTGAGTCCCCTGCTCTACTCTCTCTACACACATGACTGTTTGTCCACACACAGCTCCACCTCTATCATCAAATTTGCTGATGATACTGTTGTCCTGGGCCTCATTTCCAACAACAATGAGACGGCATACTTGGACGAGGTGGAGCATCTAACATCATGGTGCCAGGACAACTGTCTCTCTCTGAATGTTGGCAAGACCAAAGAAATGATTGTGGACTTCAGGAAGAGACAGCAACGGACATACTCCCCCCTCATGATCAGCGGGTCACCAGTAGAGAGAGTGAGCAGCTTCAAGTACCTGGGAGTAAACATCTCTGAGGACCTGACCTGGACTGCTCACATTCAGACACAGGTGAAAAAAGCCAGGCAAAGACTGTACCACCTGGGCCAGCTGAGGAAATTCAGGGTTTCACCAGCTATCCTGAAAACTTTCTATTTAGGGGCGATAGAAAGTGTATTAACTCCTTTTTGCATAATCAAAGCAATGCGACGGTGTCTCCGCACCTTGGTTATGTGGAAGGATCCTTGGTTTCTGGCCCAGGGCCCGGTACTGGGGGCACCGTGTCAGCATGCGACTCTGACCACGGATGCCTCCCTCTCGGGCTGGGGGGGGTGACCATGAGTGGTCTCTCAGCCCAGGGCTTATGGCAGGATCATCATCGTTCTTGGCACATAAACTGTCTGGAAATGTTGGCGGTGTTTCAGGCTCTGAAACATTTCCTGCCATATCTCAGGGGCCATCATGTGCTAGTGCTCACAGACAGCACATCGGTGGTCTCCTATATAAACCACCAGGGGGGTCTGAGGTCTCTCCCGTTATACAAGTTGGCTCGCCAGATCCTCCTGTGGACCCAAGGGAAACTGCACTCAGTCAGGGCAGTTTACAGTTTACATCCCAGGGTGTCTGAATGTGGAAGCAGACATCCTGTCGAGGCAGGGGCCGAGGCTCGGGGAGTGGAGACTCCACACCGAGGTGGTGGAGCTCCTTTAGGAGATATTTGGCAGGGCCGAAGTGGACCTGTTTGCCACACACCAGAACATTCATTGCCATCTGTGGTTCTCCCTAACGCCTCCAGTTCCTCTTGGACAGGGACGCCATGGTACAGGAGTGGCCGAGGCTGCCCCTGTATGCATTTCCCCTGATCGCTCTGCTTCCGGGAGTTCTAGAGAGAGTGCGCCGGGCCGGGGCCCGTCTGCTGTTAGTAGCCCCGTTCTGGCCGGCCCGAGTATGGTTCTCGGACATTGTGTCGCTTCTCGACAGCTCTCCCCTGTAGATTCCGTTCAGGAGGGACCTTCTCTCTCAGGCGGGCAGTGCCATCCTGCACCCTCGCCCAGAGCTGTGGAAACTGTGGGCTTGGCCTCTGAGGGGGCCCAGCTCATAAGTTCTGGTCTCTCAACCGAGGTTGTTGAGACCATTCTACAGTCATGGTGCAAAGATCGCCTGTGGAATCCAGTTAACTGCCATGTGAGCGCGGTGCTGGAGTTCCTGCAGGAGAAGTTCTCCACTGGGTTATCTCCCTCCACAATAAATGTGTATGTGGTGGCCTTAGCAGCTTACCACACTCCTTTGGGTGGTGTTTCATTGGGGCGACATTCTCTAGTTACTTGTTTCCTCCGTGGCACTTTGAGGTTAAGACCTGTAGGACCTGTAGTACGCACCAGGGTGCTGGCCTGGGACTTGGCCATTGTCCTTAAAGTCCTTTCTGAGGCTCCCTTCGAGATGCTCGAAGAAGTTCCTGAAATATTTCTCACTCTTAAAACCATCTTTCTCCTTGCAATTTCTTCTCTGAAAAGAATTGGGGATTTACAAGCCCTCTCTGGGGCACCCTCATGCTTGGAATTTGCGCCCGGTATGGCTAAGGCCTTCCTACACCCTAAGCCGGGCTATGTTCAAGGTTCCATAAGCGCCTTGCTTCAGCCTTTTACAGAAATTAGCGGCGTTTGTTTGCCGGTATGCTTTATACCTTCCGGGTCTATGACGTCACTCGCCTATGACGTTCCGTCTCTCACGAGCCGCGAGCCGCGGGTTAAATCCCAGTTACGTAGGCGGGGTGTGTTGTAATACTGCATTACATTGTGCCCCTATTAAAACTGCTATTATATTCTATACTTTTATGAAGTGTATTGAGAAACTATAAGAAAAGGGTGAATAAAGATTGAGAGTCAATATTCAGAAATGCTTAATTATTTTTTTTTTAACTATGCTGTATAACTGTTTTGAGGTGTGTTTGTTGTCAAACTAAAAAAATTGTTAATTTTGAATGATTAAGAAATGCCTTTAATTTACTTGAAAAAGTTATTAATAGTATTTTATTGACAAAATATTTTAGTTTGTCTTGGATATTTTTTTTAAAATTTGTATCAGATAACATTTTAAGCTGTCATATGTTCATTTTACTATGTACCCCACATATGGGGCATAGCATGTTGTCACATTTCACTTCCACTCTTTTGGGGTAAATCAAGAAAAAAGTTTACACTGTATTAATGAAACAAAACCACATACTTGTACTAGACGTGTGCAATTAATGTGAGGGAAAAATAATCTGAACCCCGAGTGGATTTACACAAACTGAAAAAGTCAAAAAGCGTTAGGTTGTGCCCCGCTCTCCCCTAAACTCGTTTTGAAATGAGAATCATGAAATAACGGTAAAGGCCCATTCACACCAAGAACAACAAAGATAACTTTAATATCAATAACTATACAATATCAATATCATTCTGTTCATTCGTCAGAAGTGGCGCGCAGATGAAACAAAGGACGTGCGTATGTAACGGAGGCCAGCTAGTAGTTGCTGTGTGAGTAAACCTCACTCCTCTGATCTCAAGAGACGGTCTAGCGACTGACGCTAGGGGCAGCCCTTTAGCCTCCTTGTTAGAGCGTCCGACTCTCATGCCGGCGGACCCGAGTTCGAGTCCCGCTTGGAGCGGGGCGGTTCAAACAGGAGGGGTTACACGTACGCACAGAAATATTCGGATTTATAAAACCGTGCGCACGCACATCCTACGCAGTTTTCCCTTAATAAATCACAATCAATTCTAAATGTAGTGCAGCTTTTGCGGCTTCATGCAAAATCATGGCAAACACAGAGAGGAAATCAAAAAAACGTAACTTCACTCAAATCAAAGTTATCGTTGGTGGGGTGGAAAAGAGGAGAAAAATGTTGTTTGGAGGGCACAGTGTGGGCATTACTAATGCCAAAAAGGCACTTGAGTGGCAAAAGGTTGCAGACACCGTAAATGTTGTAGCCTCAACCTTGGACCGTGGCCGAAATAAAAAAGAAATGGTCGGACATCAAAGTCGAGGCAAAAAAGCGTCTAGCGCTCCATCGCCAGAGTGTGTCTGCACACGGATGGGGGATAGGAGACACCGGAGCTGACCCCTCTTGATGAGAGACTGGCGACAATTATTGGGGAATCCAATAATTATTTTATCAAAAATAAAACAAACTAAAGGCTTATGCATAAATACCATGATTCCTTAGCTGATGAACACACTTTTACTATGAAAACAACTTTCCCCAGTGGACAATTAATACATCTATCTATCTATCTATCTATCTATCTATCTATCTATCTATCTATCTATCTATCTATCTATCTATCTATCTATCTATCTATCTATCTATCTATCTATCTATCCCTATCTATCTATCTATCTATCTATCTATCTATCTGTCTATCTAATTGCATCTATATCTGCTCCGCCAGACGGACACATTGACGAGAATATCAGTTTTGTACATTATTTCGTTCTGTTTACCATATTATTTATGAGGATGAATTGCATAACATGCCAATATTATAGCAGAACATATTTCACTTTTCTTTTTGTAAATATGTGCTAATTTGCATTTCTGTTGTAATTTTCGTTTGATTTTGTTTGTTGTACACTGCAGATCGATCAAACGGGTGTTCGTGTAGGCTGTTAATTGTAAAACTTGCTTTGTGAAGTCTTCATGTTATTTATGAGAGGCAGTATTGCCATTTCTTTTACACAACGGTCTACAGTTTCACACACTTTCACGTGTTTCTTCCATCTGCCGACGGTGTCGCCATTTCTCATTTCACCCGTTTTTGTGCGTATGCCTGGGTCCGAGCTTGCGTGAAGGACCGCACATTTTCCCGTCAAGTTTGCTTTTTATAAATACCAATTATTGCGTAGAGAGCGGCGTACGCCTTCTTTTGTGCATATGCAACATTTATAAATGTTCGGACCCGACAAAACGTTGCGAAAAATTTTTTAAAACGGAAACGGTGCTGCGTTGAACACCCTGTTCTGATGATGCAAGTGTTGCAACTATGGCAGCTGAGAAGGCCATTCTGTGTGTCCTTTTAAAAGAATTTTAGGAGCCTGATCATTTTGAAGAAAAACACTTCAGGTGAAGGATAATCTCTCTTACCTCCGAGACTGTGTTATGATCTATATGACTTTATTATTTTTATTGTGAGTATTAGGCTTATCATTATTGCTGATCACTGTTGTGCTATGATATTGTAATATTTCCCATTATATCATCAGAGGAGTATATAAAAGTGTATGAAAATATCACTCCACAATACAATAGCAAAATATATAAATATGTATAGTATTTTTATGGACCCATTGTGCAAGCTGTCTCTTAACACTGCCTGGTTTATATACATGTTGCTGCTGATTGGGCTGACATATTTGGCACACCCACCAAACGAGAGAGAACGCATTTTAAAACCGTTTCCGGAAAACATGACGTTGAACATGCCCCTGGGAAAAAAATGTTCTGAAAGTGATTCCAAAGATATTGTTTCTCTCTGCCTTTATCGTTATAGATGTGGTGTGAACTCTGCTATTTATTAATGTTGAGAAAGCTTTTTAGAACTGTATCTTTATCGTTATTATCGTTGTTGTCCATGGTGTGAAAGAGCTTCAAATGACGAATCGGTTCATTGAGTCAAATGTTGATTCAGTAACCGCTTTGACGAATTCCTCAAGTTCATTCAGGAGGATTCGTATTCGTTAGACTAATTCAAGATTCAAACCAGTGAGTGAACGTGAAATGAGTGATGAAAAGAATCTGTTCAAATGAGTCATTTGCTCGTGAATCGGACTAACGTTACACTAGCGTTGTTTGTTTTGGCGTTCAGCTCGTGAGGACAGGGCAAGGCAACTGAAGGATTTACGCGATGTTTTTATCACCACATTTAATCCAGCCTTCAAAATTCGGCCTTTTAAAAATCTGGTAAATATGTTTTTGTTGTTAAATATGGTGGCGCTGGAGAGTCTGCATCGCTAACACTGACTGGCAAATCTTCTATATATTGTTACCCACCTCTAAGGTGATTGAAATCGAGTCAGTAAATGTAATCTGAGTACAGGAAATAGTGTTAAATTAAATTATTGTCAGACATCATAAACCATTGAGAAGCTGCTACTGTCAATCAGTCCATTTCTGGCAACCATGGAGCGTGATTGCGTCACAGAGAGCGCTTGCGTCACAGAGAGCGCTTAACTATAAAGACTCTGACCTGCAGTTTCTTCAGTACAGCGATTATCCTAGCGATTTTGAGCAACACATCTTGACTACCGATATCTCACAGCAATAACCTACCGATACTAACTTTAGAAACAACTTTACACCATCATTTCATACAGAGTCTATATTCAGCGCGTTCATCCTCACAGATTATAGACTCAAACTATACAGGCACACAGTGTGCTGTGCATCACACATACAGTTTTGTACATTGATATTATACGTTTCCGTTGGATTTGATCAGCATACAACACACGATGGCTTCAAACTCAAACTGCAGAGAGGTGTGTCTGGAGGTTTATGTGAACGGCGAGTTGCACTGCATTGACAGTATCTGGGTCCCGGATGAGGAAAATGCGCAGGTGGAGTTTATGGTCACCGAAGGCATCTACGAGCTTCTCGGGTGCTCACCGGGCGACATATCCGCACAGCTGAGGTTGACACGGATGGGTGCATGTCAGTCAGTCACGCCGCTTTAGAGGGAGAGGATCTGCATATTGACATTGATATGAAGCACCCAACCTGTTCCTGTACAGCCCCTGAGAACAGCCCGCCAGGTGAATGCTCCACTCACAACTTTTCCATATAATTTACTGTAATCATTATGATGATCACAACTTATAATAACTGTTTTAATGAGATCATTATTTCTGCCTAAATGAATACATGATGTTAGTGAACTGCATGATTTGTATTATCTTAGAACTGTACATTTTTGACATATGCACATTACTCGGCCCGGTTTACACCTGGTATTAAGATGCGTTTTGGTAGATGAGGGAGACACATTCCCGTTTACAGCTGGTGTTTTAATCCGTCTCTTTTGTCCACTTTCAACCACTTCTGTCCTATTTTCTTTGTCTATGAGTGGGTAAATGTATGGGTTCTTTCAGATCTTTTGATCTAATGGACAATTAACGGCGAATTGTGCTTGGTATGTTTTTTGATCTTCAAACCAAGCTTGGGTCTCCAGTCGAAGTTTAAATCCCACGCTTCCGATAATGTTAACGCATTAGCTCAGTAGGCGGAGAGTAGGCGGTCTTGAGCATTTACACTACGAAAGCAATCCAGACAAATGCGTTTGTGAATACCTCCAGAAGTGTCGAAAGTGGACAAGCTCAAAGCGTTTTAGACTCCGTTTACACCTGTATTTAGTGTCGTCCACTTGTGATCGGATCGACCGAAACATATCTTTATACCAGGTGTAACGGGGCCTTGGACACAGTCACCTCTGATAACAGTTTACTCTAAATTGTAATGTAGACACATCTACAAATAAATGTGTTCAAGTACAAACAAACAAATAAATGTGAATTGAATGTGAATGTCAACCTGGGTTCAGGAGTAACAAAATACATATAACTTAGTTACGTATTTAAAATACAAAACAACAGTTATATTTTAAATGGGTGGTAATCAAATTAGTTAATGTTACATCCAAAAGTATTTTAGATTTCCAAAGTGATTACTTGTCATTTATTTCCTTTAAACATTAATGTAAAGTGTAACGGGCAATTAATGTAAAAAGCAATTGGTGATTCTCAGACTCTGACAGTCTGCAAAAGCATCCTAAGATACAGTTCTGCTCATAAGTTTGCAGAATATGCAACATTTCATTAATTCATTTCATTTTAATTTTAAGAAAATAAGAGGGATGTGGGATCATAAAAATTGCATGTTGCTTTTATTTAGTACTGTCCTGAATAAGCTATTTTACATAATAGATGTTTACATATACTCCACAAGACAAAATGACTGAATTCATACAAATTTCCACTTTCAAAAATGTCTGTCATTACCTGGATGATCCACGACTGTTTTCATGTTTAATGTTAAATCATTTGTTTAGGTGATTGCAACATTTTATCTCACAATTCTGACTTTTTTCCTCCCAATTACAAGATTATATCTCATTTTATAATTGTGAGACATAAACTCGCAATTGCGAGTTACAATGTCCAATTTTGAGGGGGAAAGATATGTTTTTTTCTCAGAATTGAAAAAAGAAATAAAAAGGTAATTGCGACATTTAATCTCAGAATTCTGACTTTATAACATGAGTTTAAATCTCGTGGTTGTGAGAAAAGTCAGAATTGTGAGATAAAAAGCCACAATTACCTTTTTATTTTTATATTAGGGGTATGATGTGTACATTTTTCTTATTGTCTTTAAAGATCATATTTTCTTCATTGAGTACTGCCCTTCAGAAACTAATAACTACATGTTTCCCAGAAGACAAAATGAGTACAATTTACACTGTTCATCACAATTCAATGGATGTTAGTGAAATCACACAAATAAATGTATCCTTCCCAACCCCCAGATGCAAGCGCCCGAGCCAGAACCTGTGTCTGCAGAAGGTCAGGAGGTTGATGACATGGATGATCAGGGTGGCATGGATGCTTTTCCCGAAGAAGTGAAGAAGAAGAAAATGAGGGAAAAAGTATTTTCCATTGGATCCATCTGAGCCCTCGTGTGTCCTAAGATGCAAACTTGTCAACAGAGCATTTGAGATGCAACATCACAATGAGATGCAAAAACTCCTGAAATGAAATGAATGTCAACAGAGCATTTGAGATGCAACATCACAATGAGATGCAAACAGAAATGTCTTTCAGCAACTAGTTGTTCAGTTCGGTTTCGTGTACACTGCGAGTCAGACTAATTATTCACTTCTAATCTGTGGTTTGAGATGTTTCTAATAACATACTATTTGTTTTTCAGAAAGTACCACAGAGTGGATGGTGAGAAAAATGAGTGGATTCCTTCAAACGCTTTTTGGATGGATCCGGCTGTTCCAGAGCCAACACCTGAAATGGATCGAGTTCCTGAACCAGAACCTGAAGTGAATCAGGTTAGCGTCTGCTGGGCAGGAAGCAGCAGTGGGATCAAAAAGAACAGCCCAGAAAGAGGTGAATGTCAACAGAGCATTTGAGATGCAACATCACAATGGCCACGTACACACTGTAAAGTTTCAGGAGTGACGACCGCATTTAACGTCATTGACAACTAGTTGTTCAGTTCGGTTTCGTATACACACTGCGTATAGTTTTGTAAATGCTGTTGTCACTTCCGTAAATTACTGAACTGTGTGTGTGCAGAACAAATGAGATACAAATTGGCTGTTGGACTAATTATTAATTTTTGATCTGTGGTTAGTGATGTTTCTAATACCATATTATTTGTTTTCTTCTTTTTTCAGAAAGTACTAAAAAGAAGAAAATGAGTGCTTTCTTCAAAAAGTATTTCCCCTTGGATCCGTCCGAGCCCTCGTGTGTCCCAGATGCAAGCGTTCCTGAGCCAGAACCTGTGTCTGCAGAAGGTCAGGAGGTTGACGACAGTGATGACATGGATGATCAGGGTGGCATGGATGCTTCTCCTGAAGAAGTAAAGAAGAAGAAGAAAATGAGGGCATTCTTCAAAAGTATTTTCCATTGGATCCATCTGAGCCCTCGTGTGTCCCAGATGCAAACGTTCCTGAGACTGAACCTGTGTCTGCAGAAGGTCAGGAGGTTGATGACAGTGATGTCATGGATGATCAGGGTGGCATGGATGCTTCTCCCGAAGAAGTGAAGAAGAAGAAGAAAATTAAGGCATTCTTCAAAAAGTATTTTCCATTGGATCCATCTGAGCCCTCGTGCGTTCCTGAGCCAGAACCTGTGTCCGCAGAAGGTCAGGAGGTTGACGACAGTGATGGCATGGGTGCTTCTCCTGAAACTCCTGAAATGAACGGTCCAAGAGGTGAATGTCAACAGAGCATTTGAGATGCAACATCACAATGAGATGCAAACAGAAATGTCTTTCCAGTCAGACTAATTATTCACTTCTAATCTGTGGTTTGAGATGTTTCTAATAACATACTATTTGTTTTTCAGAAAGTACCACAGAGTGGATGGTGAGAAAAATGAGTGGATTCCTTCAAACGCTTTTTTGGATGGATCCGGCTGTTCCAGAGCCAACACCTGAAACGGATCGAGTTCCTGAACCAGAACCTGAAGTGAATCAGGTTAGCGTTGGCTGGGCAGGAAGCAGCAGTGGGATCGAAAAGAACAGCCCAGAAAGAGGTGAATGTCAACAGAGCATTTGAGATGCAACATCACAATGGCCACGTACACACTGTAAAGTTTCAGGAGTGACGACCGCATTTAACGTCATTGACAACTAGTTGTTCAGTTCGGTTTCGTACACACTGCGTATAGTTTTTGTAAATAGTGTTGTCACCTCCGTAAATTACTGAACTGTGTGTGTGCAGAACAAATTAGATATTTCTTTCAAGTTGGACTAATTATTCATTTTTGATCTGTGGTTAGTGATGTTTCTAATAACATATTATTTGTTTTCGTTTTTTCAGAAAGTACTAAAAAGAAGAAAATGAAGGCATTCTTCAAAAAGTATTTCCCGTTGGATCCGGCTGAGCCCTCGTGTGATCCTGAGTTCCTAAAGCAGCTGACAGTCCTCAATCCGGATCTTAAAACAACAGCTACAGGATACACAAGCAGGCAGCCAAAATGAAGTCTGAGCACCGAATGGTGCAGTTAAGGAAAAAAAAAAAAAAAAGTGTGTATGTGTGCTTAATAAACTTTTTAAAGAACACTGGATATGTTGCAATTAATGTCTTATAAAGTTGTTGGTTTAACTATATGTTAAGTTATTTATGCTTAACTAATGCATAATTCTGGACCCTTAACCCTCTGAAGTCCGAGCTGTTTTTGGGCCCTTTAGAAGTTTTGACATGCTCTGACATTTGTGCTTTTTTCAGTTGCTTATAAACATATTAATGGCAAAAGTGTCATTATACTATATTCAGCACATACTGGGCTACCATAATGTGAGAGCAACATGTATGTATATGCTTGTATTTTTGAGAGAATAACGTTTATGCATGGTTTTTGAAAAACCAAAAAATGTAAGACAGAATTAAGACCACAAAACACACAATAGTGCCCTTTCAAGGGAACTCACACTGCGTCAACGCTTTGGGAACACCTCTGCGTGATTGAGTCGTGAAGCACGTGTGTAATCAGGCGGGTGACGTCATAGACCCGGAAGGCATAAAGCATACCGGCAAACAAATGTCGCTAGCTTCAGTTGTCTTCAGCAAGCACTCTGTGTATCATTGTCCTTGTCAGCTCTGTGTTTGTGTCTGAGTTCAGACTTTTCTTGTTTTCTTCACATGTTTGCATACACACTGACATATATAAGGAGATTATGGCGAGCGAGCAGTATTTCAGAAAGTGTGTTCCTCCCTGCTCTCGTTACATCACGAGTAGGGATACACACTTGATGTGTGTTGTTTGTCTGGGAGAACAGCACGCTCAGTCGGCTCTCGAGGGGGCTGGCTTCGAGCATTGTGAGCGCTGCCTCTCAGAGTGCTGCGATCCCGCTGGGCTCTCTTCGAGAAGGGCGCCGTGGCTCGCGTTCCCCGTGGCACAGAGAAGGCAGCTTATGTCGTGGGGTTCGCAAATGGACCTGTCAGAGGGGTTAGAGACGGGTTCAGCCCTTTCTCTAACTTTATCTGGCAGGCCCGCTGCTGCTTCTCTGGGTTCGGGAGCCCGTGCTGCCCAGGAAGTGGCCTCGGTGCTACAGCTGTCCAGCTGGATGTCGGTAGTAACGATGCAGGGGTTGAAGACTCGGCACTTCAAACCCCTGCCAGTGAGGAGCTCATGGAGGTGCTGAGCAGAGCTGTGGCCAAACTAAACACCGACTGGCCACAAGATAACCAAGAATACGCCTCAGTTAAAAGCAGGCTTGTTGAGCGCTTCCTGCCAGCCCGCTCTGCTCAGCTTCCACGACAGGGCTTGCCTTTTTTCACAGATCTCCACACTGAGGTGTCGAGATTGTGGAAGCAGCCCATGTCTTCTCATATATTCAGTCCCCACACTTCAGTATACAGCAACATCGTGGGTCTGAAGAGACATGGTTATAGTTCGATGCAGAGGGTGGAGGAGATGCTTACGAGCCATCTCTCCCACGATTCAGCATTAACCATTAAAGCCCCATCTTTGCCCACTAAGCCACTCAGAGCTACATCAGCACTAGTGGGCAAAGCGTACTCGGCAGCGGGTCAGGCATATCAGGCTGACCTGCTGAAAGATCTGGGGGAAAGCCAGAAGATCGGAGCAGATGTCGTCAGAGAGCTCTGATCTTCTGCAGATTTATGTAGCGAGACCTTGCCCCAGGGGAAATGGTGCGGGATTTATGCATGCGTCTAATCGTGTTACGATCAAACATGCATACATCGGCACAGAGGGGAATTTGGATATTAACAGTTGATTATAACGGATTATAACAATTATTAATATCTAGGGCTTGATTCAACTTTTAGAAATTTCTTTGATTCTAGAATTGAGTTCAAAGGACGGTTAATTGTCCACCAACTATCTCCCTTTTTAATAACTCTTAGACAAGGCTTCTCTGGCCAGGAGAAGTATCTTTCTTTTTAATTTGTAACAGGGTCGGTTCACCGTAAAAGGGACCTATGGATGAGCAACTCAGACACAATCACATGTGAATATATATATTTTAATAAATCAACAAACAATAAACAAACATACACAAATTAACTGAAAGCAGGAAGGAGAGAGAGAGAGAGAGAGAGAGAGAGAAGAGAAAGGTGGTATTACCGACACAACCTATTGAGCACAAGCAAGAAATCAGTCCAACTTATTGGTATAAGCTCAAGACTTTATAACGACAGCTTAAGGGATACTTGCATATGTTTCCTTCGTGGCTGATCGCGAATTCGTGCGTGTGGGGGAATTCTGCGATCCAGTCCGTGTTTGAATCTTGCAGGGTGGGTCCATGGAGTCCGCGGGAAATTCAACTTTGGTTCCTTTGTGTGGTAATGTCCTTTGGAAGATGGCGCGCTGGCAATCCGAAAATCCGCGTCGAATAGGCAAAGGGGGTGAAAAGCAAGCGAGCGGAAGAGCACGAGAGAGAGAGAGTGAGAGAGAGCGAGTCACGAGAACAAGAAGCGGCAAGAAGAGAGCCGGAAAAACGAAAAAGAGCAGAAGAAGAGAGAGGAGACTTTGTAGGCCCTTCTTAAAGGGCCATCACGGGGCACGCCTCTTTTGTCGGAACAGCCAATCAGAGCGAAGGAACTCAGAAGCGGGAAATCTCCCTTTGTCTTCGGGTCTCGTCCCATTAACATATTTATGGCTTTCCTAAGTTTGCAGACTCTGGGGTTTTGGCATAAAAGAAAGAGTTTGATGCTTCATAGTACCACAAAACGCACATGGCGGGTCTACAAATTGAGAGACAAAGATTTTGAGACCAAGCATGGGGAGTTTAACTTATGAATTAAAGGAACGGTGAGGATTGACGTCATTCTTCATTAGCATTCACTGGCTATAAGTTTCTAACCTATCAAACACATCTAAAATGGTTATAACAAAAAGCATGCATACATACAGGGAAAAACAGCACATCTAAAATGAAAAATAACTAAGTTAAAAGTCATATAACCCCCCCTTTGGGTGTTTTATGGTGTCCGTGGAATGCAGGAGGCTGGTTTGTGTCCTTTTAGAACCGTTAACCTGTCAGTCTGTAGACTTCACGGCGCCGGTCTTGTTTGATTCATTTTGAATAATCATTTTGAATAAAAGTATTGGTCCTTTCGATCATTTATGAGCACCGTCCATACACTACATATCCCCCCTTTGGCCGACGAAGTTCGTGTTTGAACATCGTTGGACATTAGTTCCGATAGTCGAATGGCAGGTGCCTCATGATGGTCGACTTGATTGATGGGCGTTGAATCAGCAAGTGCATTGACAGTGTCCCTTGTTACTTTGAAGTCAGTTCATTTAAGGCAGGTGTTTCCTGGTGGCTGCAAGAAGTGGTTCAGGTTCTGGGTACCATGAAACAACCTGTGGCGAACTAACTTAACGCTGGTGGTTTAGTTGTCCTCAGCATTTGATCTGAAGAGATGGGGTGATGGCTGATGTGCAGTTGGGCTAGTACACCCAGACTGTTCCAAGTCTGCTGCATGATCTCAGCTGTGAAGTGAGTACCTCTGTCAGAGTTGACTCTCTGTGGCAGGCCGAACCTAGAGAAGATGTGGTTCTTCAGGAGGTCTGCCGTGGTTTGGGCAGTGTCGTTGGGTGCTGGCCGACACTCCTAGATGGTGACTCACTGTGTGATGCAGATTTCGGAGAAACAAAGTTTTGAAGTTAAAGTCCTCCTCCATCCCAGGCACGTTACGTGCTCCGAAGTAGGTCTGTCGGAGCCAATTGTAGTATGCTTGCGGGGTTTCTGCTCGGCCCTGCTTAAGGTCCATAGCAGTGATGAGCCCCTGGTCTGACTCAGGGTCAGAAAACTCTTTAATCAAAGCCTGTCGCAGCTGCTGATAGTCTGTTTTGACAGTTTGTGGTTGTCGGTCCAAGACGCTACGTACCTCCCGGCTTGATGTGATTCTGAGCAAATACAATCTGTCCCATGTTGTCACATTGTCCACAGTTTGTAAAAGAAAGTCTATGTCCTGCAGATACGCGTGCACGTCGTGTCCTTCTGCAGGGCTTGGGGTGAAGGTGGAAATGTTTCTGGCCAGCTTGTCAAGTTCTTTGTGAGCGTTGCCGTGCCTGGCGGCCGGAATCTCTTGGGAAGGTCCCCACCCCTTCGCTGCTGAACGGGGTTCTGGGAAGCTGGCTGGTGACATTTTAAACCGTGGACTACCACCCCCCTCCGGAACAAGGAACTCTTGACTCGGAGGTCTTGACCTTTGTCGTGCGTTTCCCCTTGCTGCTTGCTGTACAGCGTGTAGGAAGGTGTGAGTTCTCTGTGATCATTGTCAAATTCATTTCTCAAATAGTCTCTTTCATTTGCTAGAGCAAGGATTTCGTTTCTGGCCACTTGCAGGTGCTTTTCGCAAGCTCTGGCCTTAGCATCCTTCTCTTTCAGTGCATCTTGGAGTCTCTCGACTCCGTCCTGTAGCTCTGTGTCAGTCTCATCCGCTCCGCGACGCCGTTCCTGAGTCTCGACGAGTAGCTGGTCTACACGAGTCTGGGCGTCGGCCTGGTTCCTCCGGGCCTCCTCAGCTTGAAGTTTGAGTGCTGTTGTCTCCTGCTCCAGCTGGATGTTGTTATTCTCGTTGAGCCGTGTCTGGACGATCAGATTGTGGGCGAGCCTCCCGATGATCTTGGCCCACTCTTTGTGATTGTGGCTCTGCGTGGGATCATGGGTCATCAGCATGGACAGATCGTCGTCCAGCTGTTCTCTGCTCAGCTGCTGTAGGTCGCCGGTGACTCTGGGCAGGAACTCGTGGGTCATAGCAGACAGCCAGGTCTCGAGTTTGTCCCAGTGGGCAGCAGGGCTGGATGAACGGGACATCTTGGCGTACTGTTGACGAGAGGGCGCAGCACAAAAGAAACACAATGCAAGTCCTTGCCGAATTTAGAGCTACGTTTTTTTTGTACGTTTCAAAATACAAATTTGGGCTAACAGTATAGGCTGTTAGTGAGCTACGGTCCAGATACTTAATATCTTTGGCCGTGAATATTGGTGAGGGCCAAGCCTAAATAAAGATTTTGACGGCGGCAGCCTATTGGGTCGTGTGATGACTCTGGCGGCTGGGTTCCAGTCTAATATTTAGCTTTCCTTGCTGGCTCTCACAGGTTCTGTCGGTATGTGAACTGAAAGAAACACAACATGACGGTGAGGTACATAGGGTAGGATAAAACAAACAAAAATATTAAAGGGGAAGGGTAAAACAAGAATAAGTGAAATAAAATGAAAATTAATAAAATAAAATGCAAGGATTAAAATAAAGTGGATTAAAATAAAATTAAAAATCAAAACAAAATAACAGGAAGTGGTAAGAGGGGAGGAGAAACTCTAAGCCCGTTTTCTCCACTAGGTGTTATTACGGGCCTGACAGAGCGGTGGCGCTGTCGAGTAATAACCTTTAGGGAGACTGTGTGCTTAGAGTGGAAGGTACCAAAGGCACTCAATGTTAATTTAAAAATGTTGAATTTAAACTCAGTTTAAACCAAATTTCAAATAACCAGGTGCTAGGGTACTAGAATAATTTTGGGAATTTGCTGTTACAGTAAATAGGCACATAAAGCAGAAATAACACTTTCAAAGGAAAATCATGGGAGGAAAGATCTGAGCATGACCTCCAGGGGGCGTGTTAATCATTGAATGCCTGTGGTGACACAGATACAACTTTATTTGAATTTAAGTTAAACTTGTTTAACATAAAATTTAAATAAGTGTGAAGAGTCGTAGAGACAGAGAGTGTCAAATAACAGTAACAGTGAGGAGAATTACAGTTCTGAGCAGAACTAAAACAGCAAAAGGGAAAGGTAGAATTAACCTTCAAAGAAAAGCAGCAGAAGAGAAGCAGAACTACGAATAATGTCCACGAGATGGCGTTATCGAGTTCGCTGCGAAGATGCTGCTTAAACCTTACAGAGATTAAGGAGAAAGATAAGACCTTTCTGCTTGATGCGCCACTGTCTCCTGGGGGCCTGTTCGGTGACGCAGTCACCACTGTCACTGACAGATTCCAGGAGGCAAAGAAACAAGCAAACTCGAGCAGTTTCTCCCCCGTAAGTGCCAGGTCTCGTCTGCTGCTGTGCGGGAGCAGCAGGCGCCGAATACGAGTTCCTCACACCGGTCAGCGTCGCCGTACTTGTGTCCACCAGACACTCCGGAGGCGTACCCAGTTTGGCGAGTTTCACCACTTGCTCCAGGAGCTGCGCCTGGATGACGACCGCTTTCAGCGGTACTTCCGCCTGTTCCGCCCTCAGTTTGATGACCTGTTGTCCTGCATCGGAGCAAGGATCACCCTCCAGGACACCAACTACAGGCACCAAAAAAAGACTAGTATATTATAGTAACATTTATCTACTAAATACTTAAGTGTTTTTGAACCATACTATAGTAATGATACTACAGTAAATTCTAGTATTTACTTATATACAGTTTGTTAATTTACTGTAGTATATTTACTATAGTACAGTTCATTAAAGTATTTATAGTCACATTTTACTGTGATATACTATAGTATGTTTCCATGTGGAAATATATGCTATGCTATAAATGTTTCTCAAACTGTGGTATGGATACCACTGTTGGTGCTCTTTCTAGTGATACTTAGGAGGTGTTTCTATTAAGTCCTCATTTACACCTCATTTTGTTCTGGTATAATCATGCTTGAACCCTGAGTCCTGCTTTAGACCCTGTTCAGTCACAGTTTAATCCTTGTGAACTTTTTATTTAGGCATCCTTAAATTGAAATAAGTAGCACTTTTGCAGTTAACTGCTATAACCTACAAATTACTGTATTCTCTTGGCAGTCGTGATACTGTCATGTCTATAAGCCATATGTGTTGCTTAATTATTGCTTATTGGCACAGTAGTGGCTTTAATACACCATATATACCCTTTTGTTTTGGAGATTCAAAACTCTAAAATTGCTAGCAAACAAAGAAATATGGTACATTTAAGTGAAACAGACTGGTTATTGTATATAGTTGATTATGTAACTATATGGACTGGAGGTCCATCGCAGAGGGATTCCAGGAGCGGTGGAACTTCCCTCTATGCTGTGGAGAGGTGGATGGGAAGCATGTGGTGATCAAGGCACCCCCCAACTCAGGATCCCAGTTCCACAATTACAAGGGATCCTTCTCCATCGTTCTCCTTGCAGTTGTGGATGCAAAGTATTGCTTCTGGGTGATCGATGTTGGGGGGTATGGCAGGACCAGCGATGGTGGGATTCTGGCCAACTCCACCTGCTGTGAGGGGCGCGGGACATGCTGGAGAGGAGCCACTGCCAGCTCTGGGTCGGGTTTCAGCAAACAACTCCTCCAGAGAGGCACTCCAGGTGAGGGATGTCTTCATGGCACACTTCTCGGCAGAGGGAGCAGTACCATGACAGCCGGCCACAGTAGCATTTGAAGTCCTCCTCATGACTTTCCCACAACAGCTCTTTTAAGAGCCACCCACAAACCTATAAAGAAAAAAAATAGTTGTACCTCCATTATTATTATTATTATTATTATTATAATATTATTATTATTATCATTTGTACTATTTTTTACTATTGCAATATGTTCTGTTTATGTAAAATTATTGGTTTCTGTGTTGTTTAATTCTGCCTCCTCTGTTTGCAGGTCATGGCTGGTCTATCTGCACCTGCTCTGCTGCTGCCTTGATGCTGCTTGCTGTTCTACTCCTATTATTAATATAACATGGTAAACAGTCCCATATGTAGATTTTTTCTTCATCTCATTCAGAAATGTATGACTGCAAGTATTCAGTGTCACATTCATAGTTTACATTCATTCTTTGATGCCCTGATTAATTGTATAGGTCTGTGCCATTTCTTCAGTCAGGTTATTACTGTAAAATCGCCTCAGGAGCTCCATCTAAATGGCGCCGCCGTGTTTGGTCGCCGTTCAGGTCGCTCCTGAAGACTGTGCTTTTATTTACTATTTTACTTTCTTTTACTCTCAGTTTTTACAAACTTATCATCTGCATTGATCTGCTATGACAGCAAAACTCTTTTGGACATTGGTTACCTCTACACTGGACTGTTTCAGGACACTTTCACCGATCCTCTGTGGCCATCTGAGATTCTTCGCAACGCCGAGTTGAACAATGGACAGACGAGTCAACGGTGAAGAATCAAGAAACACCGTGGGAAACGCGCTGGTATCCGTAACAGACTGAGGAAAAGGGCATTCAGTCCTCCTCTCCCGAGCATTCTTCTAGCAAATGTTCAATCCTTGGATAATAAGATGGACGATCTTAGAGCCAGGATAAGTTTTCAACGGGACATGAGAGACTGTAACATCTATTGTTTGTCTGAAACATGGCTCACGCCCGCGGTCCCGGACACAGCTGTGACGCCGTCGGAGAACTTCTCTGTTTTTCGGATGGACAGAACAGCCGAGGCCGGTAAATCCAAAGGCGGTGGAGTATGCTTCATGATCAACAAGAAATGGTGCGATCCCAGGAACATCACCATTCTCTCGCGGTCCTGCTCGCCTCATCTGGAACATTTAACAATCATTTGCCGTCCATTCTATCTGCCGAGGGAGTTTTCTGCGGTTGTCGCGACCGCTGTTTACATCCCACCGCAGGCAGACACAGCGCTGGCTTTATCTGGCCTTCATGATGTTGCCAGCGGCATCATAAACAAACATCCCGACGCGGCATTCATTGTCGCGGGTGATTTTAACAAAGCAAACCTAAAGAAAGTCCTGCCAAACTTTCACCAGCACGTCTCCTGCCCCACCCGAGGAGCAAACACACTGGATCATTGCTACTCTCCGTTTAAACGCCGCCTATAAAGCGCGGTCACTTCCAGCGTTTGGCAAATCGGATCATGCCACTATTTTCCTCACTCCCGAATACAAACAAAAGCTCCTCCAGGAACCCCCGGTGAGGCGGGAAGTTAAGCGTTGGTCGCCCCACTCAGAGACCGCTTCAGGCAGCTCTGGATGATGTTGACTGGGACATGTTCCGAGCGAGTTCAGCCGACGTAAACGAGTTCACAGACGTGGCGCTTTGCTTCATCAACACGCTTACAGAGCAAGCCACACAAACAATAACAATAACGTCCTTCTCAAATCAGAAACCGTGGGTGGACAATTCAATCCAGCGGCAGTGAACGCGCGCACTGCTGCTTACAACGCCGGTCTCCATTCAGGAATATGACTGAATACAGAACGTCCTGTTATGCTCTGCGGCGTGCAGTTAAAGCCGCAAAGCTCCGATATAAAGACAGAGTGGCGTCTCATTTCCAACTCAACGACTCGCGGCGCATGTGGCAAGGTCTGAGGTCCATCTGCTCGTTTGGATCTAAATCCTCTGCAGAGGTGAACGCTGACCCGTTGCTCGAGAACGAGTTAAACTCTTTCTCGCTCACTTTGACTGTAACCGCGGCAACGCGACTCCGCCAAGTGGCGCGTTAGAGGAAATTACTCAGAGCAGCAACAATCACGTGATCTCTGTCTCAGAGGATGAAGTTCGGAGAGCACTCAAGCGTGTGGACGTCAGGAAAGCTGCCAGGCCGGATGGTATTTCAGGTCGTGTTCTACGGTCCTGTGCTGATCAGCTTGCCGGGTTGTTTACATCTATCTTTAATGAGTCCCTCGCTGCATCTGTGGTCCCCACCTCCTTCAAAAAATCCACCATCATCCCTGTCCCTAAGAACAGTAAACCCTCTTGCCTAAATGACTATCGTCCAGTGGCTCTCACATCTATAGTCATGAAGGTCTTTGAGAGACTCATTAAAAACACCATTTGCTCCTACATTCCTGACACCTTGGACCCTCTTCAGTTTGCCTATCGTCCCAATAGATCGACTGAAGATGCAATCTCTCATGTCCTCCACTCGTCCCTCACTCACATCGACAGCAAAAGTGGGAACTACGTAAGGCTGCTATTTATTGACTATAGCTGAGCCTTTAACACCATAGTTCCCACCAAGCTAACCTCCAAACTCCTGGATCTCGGCCTGAATCCTTCTCTCTGCCACTGGATTGAGGACTTCCTCACTGGCAGGCCTCAGGTGGTGAGAATAGGCCAGTTCACCTCCACCTCCATCACCCTGAGTGTGGGAGCTCCACAGGGCTGTGTCCTGAGTCCCCTGCTCTACTCTCTCTACACACATGACTGTTTGTCCACACACAGCTCCACCTCTATCATCAAATTTGCTGATGATACTGTTGTCCTGGGCCTCATTTCCAAACAACAATGAGACGGCATACTTGGACGAGGTGGAGCATCTAACATCATGGTGCCAGGACAACTGTCTCTCTCTGAATGTTGGCAAGACCAAAGAAATGATTGTGGACTTCAGGAAGAGACAGCAACGGACATACTCCCCCCTCATGATCAGCGGGTCACCAGTAGAGAGAGTGAGCAGCTTCAAGTACCTGGGAGTAAACATCTCTGAGGACCTGACCTGGACTGCTCACATTCAGACACAGGTGAAAAAAGCCAGGCAAAGACTGTACCACCTGGGCCAGCTGAGGAAATTCAGGGTTTCACCAGCTATCCTGAAAACTTTCTATTTAGGGGCGATAGAAAGTGTATTAACTCCTTTTGCATAATCAAAGCAATGCGACGGTGTCTCCGCACCTTGGTTATGTGGAAGGATCCTTGGTTTCTGGCCCAGGGCCCGGTACTGGGGGCACCGTGTCAGCATGCGACTCTGACCACGGATGCCTCCCTCTCGGGCTGGGGGGGGTGACCATGAGTGGTCTCTCAGCCCAGGGCTTATGGCAGGATCATCATCGTTCTTGGCACATAAACTGTCTGGAAATGTTGGCGGTGTTTCAGGCTCTGAAACATTTCCTGCCATATCTCAGGGGCCATCATGTGCTAGTGCTCACAGACAGCACATCGGTGGTCTCCTATATAAACCACCAGGGGGGTCTGAGGTCTCTCCCGTTATACAAGTTGGCTCGCCAGATCCTCCTGTGGACCCAAGGGAAACTGCACTCAGTCAGGGCAGTTTACATCCCAGGGTGTCTGAATGTGGAAGCAGACATCCTGTCGAGGCAGGGGCCGAGGCTCGGGGAGTGGAGACTCCACACCGAGGTGGTGGAGCTCCTTTAGGAGATATTTGGCAGGGCCGAAGTGGACCTGTTTGCCACACACCAGAACATTCATTGCCATCTGTGGTTCTCCCTAACGCCTCCAGTTCCTCTTGGACAGGGACGCCATGGTACAGGAGTGGCCGAGGCTGCCCCTGTATGCATTTCCCCTGATCGCTCTGCTTCCGGGAGTTCTAGAGAGAGTGCGCCGGGGCGGGGCCCGTCTGCTGTTAGTAGCCCCGTTCTGGCCGGCCCGAGTATGGTTCTCGGACATTGTGTCGCTTCTCGACAGCTCTCCCCTGTAGATTCCGTTCAGGAGGGACCTTCTCTCTCAGGCGGGCAGTGCCATCCTGCACCCTCGCCCAGAGCTGTGGAAACTGTGGGCTTGGCCTCTGAGGGGGCCCAGCTCATAAGTTCTGGTCTCTCAACCGAGGTTGTTGAGACCATTCTACAGTCATGGTGCAAAGATCGCCTGTGGAATCCAGTTAACTGCCATGTGAGCGCGGTGCTGGAGTTCCTGCAGGAGAAGTTCTCCACTGGGTTATCTCCCTCCACAATAAATGTGTATGTGGTGGCCTTAGCAGCTTACCACACTCCTTTGGGTGGTGTTTCATTGGGGCGACATTCTCTAGTTACTTGTTTCCTCCGTGGCACTTTGAGGTTAAGACCTGTAGGACCTGTAGTACGCACCAGGGTGCTGGCCTGGGACTTGGCCATTGTCCTTAAAGTCCTTTCTGAGGCTCCCTTCGAGATGCTCGAAGAAGTTCCTGAAATATTTCTCACTCTTAAAACCATCTTTCTCCTTGCAATTTCTTCTCTGAAAAGAATTGGGGATTTACAAGCCCTCTCTGGGGCACCCTCATGCTTGGAATTTGCGCCCGGTATGGCTAAGGCCTTCCTACACCCTAAGCCGGGCTATGTTCCGAAGGTTCCCTCAAGCGTCTTGCTTCAGCCTTTTACAGAAATTAGCGGCGTTTGTTTGCCGGTATGCTTTATACCTTCCGGGTCTATGACGTCACTCGCCTATGACGTTCCGTCTCTCACGAGCCGCGAGCCGCGGGTTAAATCCCAGTTACGTAGGCGGGGTGTGTTGTAATACTGCATTACATTGTGCCCCTATTAAAACTGCTATTATATTCTATACTTTTATGAAGTGTATTGAGAAACTATAAGAAAAGGGTGAATAAAGATTGAGAGTCAATATTCAGAAATGCTTAATTATTTTTTTAACTATGCTGTATAACTGTTTTGAGGTGTGTTTGTTGTCAAACTAAAAAAATTGTTAATTTTGAATGATTAAGAAATGCCTTTAATTTACTTGAAAAAGTTATTAATAGTATTTTATTGACAAAATATTTTAGTTTGTCTTGGATATTTTTTTTTAAATTTGTATCAGATAACATTTTAAGCTGTCATATGTTCATTTTACTATGTACCCCACATATGGGGCATAGCATGTTGTCACATTTCACTTCCACTCTTTTGGGGTAAATCAAGAAAAAAGTTTACACTGTATTAATGAAACAAAACCACATACTTGTACTAGACGTGTGCAATTAATGTGAGGGAAAAATAATCTGAACCCCGAGTGGATTTACACAAACTGAAAAAGTCAAAAAGCGTTAGGTTGTGCCCCGCTCTCCCCTAAACTCGTTTTGAAATGAGAATCGTTGAAATAACGGTAAAGGCCCATTCACACCAAGAACAATAACTTTAAAGATAACTATACAATATCAATATCATTCTGTTCATTCTAAGCGCGTGCTTGTCTGCCGCTGTAAATGCTAGTAGTTGCTGTGTGAGTAAACCTCACTCCTCTGATCTCAAGAGACGGTCTAGCGACTGACGCTAGGGGTTGCAGCCTTTAGCCTCCTTGTTAGAGCGTCCGACTCTCATGCCGGCGGACCCGAGTTCGAGTCCCGCTTGGAGCGGGGCGGTTCAAACAGGAGGGGTTACACGTACGCACAGAAATATTCGGATTTATAAAACCGCATGCACGCATCATCCTACGCAGTTTTCCCTTAATAAATCACAATCAATTCTAAATGTAGTGCAGCTTTTGCGGCTTCATGCAAAATCATGGCAAACACAGAGAGGAAATCAAAAAAACGTAACTTCACTCAAATCAAAGTTATCGTTGGTGGGGTGGAAAAGAGGAGAAAAATGTTGTTTGGAGGGCACAGTGTGGGCATTACTAATGCCAAAAAGGCACTTGAGTGGCAAAAGGTTGCAGACACCGTAAATGTTGTAGCCTCAACCTTGGACCGTGGCCGAAATAAAAAGAAATGGTCGGACATCAAAGTCGAGGCAAAAAAGCGTCTAGCGCTCCATCGCCAGAGTGTGTCTGCACACGGATGGGGGATAGGAGACACCGGAGCTGACCCCTCTTGATGAGAGACTGGCGGCAATTATTGGGGAATCCAATAATTATTTTATCAAAAATAAAACAAACTAAAGGCTTATGCATAAATACCATGATTCCTTAGCTGATGAACACACTTTTACTATGAAAACAACTTTCCCCAGTGGACAATTAATACATCTATCTATCTATCTATCTATCTATCTATCTATCTATCTATCTATCTATCTATCTATCTATCTATCTATCTATCTATCTATCTATCTATCTATCTATCTATATCCCTAATTATCTATCTATCTGTCTATCTAATTGCATCTATATCTGCTCCGCCAGACGGACACATTGACGAGAATATCAGTTTTGTACATTATTTCGTTCTGTTTACCATATTATTTATGAGGATGAATTGCATAACATGCCAATATTATAGCAGAACATATTTCACTTTTCTTTTTGTAAATATGTGCTAATTTGCATTTCTGTTGTAATTTTCGTTTGATTTTGTTTGTTGTACACTGCAGATCGATCAAACGGGTGTTCGTGTAGGCTGTTAATTGTAAAACTTGCTTTGTGAAGTCTTCATGTTATTTATGAGAGGCAGTATTGCCATTTCTTTTACACAACGGTCTACAGTTTCACACACTTTCACGTGTTTCTTCCATCTGCCGACGGTGTCGCCATTTCTCATTTCACCCGTTTTTGTGCGTATGCCTGGGTCCGAGCTTGCGTGAAGGACCGCACATTTTCCCGTCAAGTTTGCTTTTTATAAATACCAATTATTGCGTAGAGAGCGGCGTACGCCTTCTTTTGTGCATATGCAACATTTATAAATGAGGCCCATGGGCTGCGTTCAGACCCGACAAAACGTTGCGAAACATTTTTTTAAAACGGAAACGGTGCTGCGTTGAACACCCTGTTCTGATGATGCAAGTGTTGCAACTATGGCAGCTGAGAAGGCCATTCTGTGTGTCCTTTTTAAAAGAATTTTAGGAGCCTGATCATTTTGAAGAAAAACACTTCAGGTGAAGGATAATCTCTCTTACCTCCGAGACTGTGTTATGATCTATATGACTTTATTATTTTTATTGTGAGTATTAGGCTTATCATTATTGCTGATCACTGTTGTGCTATGATATTGTAATATTTCCCATTATATCATCAGAGGAGTATATAAAAGTGTATGAAAATATCACTCCACAATACAATAGCAAAATATATAAATATGTATAGTATTTTTATGGACCCATTGTGCAAGCTGTCTCTTAACACTGCCTGGTTTATATACATGTTGCTGCTGATTGGGCTGACATATTTGGCACACCCACCAAACGAGAGAGAACGCATTTTAAAACCGTTTCCGGGAAAACATGACGTTGAACATGCCCCTGGGAAAAAAAAAATGTTCTGAAAGTGATTCCAAAGATATTGTTTCTCTCTGCCTTTATCGTTATAGATGTGGTGTGAACTCTGCTATTTATTAATGTTGAGAAAGCTTTTTAGAACTGTATCTTTATCGTTATTATCTTTATAGTTGTCGTCCATGGTGTGAAAGAGCTTCAAATGACGAATCGGTTCAGTGAGTCAAATGTTGATTCAGTAACCGCTTTGACGAATTCCTCAAGTTCATTCAGGAGGATTCGTATTCGTTAGACTAATTCAAGATTCAAACCAGTGAGTGAACGTGAAATGAGTGATGAAAAGAATCTGTTCAAATGAGTCATTTGCTCGTGAATCGGACTAACGTTACACTAGCGTTGTTTGTTTTGGCGTTCAGCTCGTGAGGACAGGGCAAGGCAACTGAAGGATTTACGCGATGTTTTTATCACCACATTTAATCCAGCCTTCAAAATTCGGCCTTTTAAAAATCTGGTAAATATGTTTTTGTTGTTAAATATGGTGGCGCTGGAGAGTCTGCATCGCTAACACTGACTGGCAAATCTTCTATATATTGTTACCCACCTCTAAGGTGATTGAAATCGAGTCAGTAAATGTAATCTGAGTACAGGAAATAGTGTTAAATTAAATTATTGTCAGACATCATAAACCATTGAGAAGCTGCTACTGTCAATCAGTCCATTTCTGGCAACCATGGAGCGTGATTGCGTCACAGAGCGCTTGCGTCACAGAGAGCGCTTAACTATAAAGACTCTGACCTGCAGTTTCTTCAGTACAGCGATTATCCTAGCGATTTTGAGCAACACATCTTGACTACCGATATCTCACAGCAATAACCTACCGATACTAACTTTAGAAACAACTTTACACCATCATTTCATACAGAGTCTATATTCAGCGCGTTCATCCTCACAGATTATAGACTCAAACTATACAGGCACACAGTGTGCTGTGTATCACACATACAGTTTTGTACATTGATATTATACGTTTCCGTTGGATTTGATCAGCATACAACACACGATGGCTTCAAACTCAAACTGCAGAGAGGTGTGTCTGGAGGTTTATGTGAACGGCGAGTTGCACTGCATTGACAGTATCTGGGTCCCGGATGAGGAAAATGCGCAGGTGGAGTTTATGGTCACCGAAGGCATCTACGAGCTTCTCGGGTGCTCACCGGGCGACATATCCGCACAGCTGAAGGTTGACACGGATGGGTGCATGTCAGTCAGTCACGCCGCTTTAGAGGGAGAGGATCTGCATATTGACATTGATATGAAGCACCCAACCTGTTCCTGTACAGCCCCTGAGAACAGCCCGCCAGGTGAATGCTCCACTCACAACTTTTCCATATAATTTACTGTAATCATTATGATGATCACAACTTATAATAACTGTTTTAATGAGATCATTATTATTTCTGCCTAAATGAATACATGATGTTAGTGAACTGCATGATTTGTATTATCTTAGAACTGTACATTTTTGACATATGCACATTACTCTGGCCCGGTTTACACCTGGTATTAAGATGCGTTTTGGTAGATGAGGGAGACACATTCCCGTTTACAGCTGGTGTTTTAATCCGTCTCTTTTGTCCACTTTCAACCACTTCTGTCCTATTTTCTTTGTCTATGAGTGGGTAAATGTATGGGTTCTTTCAGATCTTTTGATCTAATGGACAATTAACGGCGAATTGTGCTTGGTATGTTTTTTGATCTTCAAACCAAGCTTGGGTCTCCAGTCGAAGTTTAAATCCCACGCTTCCGATAATGTTAACGCATTAGCTCAGTAGGCGGAGAGTAGGCGGTCTTGAGCATTTACACTACGAAAGCAATCCAGACAAATGCGTTTGTGAATACCTCCAGAAGTGTCGAAAGTGGACAAGCTCAAAGCGTTTTAGACTCCGTTTACACCTGTATTTAGTGTCGTCCACTTGTGATCGGATCGACCGAAACATATCTTTATACCAGGTGTAACGGGGCCTTGGACACAGTCACCTCTGATAACAGTTTACTCTAAATTGTAATGTAGACACATCTACAAATAAATGTGTTCAAGTACAAACAAACAAATAAATGTGAATTGAATGTGAATGTCAACCTGGGTTCAGGAGTAACAAAATACATATAACTTAGTTACGTATTTAAAATACAAAACAACAGTTATATTTTAAATGGGTGGTAATCAAATTAGTTAATGTTACATCCAAAAGTATTTTAGATTTCCAAAGTGATTACTTGTCATTTATTTCCTTTAAACATTAATGTAAAGTGTAACGGGCAATTAATGTAAAAAGCAATTGGTGATTCTCAGACTCTGACAGTCTGCAAAAGCATCCTAAGATACAGTTCTGCTCATAAGTTTGCAGAATATGCAACATTTCATTAATTCATTTCATTTTAATTTTAAGAAAATAAAGGGATGTGGGATCATAAAAATTGCATGTTGCTTTTATTTAGTACTGTCCTGAATAAGCTATTTTACATAATAGATGTTTACATATACTCCACAAGACAAAATGACTGAATTCATACAAATTTCCACTTTCAAAAATGTCTGTCATTACCTGGATGATCCACGACTGTTTTCATGTTTAATGTTAAATCATTTGTTTAGGTGATTGCAACATTTTATCTCACAATTCTGACTTTTTCCTCCCAATTACAAGATTATATCTCATTTTATAATTGTGAGACATAAACTCGCAATTGCGAGTTACAATGTCCAATTTTGAGGGGGAAAGATATGTTTTTTCTCAGAATTGAAAAAAATAAATAAAAGGTAATTGCGACATTTAATCTCAGAATTCTGACTTTATAACATGAGTTTAAATCTCGTGGTTGTGAGAAAAGTCAGAATTGTGAGATAAAAAGCCACAATTACCTTTTTATTTTTATATTAGGGGTATGATGTGTGTACATTTTTCTTATTGTCTTTAAAGATCATATTTTCTTCATTGAGTACTGCCCTTCAGAAACTAATAACTACATGTTTCCCAGAAGACAAAATGAGTACAATTTACACTGTTCATCCAATTCAATGGATGTTAGTGAAATACACAAATAAAAGTATCCTTCCCAACCCTGATGTCAACAGAGCATTTGAGATGCAACATCACAATGAGATGCAAACAGAAATGTCTTTCCAGTCAGACTAATTATTCACTTCTAATCTGTGGTTTGAGATGTTTCTAATAACATACTATTTGTTTTTCAGAAAGTACCACAGAGTGGATGGTGAGAAAAATGAGTGGATTCCTTCAAACGCTTTTTTGGATGGATCCGGCTGTTCCAGAGCCAACACCTGAAACGGATCGAGTTCCTGAACCAGAACCTGAAGTGAATCAGGTTACTGTCTGCTGGCCAGCAGAAGTGCCAAAGAACAGCCCAGAAAGAGGTGAATGTCAACAGAGCATTTGAGATGCAACATCACAATGGCCACGTACACACTGTAAAGTTTCAGGAGTGACGACCGCATTTAACGTCATTGACAACTAGTTGTTCAGTTCGGTTTCGTACACACTGCGTAGTTTTTTGTAAAAGTGTTGTCACTTCCGTAAATTACTGAACTGTGTGTGTGTAGAACAAATGAGATACAAATTGGAAGTTGGACTAATTATTCATTTTTGATCTGTGGTTAGTGATGTTTCTAATAACATATTATTTGTTTTCTTTTTTCAGAAAGTACTAAAAAGAAAATGAGTGCTTTCTTCAAAAAGTATTTCCCGTTGGATCCGTCCGAGCCCTCGTGTGTCCCAGATGCAAGCGTTCCGGAGCCAGAACCTGTGTCTGCAGAAGGTCAGGAGGTTGATGACATGGATGATCAGGGTGGCATGGATGCTTTTCCCGAAGAAGTGAAGAAGAAGAAGAAAATGAGGGCATTCTTCAAAAAGTATTTTCCATTGGATCCATCTGAGCCCTGAGGGCATTCTTCAAAAGTATTTTCCATTGGATCCATCTGAGCCCTCGTGTGTCCTAGATGCAAACTTTCCTGAGACTGAACCTGTGTCTGCAGAAGGTCAGGAGGTTGATGACAGTGATGACATGGATGATCAGGGTGGCATGGATGCTTTTCCCGAAGAAGTGAAGAAGAAGAAGAAAATGAGGGCATTCTTCAAAAAGTATTTTCCATTGGATCCATCTGACCCCTCGTGCGTTCCTGAGCCAGAACCTGTGTCCGCAGAAGGTCAGGAGGTTGACGACAGTGATGGCATGGGTGCTTCTCCTGAAACTCCTGAAATGAACGGCCCAAGAGGTGAATGTCAACAGAGCATTTGAGATGCAACATCACAATGAGATGCAAACAGAAATGTCTTTCCAGTCAGACTAATTATTCACTTCTAATCTGTGGTTTGAGATGTTTCTAATAACATACTATTTGTTTTTCAGAAAGTACCACAGAGTGGATGGTGAGAAAAATGAGTGGATTCCTTCAAACGCTTTTTTGGATGGATCCGGCTGTTCCAGAGCCAACACCTGAAATGGATCGAGTTCCTGAACCAGAACCTGAAGTGAATCAGGTTAGCGTCGGCTGGGCAGGAAGCAGCAGTGGGATCGAAAAGAACAGCCCAGAAAGAGGTGAATGTCAACAGAGCATTTGAGATGCAACATCACAATGGCCACGTACACACTGTAAAGTTTCAGGAGTGACGACCGCATTTAACGTCATTGACAACTAGTTGTTCAGTTCGGTTTCGTACACACTGCGTATAGTTTTTGTAAATGCTGTTGTCACTTCCGTAAATTACTGAACTGTGTGTGTGCAGAACAAATGAGATACAAATTGGCTGTTGGACTAATTATTAATTTTTGATCTGTGGTTAGTGATGTTTCTAATACCATATTATTTGTTTTCTTCTTTTTTCAGAAAGTACTAAAAAGAAGAAAATGAGTGCTTTCTTCAAAAAGTATTTCCCCTTGGATCCGTCCGAGCCCTCGTGTGTCCCAGATGCAAGCGTTCCTGAGCCAGAACCTGTGTCTGCAGAAGGTCAGGAGGTTGACGACAGTGATGACATGGATGATCAGGGTGGCATGGATGCTTCTCCTGAAGAAGTAAAGAAGAAGAAGAAAATGAGGGCATTCTTCAAAAAGTATTTTCCATTGGATCCATCTGAGCCCTCGTGTGTCCCAGATGCAAACGTTCCTGAGACTGAACCTGTGTCTGCAGAAGGTCAGGAGGTTGATGACAGTGATGTCATGGATGATCAGGGTGGCATGGATGCTTCTCCCGAAGAAGTGAAGAAGAAGAAGAAAATTAAGGCATTCTTCAAAAAGTATTTTCCATTGGATCCATCTGAGCCCTCGTGCGTTCCTGAGCCAGAACCTGTGTCCGCAGAAGGTCAGGAGGTTGACGACAGTGATGGCATGGGTGCTTCTCCTGAAACTCCTGAAATGAACGGTCCAAGAGGTGAATGTCAACAGAGCATTTGAGATGCAACATCACAATGAGATGCAAACAGAAATGTCTTTCCAGTCAGACTAATTATTCACTTCTAATCTGTGGTTTGAGATGTTTCTAATAACATACTATTTGTTTTTCAGAAAGTACCACAGAGTGGATGGTGAGAAAAATGAGTGGATTCCTTCAAACGCTTTTTTGGATGGATCCGGCTGTTCCAGAGCCAACACCTGAAACGGATCGAGTTCCTGAACCAGAACCTGAAGTGAATCAGGTTAGCGTTGGCTGGGCAGGAAGCAGCAGTGGGATCGAAAAGAACAGCCCAGAAAGAGGTGAATGTCAACAGAGCATTTGAGATGCAACATCACAATGGCCACGTACACACTGTAAAGTTTCAGGAGTGACGACCGCATTTAACGTCATTGACAACTAGTTGTTCAGTTCGGTTTCGTACACACTGCGTATAGTTTTTGTAAATAGTGTTGTCACCTCCGTAAATTACTGAACTGTGTGTGTGTAGAACAAATTAGATATTTCTTTCAAGTTGGACTAATTATTCATTTTTGATCTGTGGTTAGTGATGTTTTTCTAATAACATATTATTTGTTTTCGTTTTTCAGAAAGTACTAAAAAGAAAAAAATGAAGGCATTCTTCAAAAGTATTTCCCGTTGGATCGGCTGAGCCCTCGTGTGATCCTGAGTTCCTAAAGCAGCTGACAGTCCTCAATCCGGATCTTAAAACAACAGCTACAGGATACACAAGCAGGCAGCCAAAATGAAGTCTGAGCACCGAATGGTGCAGTTAAGGAAAAAAAAAAAAAAAAAATGTGTGCTTAATAAACTTTTTAAAGAACACTGATATGTTGCAATTAATGTCTTATAAAGTTGTTGGTTTAACTATATGTTAAGTTATTTATGCTTAACTAATGCATAATTCTGGACCCTTAACCCTCTGAAGTCCGAGCTGTTTTTGGGCCCTTTAGAAGTTTTGACATGCTCTGACATTTGTGCTTTTTTCAGTTGCTTATAAACATATTAATGGCAAAAGTGTCATTATACTATATTCAGCACATACTGGGCTACCATAATGTGAGAGCAACATGTATGTATATGCTTGTATTTTTGAGAGAATAACGTTTATGCATGGTTTTGAAAAAACAAAAAATGTAAGACAGAATTAAGACCACAAAACACACAATAGTGCCCTTTCAAGGGAACTCACACTGCGTCAACGCTTTGGGAACACCTCTGCGTGATTGAGTCGTGAAGCACGTGTGTAATCAGGCGGGTGACGTCATAGACCCGGAAGGCATAAAGCATACCGGCAAACAAATGTCGCTAGCTTCAGTTGTCTTCAGCAAGCACTCTGTGTATCATTGTCCTTGTCAGCTCTGTGTTTGTGTCTGAGTTCAGACTTTTCTTGTTTTCTTCACATGTTTGCATACACACTGACATATATAAGGAGATTATGGCGAGCGAGCAGTATTTCAGAAAGTGTGTTCCTCCCTGCTCTCGTTACATCACGAGTAGGGATACACACTTGATGTGTGTTGTTTGTCTGGGAGAACAGCACGCTCAGTCGGCTCTCGAGGGGGCTGGCTTCGAGCATTGTGAGGCGCTGCCTCTCAGAGTGCTGCGATCCCGCTGGGCTCTCTTCGAGAAGGGCGCCGTGGCTCGCGTTCCCCGTGGCACAGAGAAGGCAGCTTATGTCGTGGGGTTCGCAAATGGACCTGTCAGAGGGGTTAGAGACGGGTTCAGCCCTTTCTCTAACTTTATCTGGCAGGCCCGCTGCTGCTTCTCTGGGTTCGGGAGCCCGTGCTGCCCAGGAAGTGGCCTCGGTGCTACAGCTGTCCAGCTGGATGTCGGTAGTAACGATGCAGGGGTTGAAGACTCGGCACTTCAAACCCCTGCCAGTGAGGAGCTCATGGAGGTGCTGAGCAGAGCTGTGGCCAAACTAAACACCGACTGGCCACAAGATAACCAAGAATACGCCTCAGTTAAAAGCAGGCTTGTTGAGCGCTTCCTGCCAGCCCGCTCTGCTCAGCTTCCACGACAGGGCTTGCCTTTTTTCACAGATCTCCACACTGAGGTGTCGAGATTGTGGAAGCAGCCCATGTCTTCTCATATATTCAGTCCCCACACTTCAGTATACAGCAACATCGTGGGTCTGAAGAGACATGGTTATAGTTCGATGCAGAGGTTGGAGGAGATGCTTACGAGCCATCTCTCCCACGATTCAGCATTAACCATTAAAGCCCCATCTTTGCCCACTAAGCCACTCAGAGCTACATCAGCACTAGTGGGCAAAGCGTACTCGGCAGCGGGTCAGGCATATCAGGCTGACCTGCTGAAAGATCTGGGGGAAAGCCAGAAGATCGGAGCAGATGTCGTCAGAGAGCTCTGATCTTCTGCAGATTTATGTAGCGAGACCTTGCCCCAGGGGAAATGGTGCGGGATTTATGCATGCGTCTAATCGTGTTACGATCAAACATGCATACATCGGCACAGAGGGGAATTTGGATATTAACAGTTGATTATAACGGATTATAACAATTATTAATATCTAGGGCTTGATTCAACTTTTAGAAATTTCTTTGATTCTAGAATTGAGTTCAAAGGACGGTTAATTGTCCACCAACTATCTCCCTTTTTAATAACTCTTAGACAAGGCTTCTCTGGCCAGGAGAAGTATCTTTCTTTTTAATTTGTAACAGGGTCGGTTCACCGTAAAAGGGACCTATGGATGAGCAACTCAGACACAATCACATGTGAATATATATATTTTAATAAATCAACAAACAATAAACAAACATACACAAATTAACTGAAAGCAGGAAGGAGAGAGAGAGAGAGAGAGAGAGAGAGAGAGAGAGAGAGAGAGACAAGGGAAAGGTGGTATTACCGACACAACCTATTGAGCACAAGCAAGAAATCAGTCCAACTTATTGGTATAAGCTCAAGACTTTATAACGACAGCTTAAGGGATACTTGCATATGTTTCCTTCGTGGCTGATCGCGAATTCGTGCGTGTGGGGGAATTCTGCGATCCAGTCCGTGTTTGAATCTTGCAGGGTGGGTCCATGGAGTCCGCGGGAAATTCAACTTTGGTTCCTTTGTGTGGTAATGTCCTTTGGAAGATGGCGCGCTGGCAATCCGAAAATCCGCGTCGAATAGGCAAAGGGGGTGAAAAGCAAGCGAGCGGAAGAGCACGAGAGAGAGAGAGTGAGAGAGAGCGAGTCACGAGAACAAGAAGCGGCAAGAAGAGAGCCGGAAAAACGAAAAAGAGCAGAAGAAGAGAGAGGAGACTTTGTAGGCCCTTCTTAAAGGGCCATCACGGGGCACGCCTCTTTTGTCGGAACAGCCAATCAGAGCGAAGGAACTCAGAAGCGGGAAATCTCCCTTTGTCTTCGGGTCTCGTCCCATTAACATATTTATGGCTTTCCTAAGTTTGCAGACTCTGGGGTTTTGGCATAAAAGAAAGAGTTTGATGCTTCATAGTACCACAAAACGCACATGGCGGGTCTACAAATTGAGAGACAAAGATTTTGAGACCAAGCATGGGGAGTTTAACTTATGAATTAAAGGAACGGTGAGGATTGACGTCATTCTTCATTAGCATTCACTGGCTATAAGTTTCTAACCTATCAAACACATCTAAAATGGTTATAACAAAAAGCATGCATACATACAGGGAAAAACAGCACATCTAAAATGAAAAATAACTAAGTTAAAAGTCATATAACCCCCCCTTTGGGTGTTTTATGGTGTCCGTGGAATGCAGGAGGCTGGTTTGTGTCCTTTTAGAACCGTTAACCTGTCAGTCTGTAGACTTCACGGCGCCGGTCTTGTTTGATTCATTTTGAATAATCATTTTGAATAAAAGTATTGGTCCTTTCGATCATTTATGAGCACCGTCCATACACTACATATCCCCTTTGGCCGACGAAGTTTCGTGTTTGAACATCGTTGGACATTAGTTCCGATAGTCGAATGGCAGGTGCCTCATGATGGTCGACTTGATTGATGGGCGTTGAATCAGCAAGTGCATTGACAGTGTCCCTTGTTACTTTGAAGTCAGTTCATTTAAGGCAGGTGTTTCCTGGTGGCTGCAAGAAGTGGTTCAGGTTCTGGGTACCATGAAACAACCTGTGGCGAACTAACTTAACGCTGGTGGTTTAGTTGTCCTCAGCATTTGATCTGAAGAGATGGGGTGATGGCTGATGTGCAGTTGGGCTAGTACACCCAGACTGTTCCAAGTCTGCTGCATGATCTCAGCTGTGAAGTGAGTACCTCTGTCAGAGTTGACTCTCTGTGGCAGGCCGAACCTAGAGAAGATGTGGTTCTTCAGGAGGTCTGCCGTGGTTTGGGCAGTGTCGTTGGGTGCTGGCCGACACTCCTAGATGGTGACTCACTGTGTGATGCAGATTTCGGAGAAACAAAGTTTTGAAGTTAAAGTCCTCCTCCATCCCAGGCACGTTACGTGCTCCGAAGTAGGTCTGTCGGAGCCAATTGTAGTATGCTTGCGGGGTTTCTGCTCGGCCCTGCTTAAGGTCCATAGCAGTGATGAGCCCCTGGTCTGACTCAGGGTCAGAAAACTCTTTAATCAAAGCCTGTCGCAGCTGCTGATAGTCTGTTTTGACAGTTTGTGGTTGTCGGTCCAAGACGCTACGTACCTCCCGGCTTGATGTGATTCTGAGCAAATACAATCTGTCCCATGTTGTCACATTGTCCACAGTTTGTAAAAGAAAGTCTATGTCCTGCAGATACGCGTGCACGTCGTGTCCTTCTGCAGGGCTTGGGGTGAAGGTGGAAATGTTTCTGGCCAGCTTGTCAAGTTCTTTGTGAGCGTTGCCGTGCCTGGCGGCCGGAATCTCTTGGGAAGGTCCCCACCCCTTCGCTGCTGAACGGGGTTCTGGGAAGCTGGCTGGTGACATTTTAAACCGTGGACTACCACCCCCCTCCGGAACAAGGAACTCTTGACTCGGAGGTCTTGACCTACTGATCAGGGAAACTCTTTGTCGTGCGCTTCCCCCTTGCTGCTTGCTGTACAGCGTGTAGGAAGGTGTGAGTTCTCTGTGATCATTGTCAAATTCATTTCTCAAATAGTCTCTTTCATTTGCTAGAGCAAGGATTTCGTTTCTGGCCACTTGCAGGTGCTTTTCAAGCTCTGGCCTTAGCATCCTTCTCTTTCAGTGCATCTTGGAGTCTCTCGACTCCGTCCTGTAGCTCTGTGTCAGTCTCATCCGCTCCGCGGCGCCGTTCCTGAGTCTCGACGAGTAGCTGGTCTACACGAGTCTGGGCGTCGGCCTGGTTCCTCCGGGCCTCCTCAGCTTGAAGTTTGAGTGCTGTTGTCTCCTGCTCCAGCTGGATGTTGTTATTCTCGTTGAGCCGTGTCTGGACGATCAGATTGTGGGCGAGCCTCCCGATGATCTTGGCCCACTCTTTGTGATTGTGGCTCTGCGTGGGATCATGGGTCATCAGCATGGACAGATCGTCGTCCAGCTGTTCTCTGCTCAGCTGCTGTAGGTCGCCGGTGACTCTGGGCAGGAACTCGTGGGTCATAGCAGACAGCCAGGTCTCGAGTTTGTCCCAGTGGGCAGCAGGGCTGGATGAACGGGACATCTTGGCGTACTGTTGACGAGAGGACGCAGCACAAAAGAAACACAATGCAAGTCCTTGCCGAATTTAGAGCTACGTTTTTTTTGTACGTTTCAAAATACAAATTTGGGCTAACAGTATAGGCTGTTAGTGAGCTACGGTCCAGATACTTAATATCTTTGGCCGTGAATATTGGTGAGGGCCAAGCCTAAATAAAGATTTTGACGGCGGCAGCCTATTGGGTCGTGTGATGACTCTGGCGGCTGGGTTCCAGTCTAATATTTAGCTTTCCTTGCTGGCTCTCACAGGTTCTGTCGGTATGTGAACTGAAAGAAACACAACATGACGGTGAGGTACATAGGGTAGGATAAAACAAACAAAAATATTAAAGGGGAAGGGTAAAACAAGAATAAGTGAAATAAAATGAAAATTAATAAAATAAAATGCAAGGATTAAAATAAAGTGGATTAAAATAAAATTAAAAATCAAAACAAAATAACAGGAAGTGGTAAGAGGGGAGGAGAAACTCTAAGCCCGTTTTCGCCACTAGGTGTTATTACGGGCCTGACAGAGCGGTGGCGCTGTCGAGTAATAACCTTTAGGGAGACTGTGTGCTTAGAGTGGAAGGTACCAAAGGCACTCAATGTTAATTTAAAAATGTTGAATTTAAACTCAGTTTAAACCAAATTTCAAATAACCAGGTGCTAGGGTACTAGAATAATTTTGGGAATTTGCTGTTACAGTAAATAGGCACATAAAGCAGAAATAACACTTTCAAAGGAAAATCATGGGAGGAAAGATCTGAGCATGACCTCCAGGGGGCGTGTTAATCATTGAATGCCTGTGGTGACACAGATACAACTTTATTTGAATTTAAGTTAAACTTGTTTAACATAAATTTAAATAAGTGTGAAGAGTCGTAGAGACAGAGAGTGTCAAATAACAGTAACAGTGAGGAGAATTACAGTTCTGAGCAGAACTAAAACAGCAAAAGGGAAAGGTAGAATTAACCTTCAAAGAAAAGCAGCAGAAGAGAAGCAGAACTACGAATAATGTCCACGAGATGGCGTTATCGAGTTCGCTGCGAAGATGCTGCTTAAACCTTACAGAGATTAAGGAGAAAGATAAGACCTTTCTGCTTGATGCGCCACTGTCTCCTGGGGCCTGTTCGGTGACGCAGTCACCACTGTCACTGACAGATTCCAGGAGGCAAAGAAACAAGCAAACTCGAGCAGTTTCTCCCCCGTAAGTGCCAGGTCTCGTCTGCTGCTGTGCGGGAGCAGCAGGCGCCGAATCTGAGTTCCTCACACCGGTCAGCGTCGCCGTGTACTTGTGTCCACCAGACACTCCGGAGGCGTACCCAGTTTGGCGAGTTTCACCACTTGCTCCAGGAGCTGCGCCTGGATGACGACCGCTTTCAGCGGTACTTCCGCCTGTTCCGCCCTCAGTTTGATGACCTGTTGTCCTGCATCGGAGCAAGGATCACCCTCCAGGACACCAACTACAGGCACCAAAAAAAGACTAGTATATTATAGTAACATTTATCTACTAAATACTTAAGTGTTTTTGAACCATACTATAGTAATGATACTACAGTAAATTCTAGTATTTACTTATATACAGTTTGTTAATTTACTGTAGTATATTTACTATAGTACAGTTCATTAAAGTATTTATAGTCACATTTTACTGTGATATACTATAGTATGTTTCCATGTGGAAATATATGCTATGCTATAAATGTTTCTCAAACTGTGGTATGGATACCACTGTTGGTGCTCTTTCTAGTGATACTTAGGAGGTGTTTCTATTAAGTCCTCATTTACACCTCATTTTGTTCTGGTATAATCATGCTTGAACCCTGAGTCCTGCTTTAGACCCTGTTCAGTCACAGTTTAATCCTTGTGAACTTTTTATTTAGGCATCCTTAAATTGAAATAAGTAGCACTTTTGCAGTTAACTGCTATAACCTACAAATTACTGTATTCTCTTGGCAGTCGTGATACTGTCATGTCTATAAGCCATATGTGTTGCTTAATTATTGCTTATTGGCACAGTAGTGGCTTTAATACACCATATATACCCTTTTGTTTTGGAGATTCAAAACTCTAAAATTGCTAGCAAACAAAGAAATATGGTACATTTAAGTGAAACAGACTGGTTATTGTATATAGTTGATTATGTAACTATATGGACTGGAGGTCCATCGCAGAGGGATTCCAGGAGCGGTGGAACTTCCCTCTATGCTGTGGAGAGGTGGATGGGAAGCATGTGGTGATCAAGGCACCCCCCAACTCAGGATCCCAGTTCCACAATTACAAGGGATCCTTCTCCATCGTTCTCCTTGCAGTTGTGGATGCAAAGTATTGCTTCTGGGTGATCGATGTTGGGGGGTATGGCAGGACCAGCGATGGTGGGATTCTGGCCAACTCCACCTGCTGTGAGGGGCGCGGGACATGCTGGAGAGGAGCCACTGCCAGCTCTGGGTCGGGTTTCAGCAAACAACTCCTCCAGAGAGGCACTCCAGGTGAGGGATGTCTTCATGGCACACTTCTCGGCAGAGGGAGCAGTACCATGACAGCCGGCCACAGTAGCATTTGAAGTCCTCCTCATGACTTTCCCACAACAGCTCTTTTAAGAGCCACCCACAAACCTATAAAGAAAAAAAATAGTTGTACCTCCATTATTATTATTATTATTATTATTAATAATATTATTATTATTATCATTTGTACTATTTTTTACTATTGCAATATGTTCTGTTTATGTAAAATTATTGGTTTCTGTGTTGTTTAATTCTGCCTCCTCTGTTTGCAGGTCATGGCTGGTCTATCTGCACCTGCTCTGCTGCTGCCTTGATGCTGCTTGCTGTTCTACTCCTATTATTAATATAACATGGTAAACAGTCCCATATGTAGATTTTTTCTTCATCTCATTCAGAAATGTATGACTGCAAGTATTCAGTGTCACATTCATAGTTTACATTCATTCTTTGATGCCCTGATTAATTGTATAGGTCTGTGCCATTTCTTCAGTCAGGTTATTACTGTAAAATCGCCTCAGGAGCTCCATCTAAATGGCGCCGCCGTGTTTGGTCGCCGTTCAGGTCGCTCCGCGAAGACTGTGCTTTTATTTACTATTTTACTTTCTTTTACTCTCAGTTTTTACAAACTTATCATCTGCATTGATCTGCTATGACAGCAAAACTCTTTTGGACATTGGTTACCTCTACACTGGACTGTTTCAGGACACTTTCACCGATCCTCTGTGGCCATCTGAGATTCTTCGCAACGCCGAGTTGAACAATGGACAGACGAGTCAACGGTGAAGAATCAAGAAACACCGTGGGAAACGCGCTGGTATCCGTAACAGACTGAGGAAAAGGGCATTCAGTCCTCCTCTCCCGAGCATTCTTCTAGCAAATGTTCAATCCTTGGATAATAAGATGGACGATCTTAGAGCCAGGATAAGTTTTCAACGGGACATGAGAGACTGTAACATCTATTGTTTGTCTGAAACATGGCTCACGCCCGCGGTCCCGGACACAGCTGTGACGCCGTCGGAGAACTTCTCTGTTTTTCGGATGGACAGAACAGCCGAGGCCGGTAAATCCAAAGGCGGTGGAGTATGCTTCATGATCAACAAGAAATGGTGCGATCCCAGGAACATCACCATTCTCTCGCGGTCCTGCTCGCCTCATCTGGAACATTTAACAATCATTTGCCGTCCATTCTATCTGCCGAGGGAGTTTTCTGCGGTTGTCGCGACCGCTGTTTACATCCCACCGCAGGCAGACACAGCGCTGGCTTTATCTGGCCTTCATGATGTTGCCAGCGGCATCATAAACAAACATCCCGACGCGGCATTCATTGTCGCGGGTGATTTTAACAAAGCAAACCTAAAGAAAGTCCTGCCAAACTTTCACCAGCACGTCTCCTGCCCCACCCGAGGAGCAAACACACTGGATCATTGCTACTCTCCGTTTAAGAACGCCTATAAAGCGCGGTCACTTCCAGCGTTTGGCAAATCGGATCATGCCACTATTTTCCTCACTCCCGAATACAAACAAAAGCTCCTCCAGGAACCCCCGGTGAGGCGGGAAGTTAAGCGTTGGTCGCCCCACTCAGAGACCGCGCTTCAGGCAGCTCTGGATGATGTTGACTGGGACATGTTCCGAGCGAGTTCAGCCGACGTAAACGAGTTCACAGACGTGGCGCTTTGCTTCATCAACACGCTTACAGAGCAAGCCACACAAACAATAACAATAACGTCCTTCTCAAATCAGAAACCGTGGGTGGACAATTCAATCCGCGCGGCAGTGAACGCACGCACTGCTGCTTACAACGCCGGTCTCCATTCAGGGAATATGACTGAATACAGAACGTCCTGTTATGCTCTGCGGCGTGCAGTTAAAGCCGCAAAGCTCCGATATAAAGACAGAGTGGCGTCTCATTTCCAACTCAACGACTCGCGGCGCATGTGGCAAGGTCTGAGGTCCATCTGCTCGTTTGGATCTAAATCCTCTGCAGAGGTGAACGCTGACCCGTTGCTCGAGAACGAGTTAAACTCTTTCTACGCTCACTTTGACTGTAACCGCGGCAACGCGACTCCGCCAAGTGGCGCGTTAGAGGAAATTACTCAGAGCAGCAACAATCACGTGATCTCTGTCTCAGAGGATGAAGTTCGGAGAGCACTCAAGCGTGTGGACGTCAGGAAAGCTGCCAGGCCGGATGGTATTTCAGGTCGTGTTCTACGGTCCTGTGCTGATCAGCTTGCCGGGTTGTTTACATCTATCTTTAATGAGTCCCTCGCTGCATCTGTGGTCCCCACCTCCTTCAAAAATCCACCATCATCCCTGTCCCTAAGAACAGTAAACCCTCTTGCCTAAATGACTATCGTCCAGTGGCTCTCACATCTATAGTCATGAAGGTCTTTGAGAGACTCATTAAAAACACCATTTGCTCCTACATTCCTGACACCTTGGACCCTCTTCAGTTTGCCTATCGTCCCAATAGATCGACTGAAGATGCAATCTCTCATGTCCTCCACTCGTCCCTCACTCACATCGACAGCAAAAGTGGGAACTACGTAAGGCTGCTATTTATTGACTATAGCTGAGCCTTTAACACCATAGTTCCCACCAAGCTAACCTCCAAACTCCTGGATCTCGGCCTGAATCCTTCTCTCTGCCACTGGATTGAGGACTTCCTCACTGGCAGGCCTCAGGTGGTGAGAATAGGCCAGTTCACCTCCACCTCCATCACCCTGAGTGTGGGAGCTCCACAGGGCTGTGTCCTGAGTCCCCTGCTCTACTCTCTCTACACACATGACTGTTTGTCCACACACAGCTCCACCTCTATCATCAAATTTGCTGATGATACTGTTGTCCTGGGCCTCATTTCCAACAACAATGAGACGGCATACTTGGACGAGGTGGAGCATCTAACATCATGGTGCCAGGACAACTGTCTCTCTCTGAATGTTGGCAAGACCAAAGAAATGATTGTGGACTTCAGGAAGAGACAGCAACGGACATACTCCCCTCATGATCAGCGGGTCACCAGTAGAGAGAGTGAGCAGCTTCAAGTACCTGGGAGTAAACATCTCTGAGGACCTGACCTGGACTGCTCACATTCAGACACAGGTGAAAAAAGCCAGGCAAAGACTGTACCACCTGGGCCAGCTGAGGAAATTCAGGGTTTCACCAGCTATCCTGAAAACTTTCTATTTAGGGGCGATAGAAAGTGTATTAACTCCTTTTTGCATAATCAAAGCAATGCGACGGTGTCTCCGCACCTTGGTTATGTGGAAGGATCCTTGGTTTCTGGCCCAGGGCCCGGTACTGGGGGCACCGTGTCAGCATGCGACTCTGACCACGGATGCCTCCCTCTCGGGCTGGGGGTGACCATGAGTGGTCTCTCAGCCCAGGGCTTATGGCAGGATCATCATCGTTCTTGGCACATAAACTGTCTGGAAATGTTGGCGGTGTTTCAGGCTCTGAAACATTTCCTGCCATATCTCAGGGGCCATCATGTGCTAGTGCTCACAGACAGCACATCGGTGGTCTCCTATATAAACCACCAGGGGGGTCTGAGGTCTCTCCCGTTATACAAGTTGGCTCGCCAGATCCTCCTGTGGACCCAAGGGAAACTGCACTCAGTCAGGGCAGTTTACATCCCAGGGTGTCTGAATGTGGAAGCAGACATCCTGTCGAGGCAGGGGCCGAGGCTCGGGGAGTGGAGACTCCACACCGAGGTGGTGGAGCTCCTTTAGGAGATATTTGGCAGGGCCGAAGTGGACCTGTTTGCCACACACCAGAACATTCATTGCCATCTGTGGTTCTCCCTAACGCCTCCAGTTCCTCTTGGACAGGGTGCCATGGTACAGGAGTGGCCGAGGCTGCCCCTGTATGCATTTCCCCTGATCGCTCTGCTTCCGGGAGTTCTAGAGAGTGCGCCGGACGGGCCCGCCTGCTGTTAGTAGCCCCGTTCTGGCCGGCCCGAGTATGGTTCTCGGACATTGTGTCGCTTCTCGACAGCTCTCCCCTGTAGATTCCGTTCAGGAGGGACCTTCTCTCTCAGGCGGGCAGTGCCATCCTGCACCCTCGCCCAGAGCTGTGGAAACTGTGGGCTTGGCCTCTGAGGGGGCCCAGCTCATAAGTTCTGGTCTCTCAACCGAGGTTGTTGAGACCATTCTACAGTCATGGTGCAAAGATCGCCTGTGGAATCCAGTTAACTGCCATGTGAGCGCGGTGCTGGAGTTCCTGCAGGAGAAGTTCTCCACTGGGTTATCTCCCTCCACAATAAATGTGTATGTGGTGGCCTTAGCAGCTTACCACACTCCTTTGGGTGGTGTTTCATTGGGGCGACATTCTCTAGTTACTTGTTTCCTCCGTGGCACTTTGAGGTTAAGACCTGTAGGACCTGTAGTACGCACCAGGGTGCTGGCCTGGGACTTGGCCATTGTCCTTAAAGTCCTTTCTGAGGCTCCCTTCGAGATGCTCGAAGAAGTTCCTGAAATATTTCTCACTCTTAAAACCATCTTTCTCCTTGCAATTTCTTCTCTGAAAAGAATTGGGGATTTACAAGCCCTCTCTGGGGCACCCTCATGCTTGGAATTTGCGCCCGGTATGGCTAAGGCCTTCCTACACCCTAAGCCGGGCTATGTTCCGAAGGTTCCCGCAAGCGTCTTGCTTCAGCCTTTTACAGAAATTAGCGGCGTTTGTTTGCCGGTATGCTTTATACCTTCCGGGTCTATGACGTCACTCGCCTATGACGTTCCGTCTCTCACGAGCCGCGAGCCGCGGGTTAAATCCCAGTTACGTAGGCGGGGTGTGTTGTAATACTGCATTACATTGTGCCCCTATTAAAACTGCTATTATATTCTATACTTTTATGAAGTGTATTGAGAAACTATAAGAAAAGGGTGAATAAAGATTGAGAGTCAATATTCAGAAATGCTTAATTATTTTTTTTTTAACTATGCTGTATAACTGTTTTGAGGTGTGTTTGTTGTCAAACTAAAAAAATTGTTAATTTTGAATGATTAAGAAATGCCTTTAATTTACTTGAAAAAGTTATTAATAGTATTTTATTGACAAAATATTTTAGTTTGTCTTGGATATTTTTTTTTAAATTTGTATCAGATAACATTTTAAGCTGTCATATGTTCATTTTACTATGTACCCCACATATGGGGCATAGCATGTTGTCACATTTCACTTCCACTCTTTTGGGGTAAATCAAGAAAAAAGTTTACACTGTATTAATGAAACAAAACCACATACTTGTACTAGACGTGTGCAATTAATGTGAGGGAAAAATAATCTGAACCCCGAGTGGATTTACACAAACTGAAAAAGTCAAAAAGCGTTAGGTTGTGCCCCGCTCTCCCCTAAACTCGTTTTGAAATGAGAATCGTTGAAATAACGGTAAAGGCCCATTCACACCAAGAACAATAACTTTAAAGATAACTATACAATATCAATATCATTCTGTTCATTCTAAGCGCGTGCTTGTCTGCCGCTTTAAATGCTAGTAGTTGCTGTGTGAGTAAACCTCACTCCTCTGATCTCAAGAGACGGTCTAGCGACTGACGCTAGGGGTTGCAGCCTTTAGCCTCCTTGTTAGAGCGTCCGACTCTCATGCCGGCGGACCCGAGTTCGAGTCCCGCTTGGAGCGGGGCGGTTCAAACAGGAGGGGTTACACGTACGCACAGAAATATTCGGATTTATAAAACCGTGCGCACGCACATCCTACGCAGTTTTCCCTTAATAAATCACAATCAATTCTAAATGTAGTGCAGCTTTTGCGGCTTCATGCAAAATCATGGCAAACACAGAGAGGAAATCAAAAAAACGTAACTTCACTCAAATCAAAGTTATCGTTGGTGGGGTGGAAAAGAGGAGAAAAATGTTGTTTGGAGGGCACAGTGTGGGCATTACTAATGCCAAAAAGGCACTTGAGTGGCAAAAGGTTGCAGACACCGTAAATGTTGTAGCCTCAACCTTGGACCGTGGCCGAAATAAAAAAGAAATGGTCGGACATCAAAGTCGAGGCAAAAAAGCGTCTAGCGCTCCATCGCCAGAGTGTGTCTGCACACGGATGGGGGATAGGAGACACCGGAGCTGACCCCTCTTGATGAGAGACTGGCGGCAATTATTGGGGAATCCAATAATTATTTTATCAAAAATAAAACAAACTAAAGGCTTATGCATAAATACCATGATTCCTTAGCTGATGAACACACTTTTACTATGAAAACAACTTTCCCAGTGGACAATTAATACATCTATCTATCTATCTATCTATCTATCTATCTATCTATCTATCTATCTATCTATCTATCTATCTATCTATCTATCTATCTATCTATCTATCTATCTATCTATCTATCTATCTATCTATCTATCTATCTATCTATCTATATCCCTAATTATCTATCTATCTGTCTATCTATCTAATTGCATCTATATCTGCTCTGCCAGACGGACACATTGACGAGAATATCAGTTTTGTACATTATTTCGTTCTGTTTACCATATTATTTATGAGGATGAATTGCATAACATGCCAATATTATAGCAGAACATATTTCACTTTTCTTTTTGTAAATATGTGCTAATTTGCATTTCTGTTGTAATTTTCGTTTGATTTTGTTTGTTGTACACTGCAGATCGATCAAACGGGTGTTCGTGTAGGCTGTTAATTGTAAAACTTGCTTTGTGAAGTCTTCATGTTATTTATGAGAGGCAGTATTGCCATTTCTTTTACACAACGGTCTACAGTTTCACACACTTTCACGTGTTTCTTCCATCTGCCGACGGTGTCGCCATTTCTCATTTCACCCGTTTTTGTGCGTATGCCTGGGTCCGAGCTTGCGTGAAGGACCGCACATTTTCCCGTCAAGTTTGCTTTTTATAAATACCAATTATTGCGTGAGAGCGCGTGCGTACGCCTTCTTTTTTGTGCATATGCAACATTTATAAATGTTCGGACCGACAAAACGTTTAAAACATTTTTTAAAAGCGGAAACGGTGCTGCGTTGAACACCCTGTTCTGATGATGCAAGTGTTGCAACTATGGCAGCTGAGAAGGCCATTCTGTGTGTCCTTTTTAAAAGAATTTTAGGAGCCTGATCATTTTGAAGAAAAACACTTCAGGTGAAGGATAATCTCTCTTACCTCCGAGACTGTGTTATGATCTATATGACTTTATTATTTTTATTGTGAGTATTAGGCTTACCATTATTGCTGATCACTGTTGTGCTATGATATTGTAATATTTCCCATTATATCATCAGAGGAGTATATAAAAGTGTATGAAAATATCACTCCACAATACAATAGCAAAATATATAAATATGTATAGTATTTTTATGGACCCATTGTGCAAGCTGTCTCTTAACACTGCCTGGTTTATATACATGTTGCTGCTGATTGGGCTGACATATTTGGCACACCCACCAAACGAGAGAGAACGCATTTTAAAACCGTTTCCGGGAAACATGACGTTGAACATGCCCCTGGGAAAAAAAAGGAAAAAAAATGTTCTGAAAGTGATTCCAAAGATATTGTTTCTCTCTGCCTTTATCGTTATAGATGTGGTGTGAACTCTGCTATTTATTAATGTTGAGAAAGCTTTTTAGAACTGTATCTTTATCGTTATTATCGTTATAGTTGTCGTCCATGGTGTGAAAGAGCTTCAAATGACGAATCGGTTCAGTGAGTCAAATGTTGATTCAGTAACCGCTTTGACGAATTCCTCAAGTTCATTCAGGAGGATTCGTATTCGTTAGACTAATTCAAGATTCAAACCAGTGAGTGAACGTGAAATGAGTGATGAAAAGAATCTGTTCAAATGAGTCATTTGCTCGTGAATCGGACTAACGTTACACTAGCGTTGTTTGTTTTGGCGTTCAGCTCGTGAGGACAGGGCAAGGCAACTGAAGGATTTACGCGATGTTTTTATCACCACATTTAATCCAGCCTTCAAAATTCGGCCTTTTAAAAATCTGGTAAATATGTTTTTGTTGTTAAATATGGTGGCGCTGGAGAGTCTGCATCGCTAACACTGACTGGCAAATCTTCTATATATTGTTACCCACCTCTAAGGTGATTGAAATCGAGTCAGTAAATGTAATCTGAGTACAGGAAATAGTGTTAAATTAAATTATTGTCAGACATCATAAACCATTGAGAAGCTGCTACTGTCAATCAGTCCATTTCTGGCAACCATGGAGCGTGATTGCGTCACAGAGAGCGCTTGCGTCACAGAGAGCGCTTAACTATAAAGACTCTGACCTGCAGTTTCTTCAGTACAGCGATTATCCTAGCGATTTTGAGCAACACATCTTGACTACCGATATCTCACAGCAATAACCTACCGATACTAACTTTAGAAACAACTTTACACCATCATTTCATACAGAGTCTATATTCAGCGCGTTCATCCTCACAGATTATAGACTCAAACTATACAGGCACACAGTGTGCTGTGCATCACACATACAGTTTTGTACATTGATATTATACGTTTCCGTTGGATTTGATCAGCATACAACACACGATGGCTTCAAACTCAAACTGCAGAGAGGTGTGTCTGGAGGTTTATGTGAACGGCGAGTTGCACTGCATTGACAGTATCTGGGTCCCGGATGAGGAAAATGCGCAGGTGGAGTTTATGGTCACCGAAGGCATCTACGAGCTTCTCGGGTGCTCACCGGGCGACATATCCGCACAGCTGAAGGTTGACACGGATGGGTGCATGTCAGTCAGTCACGCCGCTTTAGAGGGAGAGGATCTGCATATTGACATTGATATGAAGCACCCAACCTGTTCCTGTACAGCCCCTGAGAACAGCCCGCCAGGTGAATGCTCCACTCACAACTTTTCCATATAATTTACTGTAATCATTATGATGATCACAACTTATAATAACTGTTTTAATGAGATCATTATTTCTGCCTAAATGAATACATGATGTTAGTGAACTGCATGATTTGTATTATCTTAGAACTGTACATTTTTGACATATGCACATTACTCGGCCCGGTTTACACCTGGTATTAAGATGCGTTTTGGTAGATGAGGGAGACACATTCCCGTTTACAGCTGGTGTTTTAATCCGTCTCTTTTGTCCACTTTCAACCACTTCTGTCCTATTTTCTTTGTCTATGAGTGGGTAAATGTATGGGTTCTTTCAGATCTTTTGATCTAATGGACAATTAACGGCGAATTGTGCTTGGTATGTTTTTTGATCTTCAAACCAAGCTTGGGTCTCCAGTCGAAGTTTAAATCCCACGCTTCCGATAATGTTAACGCATTAGCTCAGTAGGCGGAGAGTAGGCGGTCTTGAGCATTTACACTACGAAAGCAATCCAGACAAATGCGTTTGTGAATACCTCCAGAAGTGTCGAAAGTGGACAAGCTCAAAGCGTTTTAGACTCCGTTTACACCTGTATTTAGTGTCGTCCACTTGTGATCGGATCGACCGAAACATATCTTTATACCAGGTGTAACGGGGCCTTGGACACAGTCACCTCTGATAACAGTTTACTCTAAATTGTAATGTAGACACATCTACAAATAAATGTGTTCAAGTACAAACAAACAAATAAATGTGAATTGAATGTGAATGTCAACCTGGGTTCAGGAGTAACAAAATACATATAACTTAGTTACGTATTTAAAATACAAAACAACAGTTATATTTTAAATGGGTGGTAATCAAATTAGTTAATGTTACATCCAAAAAGTATTTTAGATTTCCAAAGTGATTACTTGTCATTTATTTCCTTTAAACATTAATGTAAAGTGTAACGGGCAATTAATGTAAAAAGCAATTGGTGATTCTCAGACTCTGACAGTCTGCAAAAGCATCCTAAGATACAGTTCTGCTCTGCTAAGTTTGCAGAATATGCAACATTTCATTAATTCATTTCATTTTAATTTTAAGAAAATAAGAGGGATGTGGGATCATAAAAATTGCATGTTGCTTTTATTTAGTACTGTCCTGAATAAGCTATTTTACATAATAGATGTTTACATATACTCCACAAGACAAAATGACTGAATTCATACAAATTTCCACTTTCAAAAATGTCTGTCATTACCTGGATGATCCACGACTGTTTTCATGTTTAATGTTAAATCATTTGTTTAGGTGATTGCAACATTTTATCTCACAATTCTGACTTTTTCCTCCCAATTACAAGATTATATCTCATTTTATAATTGTGAGACATAAACTCGCAATTGCGAGTTACAATGTCCAATTTTGAGGGGGAAAGATATGTTTTTTCTCAGAATTGAAAAAAATAAATAAAAGGTAATTATGACATTTAATCTCAGAATTCTGACTTTATAACATGAGTTTAAATCTCGTGGTTGTGAGAAAAGTCAGAATTGTGAGATAAAAAGCCACAATTACCTTTTTATTTTTATATTAGGGGTATGATGTGTACATTTTTCTTATTGTCTTTAAAGATCATATTTTCTTCATTGAGTACTGCCCTTCAGGAAACTAATAACTACATGTTTCCCAGAAGACAAAATGAGTACAATTTACACTGTTCATCCAATTCAATGGATGTTAGTGAAATACACAAATAAAAGTATCCTTCCCAACCCTGATGTCAACAGAGCATTTGAGATGCAACATCACAATGAGATGCAAACAGAAATGTCTTTCCAGTCAGACTAATTATTCACTTCTAATCTGTGGTTTGAGATGTTTCTAATAACATACTATTTGTTTTTCAGAAAGTACCACAGAGTGGATGGTGAGAAAAATGAGTGGATTCCTTCAAACGCTTTTTTGGATGGATCCGGCTGTTCCAGAGCCAACACCTGAAACGGATCGAGTTCCTGAACCAGAACCTGAAGTGAATCAGGTTACTGTCTGCTGGCCAGCAGAAGTGCCAAAGAACAGCCCAGAAAGAGGTGAATGTCAACAGAGCATTTGAGATGCAACATCACAATGGCCACGTACACACTGTAAAGTTTCAGGAGTGACGACCGCATTTAACGTCATTGACAACTAGTTGTTCAGTTCGGTTTCGTACACACTGCGTATAGTTTTTGTAAAAAGTGTTGTCACTTCCGTAAATTACTGAACTGTGTGTGTGTAGAACAAATGAGATACAAATTGGAAGTTGGACTAATTATTCATTTTTGATCTGTGGTTAGTGATGTTTCTAATAACATATTATTTGTTTTCTTTTTTTCAGAAAGTACTAAAAAGAAAATGAGTGCTTTCTTCAAAAAGTATTTCCCGTTGGATCCGTCCGAGCCCTCGTGTGTCCCAGATGCAAGCGTTCCGGAGCCAGAACCTGTGTCTGCAGAAGGTCAGGAGGTTGATGACATGGATGATCAGGGTGGCATGGATGCTTTTCCCGAAGAAGTGAAGAAGAAGAAAATGAGGGCATTCTTCAAAAAGTATTTTCCATTGGATCCATCTGAGCCCTCGTGTGTCCTAGATGCAAACTTTCCTGAGACTGAACCTGTGTCTGCAGAAGGTCAGGAGGTTGATGACAGTGATGACATGGATGATCAGGGTGGCATGGATGCTTTTCCCGAAGAAGTGAAGAAGAAGAAGAAAATGAGGGCATTCTTCAAAAAGTATTTTCCATTGGATCCATCTGACCCCTCGTGCGTTCCTGAGCCAGAACCTGTGTCCGCAGAAGGTCAGGAGGTTGACGACAGTGATGGCATGGGTGCTTCTCCTGAAACTCCTGAAATGAACGGCCCAAGAGGTGAATGTCAACAGAGCATTTGAGATGCAACATCACAATGAGATGCAAACAGAAATGTCTTTCCAGTCAGACTAATTATTCACTTCTAATCTGTGGTTTGAGATGTTTCTAATAACATACTATTTGTTTTTCAGAAAGTACCACAGAGTGGATGGTGAGAAAAATGAGTGGATTCCTTCAAACGCTTTTTTGGATGGATCCGGCTGTTCCAGAGCCAACACCTGAAATGGATCGAGTTCCTGAACCAGAACCTGAAGTGAATCAGGTTAGCGTCGGCTGGGCAGGAAGCAGCAGTGGGATCGAAAAGAACAGCCCAGAAAGAGGTGAATGTCAACAGAGCATTTGAGATGCAACATCACAATGGCCACGTACACACTGTAAAGTTTCAGGAGTGACGACCGCATTTAACGTCATTGACAACTAGTTGTTCAGTTCGGTTTCGTACACACTGCGTATAGTTTTTGTAAATGCTGTTGTCACTTCCGTAAATTACTGAACTGTGTGTGTGCAGAACAAATGAGATACAAATTGGCTGTTGGACTAATTATTAATTTTTGATCTGTGGTTAGTGATGTTTCTAATACCATATTATTTGTTTTCTTCTTTTTTCAGAAAGTACTAAAAAGAAGAAAATGAGTGCTTTCTTCAAAAAGTATTTCCCCTTGGATCCGTCCGAGCCCTCGTGTGTCCCAGATGCAAGCGTTCCTGAGCCAGAACCTGTGTCTGCAGAAGGTCAGGAGGTTGACGACAGTGATGACATGGATGATCAGGGTGGCATGGATGCTTCTCCTGAAGAAGTAAAGAAGAAGAAGAAAATGAGGGCATTCTTCAAAAAGTATTTTCCATTGGATCCATCTGAGCCCTCGTGTGTCCCAGATGCAAACGTTCCTGAGACTGAACCTGTGTCTGCAGAAGGTCAGGAGGTTGATGACAGTGATGTCATGGATGATCAGGGTGGCATGGATGCTTCTCCCGAAGAAGTGAAGAAGAAGAAGAAAATTAAGGCATTCTTCAAAAGTATTTTCCATTGGATCCATCTGAGCCCTCGTGCGTTCCTGAGCCAGAACCTGTGTCCGCAGAAGGTCAGGAGGTTGACGACAGTGATGGCATGGGTGCTTCTCCTGAAACTCCTGAAATGAACGGTCCAAGAGGTGAATGTCAACAGAGCATTTGAGATGCAACATCACAATGAGATGCAAACAGAAATGTCTTTCCAGTCAGACTAATTATTCACTTCTAATCTGTGGTTTGAGATGTTTCTAATAACATACTATTTGTTTTTCAGAAAGTACCACAGAGTGGATGGTGAGAAAAATGAGTGGATTCCTTCAAACGCTTTTTTGGATGGATCCGGCTGTTCCAGAGCCAACACCTGAAACGGATCGAGTTCCTGAACCAGAACCTGAAGTGAATCAGGTTAGCGTTGGCTGGGCAGGAAGCAGCAGTGGGATCGAAAAGAACAGCCCAGAAAGAGGTGAATGTCAACAGAGCATTTGAGATGCAACATCACAATGGCCACGTACACACTGTAAAGTTTCAGGAGTGACGACCGCATTTAACGTCATTGACAACTAGTTGTTCAGTTCGGTTTCGTACACACTGCGTATAGTTTTTGTAAATAGTGTTGTCACCTCCGTAAATTACTGAACTGTGTGTGTGTAGAACAAATTAGATATTTCTTTCAAGTTGGACTAATTATTCATTTTTGATCTGTGGTTAGTGATGTTTCTAATAACATATTATTTGTTTTCTTTTTTTCAGAAAGTACTAAAAAGAAAATGAAGGCATTCTTCAAAAAGTATTTCCCGTTGGATCCGGCTGAGCCCTCGTGTGATCCTGAGTTCCTAAAGCAGCTGACAGTCCTCAATCCGGATCTTAAAACAACAGCTACAGGATACACAAGCAGGCAGCCAAAATGAAGTCTGAGCACCGAATGGTGCAGTTAAGAAAAAAAAAAAAAAAAAAAAAAAAAAAGTGTGTATGTGTGCTTAATAAACTTTTTAAAGAACACTGGATATGTTGCAATTAATGTCTTATAAAGTTGTTGGTTTAACTATATGTTAAGTTATTTATGCTTAACTAATGCATAATTCTGGACCCTTAACCCTCTGAAGTCCGAGCTGTTTTTGGGCCCTTTAGAAGTTTTGACATGCTCTGACATTTGTGCTTTTTTCAGTTGCTTATAAACATATTAATGGCAAAAGTGTCATTATACTATATTCAGCACATACTGGGCTACCATAATATGAGAGCAACATGTATGTACATGCTTGTATTTTTGAGAGAATAACGTTTATGCATGGTTTTTGAAAAAACAAAAAATGTAAGACAGAATTAAGACCACAAAACACACAATAGTGCCCTTTCAAGGGAACTCACGCTGCGTCACCGCTTTGGGAACACCTCTGCGTGATTGAGTCGTGAAGCACGTGTGTAATCAGGCGGGTGACATCATAGACCCGGAAGGCATAAAGCATACTGTCAAACAAATGTCACTAGCTTCAGTTGTCTTCAGCAAGCACTCTGTGTATCATTGTCCTTGTCAGCTCTGTGTTTGTGTCTGAGTTCAGACTTTTCTTGTTTTCTTCACATGTTTGCATACACACTGACATATATAAGGAGATTATGGCGAGCGAGCAGTATTTCAGAAAGTGTGTTCCTCCCTGCTCTCGTTACATCACGAGTAGGGATACACACTTGATGTGTGTTGTTTGTTTGGGAGAACAGCACGCTCAGTCGGCTCTCGAGGGGGCTGGCTGTGAGCATTGTGAGGCGCTGCCTCTCAGAGTGCTGCGATCCCGCTGGGCTCTCTTCAAGAAGGGCGCCGTGGCTCGCGTTCTCCGTGGCACCGGGAAGGCAGCTTATGTCGTGGGGTTCGCAAATGGACCTGTCAGAGGGGTTAGAGACGGGTTCAGCCCTTTCTCTACCTTTATCTGGCAGGCCCGCTGCTGCTTCTCTGGGTTCGGGAGCCCGTGCTGCCCAGGAAGTGGCCTCGGTGCTACAGCTGTCCAGCTGGATGTCGGTAGTAACGATGCAGGGGTTGAAGACTCGCCACTTCAAACCCCTGCCAGTGAGGAGCTCATGGAGGTGCTGAGCAGAGCTGTGGCCAAACTAAACACTGACTGGCCACAAGATAACCAAGAATACGCCTCAGTTAAAAGCAGGCTCGTTGAGCGCTTCCTGCTAGCCCGCTCTGCTCAGCTTCCACGACAGGGCTTGCCTTTTTTCACAGATCTCCACACTGAGGTGTCGAGATTGTGGAAGCAGCCCATGTCTTCTCATATATTCAGTCCCCACACTTCAGTATACAGCAACATCGTGGGTCTGAAGAAACATGGTTATAGTTCGATGCAGAGGGTGGAGGAGATGCTTACGAGCCATCTCTCCCACGATTCAGCATTAACCATTAAAGCCCCATCTTTGCCCACTAAGCCACTCAGAGCTACATCAGCGCTGAGGACCGTCATTATCTCAATGAAGGCTGTATCTAATGCTGCGTTCACACCAAACGCAAATTGAGCGTCAAAATCATGTCTGCCACATCTAGTTTGACGCGTGAACATTTTGAATCCATTCGCGCGTCCGCAGTGAATTGGACGCACGTAGAAATTGAGCATTTGAAGCAAAATAGACGAGCATTCAAGGTGGAATTCGCTTCTTGTGGGAGGGGCAAGTGCTAGGCGGTTGTCTGTTGGCAAGATGGCTGATGTTGATCGAGCATTTCGGTCACCGCTCTGTATTTGCTCTGGAGAGCAGAACAGCGGCGTAGGGGTCAGCGTCACTGTACTTGTGTCCACCAGACCCTCCGGAGGCGTACCCAGTTTGGCGAGTTTCACCACTTGCTCCAGGAGCTGCGCCTGGATGACGACCGCTTTCAGCGGTACTTCCGCCTGTCCCGCCCTCAGTTTGATGACCTGTTGTCCCGCATCGGAGCGAGGATCACCCTCCAGGACACCAACTACAGGCGCTCTACCCCAGTAGCGGAGCACCTGTCCATCGGTCTTCGGTTAGTAAATGTATATGACATTTTAAATACAGTATATGAAATATATGCTATCCCACGTGAAAAAAGACTAGTATATTATAGTAACATTTATCTACTAAATACTAAGTGTTTTTGAACCATACTATAGTAATGATACTACAGTAAATTCTAGTATTTACTTATATACACTTTGTTAATTTACTGTAGTATATTTACTATAGTACAGTTCATTAAAGTATTTATAGTCACATTTTACTGTGATATACTATAGTATGTTTCCATGTGGAAATATATGCTATGCTATAAATGTTTCTCAAACTGTGGTATGGATACCACTGTTGGTGCTCTTTCTAGTGATACTTAGGAGGTGTTTCTATTAAGTCCTCATTTACACCTCATTTTGTTCTGGTATAATCATGCTTTGAACCCTGAGTCCTGCTTTAGACCCTGTTCAGTCACAGTTTAATCCTTGTGAACTTTTTATTTAGGCATCCTTAAATTTAAATAAGTAGTACTATTGCAGTTAACTGCTATAACCTACAAATTACAATATTCTCTTGGCAGTCGTGATACTGTCATGTCTATAAGCCATATGTGTTGCTTAATTATTGGTTATTGGCACAGTAGTGGTTTTAATACACCATATATACCCTTTTGTTTTGGAGATTCAAAGCTCTAAAATTGCTAGCAAACAAAGAAATATGGTACATTTAAGTGAAACAGACTGGTTATTGTATATAGTTGATTATGTAACTATATGGACTGGAGGTCCATCGCAGAGGGATTCCAGGAGCAGTGGTCTATACGTGATTCAAAAGTGAAATGTGTATTTACAACTTACCAGGTTGCCCAATCTTCCAAGCAAGGTCCTTTTTATTCCTGTCTCTGTAGAAATATGACGTACTGTCATATAATCTAGCATGACTGGTCACCACCAAAATCAAACGATCCTCCATTCCCTCAAATTAATTAATGAATGATCCCGGGCAGGCCTGGGCGGCGCGAATTGACGCCAAAGTTCAGATTTTTCAACTCGGGCGTCAGACGCAAATTCGCTTCAAACGTATGAATGCACAAAACACACCACTCGCACATAATGTGCGTATCGCACCACAGGACCTCCAGGCGCACGTCAATGCGCCTTTCCATTGACTTAACATGGAAATCACTATTCGCGTTCAGTGTGAATGCAGCATAAGAAGCCCTGACGCCAGAGTACCCAGGGCAGTGAGGGTAAACATATTACACTCAAGCATATTGTGTCTCAGATCAAGTCCGAGGACTGGTTTGTCACCATATATTTCAAAGATGCATACTAACATGTCTCCATCCTTCCGCAGCACAGGAACTACCCAAGGTTCACTTTTGGGGGAGAAGCGTACCAATCTCGGGTGCTTCCCTTCGGTCTAGCTCTTTCACCCCGCACGTTCACAAAGTGTGTGGACGCGACGCTAGTCCTCTTGCGTATGCAGGGGATTCGCATTCTCGACTATATTGACGACTGGCTGATCCTGGCACAGTCAGCACATTTGGCGGTTCAACATCGAGATGTTGGAAGTTAGGGCTGAGGCTCAACTCCAAGAAGAGCATTCTTTCTCCAAGATTCAAGATTCAAGAGTTTTATTTGTCACATACACAGTTATATACAGAATATACAATCGGCAGTGAAATGTAAACAGGTCCGCTCCATGGACAGTGCAAATTCACAGTTAAAAACACAAGGAGGAAATTATAATAGAAATAGAATAAAAAAGTACTATATATATATATATATATATATATATATATATATATATATATATATCTGTAGAATTATAAATAATCAAGTCAAGTAGAAGAAAAAAAAAGGTAAGTGTTTTTGTAGAGATCAACTGGTAACACTTTATTTTACAGTTCTGCTCCCCATGTAGATACTATGTCAGGGGGCGGCAAGTATATTTGGCCACGGGCCAAATACAAAATCGCCACTAGATGGCGGGCCAGAATATAGTCAAGGGATATTTTAAGATATAAATTGATGCAAAATACAACTAGAATTGCCTGACATACTGTTACAGTGTCTTTTGTAACTGGCAGTGAGCTGTTACTCTGTTAAAAATCTGATAAATTAATAAAGCAGTAGTGACACGTAACCTGGCAAGTATCTCCATTCACCGCCTTGCTAAAACACACATTGAGATGCGGAATGGATAAAAATAGCAAAAAATAAATAAATAAGAGGACTTGAAGAAGCCCATTTATGGCATGTTTGAGTCATGCTCTTTATGAATTATGTTTTATTATTTCCTTTTTCCATATTGTAATTTGCTTATTACACAGTGGAGCCTAACTTATTGTATTGATTATTTGACGTAGCCTACTGTTACACTCCCAGTTATTCTTTGGCATCCTCACGTATTAAACTGCATTTATTACTGTTTGCGTGCTGGAGGTACGCTTACATCCCGTGCAGAGTGATGTTAATATTTAAGCTAGCACTATCAAAGAGTCTAAAGAGGAAAGTCGACAGCGAAAATAGGGCATACAAAGAAGAATGGAAAGACAACTATGTGTTCATCCCACCTGGTTTTGTGAATGCAAAGCCGGTGTGTCTTATCTGCGACAAAGTTGTGGCTGTTTGTAAAGAATATAATATCAGACGGCACCACGATACAAAGCATGGCACCTTTTTTTGCTGGTTGTCTTGTCAATATTTTTGATAAAAAAGGAAGCTGAATTTGGTTTGTTATTGTTCACGTGTTGGTGCTGAGGCCCCACATTATAAGCCCCATCTATATAATTTTGGCCCGCGGGCCGCCAGTTGCCGACCACTGTACTATGTACTTACTATAGTAATTGCAATAACTGGGTAATAACTAGATACTAACTCTGAACCTATGCACCTAAACCTAACCTCAACCCATGTAGTTACTTTATATTACAGTACTGTTTTGGGTAACTACACTTTAACACCGCGTCTACACCGCAACAGCTAGAAGCGGTCCAAACTGGACGTGACAAAGCGACCATTGCAAAGCATTTGTCCTTCATGTCAGTGTCATAAATAGGATGAGGCATCAGTTCACTGTTGGGGATTTGTCGTGTCGTGCCGCACCGCATCCCGTGTAGACAACATCACTGATTATAATGGATTCTATTGTCTTTTGTCGCGTTGCACCGCTCGCGTCCGGGGTAGACATGGTGTAAGTACACTAATACATGTACTGCAAAATAAAGTGTAACCAATCAGCACCCTTTGCTGTGTACTTTGTAAATTTGCAGATTGTTTATGTGCAGCAAATTTTGGTGCATCCCTAATAATAGGTGCAATTACAATTTGCAAATGCATTCAAGTCAGGTCTGATGAAAATAGGGGTGTGTGCTTATTACGATAATTACAGTAATCTGCATGAAGCGCAGAGTGAATACTCTGTTTTGAAATGTTTTGATCTTTTTTTCACTGGTACAAATGTTAATTTAACTTAAGCTAAATAAAGGTCACACTTTAGATTAGGGTCCACTTTTCACTATTAAATAACTATTAACTATGACTTTTGCCTTAATAAACTCCCAATCACTGCTTATTAATAGTTAATAGTAAGGTAGTTAAGTTTAGGTATTGGGTAGGATTAAGGGATGTAGAATATGGTCATGCAGAATAAGGCTTAATATGTACTTTATAATAAACAGCCAATATCCTAGTAATATGCATGCTCATAAGCAACTGGTTAATAGTGAGAATTGGACCCTAAACTAAAGCGTTACCGACATAAACATGTAATGACAACATTTGGTTCTGACAGTGATTCCAACTATATTGTTTTTCTGTGCCATTTCTGTGTTATAGTTGTGGTGTGAACATTTATTTTATTTAGAATGAGTTTTAGAACTATATCTTCATCGTTATCGTCCTTGTTTTGAACAGGCCTTAAGACTGTATTGCCCCATACCCTCATTGACTATTCCCTGCATTAGTCCACTAATATACTGTAGACCACTGAATGATGTCTTCTCTTTTAGGATCAAAGAGCAGCACTTCTTTGCTGAATGTCCCTGAAGCTAAATATAATTAAAAATGTAATTGTGTAGATAATTTACCTTGGACATTTAGAAAATAAACCTCTTTTGGTCATGTAAATGCCAATGCCATTTTGAGGTTATGTGATTTTAAGTACATACTCACCCTTTCATGTGAAGTGCATTTTCGTGAGAACACACAGAGAAAAGGAACAAACGTTTGAAACTACAGAGAAAAATCATTTAAGAGATAAAAAAGCTACATTTTCCCCACATGAAACTCTTTTTTAGGTTACCTGAGCTTTTTTCCTCATTGTGTAAATAATAAAGTTCCCTTGCAGATTCCAAATGAACGTACACAATGACAAACATCTGTGTAGAACGAAGGGAAGTCAGGGTATAAGAATATAAAGTGGGACAGAAATACGTGATAACCATCAATAAGACATAAACAAAACTAAAAGACACAAAACCTGTTACGTGTTTAATCAGCAAGACACAAAAAGATGATCTCATGTCAATGTGTAATTTTAGCAGTCAATTAACTCAAATATGTTTCTGATCATGCTTCCAAATAACAAGCACAGACTGAAACAAGTATTTCACTGATGTATACAATAATGACATTTCTGCATTGCCTGCAGAGTTTTCTAGTTATACTGAAGTTCAGGGATAACTGACCTTTTCAACCCTGTAGTTGAATTTGGCAGCTTCACACATTATAAGACCTTTAAATATCACATCACACACTGTAAAATGTGAGCCCTGACTTATTATATGTTTAGGCATATACCTATAAAATCAGTTGCATTAAAGGGATAATTTACCCCAAATTTACAATTCTGTCATAATTTACTCTCCCTTAAATTGTTACAACCCTGTATGAATTTCTGACAAATAAATAACACATCAATGGATCAACTGTTGGGTTACAGACATTCTTCAAAATACCTTCTTTTGCGTTCAGCAGAAGAAAGAAACTCATACAGGTTTGGAACAACTTGGTGGTGAGTAAATGATGACAGAATTTTAATTTTGGGGTGAACTGTCCTTTTAATGGATAAGCAAAGCAAATGTATTAAAATGAGTGAGAACAGACGATGACTGCACTCCAAAGACTGCAGTGAAACTTTATTTTTATACAAATGAGGAAAAAACTATATAAATACACCTCTCCAACAGAATGTTTTGTCAGATTTATCTCACTTCTGGGTAGAATGTTTTTCTCCAAAATATGGTTAAGTAGGTACACACACACCACATATTAAAGGAAGGAAGCAATAGAAAAGGGTTCAGAAGGGGAAATGCAAAAAAAAAGGCAATTAAAACCACCCTGAACAGCATTTTTAATGATGTAGGAAGGGTGCAACGGTACACTTATTCAGTAAGGGACTTTCAGTTCAGCAGCATGTGTACCAAACAAATGCAGCGTAGTTTTAAGCACTGAACGTGCGGAACAGTTGTACTTCAATAATTCTGTATAAATATTTTGCATCCAAAAGTGGAAGTACTTCAAATCGCTTCCCCCATTTACAACAGCACAATAAAACCAGTACAAAGAGTGTCACAGCAGGCAATACTGACATAGTTTGTTCAGTAAAAAGTTTTGCATTATCCCACAAAATCACATCTACTGTCCTGCAACAGACCAATCTCCAGGTGGTCACACTGAAATTCAATTAGGTTTGAAGCAGCAGTCATGTGAAAGGCTAATTAGTTTAGCTTGCATGGGTCTCTCTCCCATGGGTTGGGGGGTCTGTGGTTCACGTCCAATTAAGACTTGCACAATCAAAGAAAAAACGACTGCTGGTGGGCACATAGGAGGCCATTAGAAAGCATGAAGGCCACCTTAGAGAAAGCAGGGGATCTGTAGCCCTAATGGAAAACCATCTCTGCTGGGTGGAATCAGTAGGAAACCTGCTGGGATTGAGGATTTAGTGCAAGACATGTTGCTACTTTTCTAGTTTTAGTTTTCAAAGCATACAATATTTAGAAGCATTTGAGAATGGAAGAATAGCCGAATGGGTCTCCCTGTGAGAGTCTGGGTAAAAGACTAGCCATCATAGGTCTCTAGGATAGTAAGTCTGCCTGGATGTGTCTGTTCATTCGTGTCTGTGCAAGTCACTAGGGAATTCACAGAGAGCACAAGAAGAAGTCAATTAGGCTTAAATTGGACAGATATATTTGCATGTGTAACAATTACAAATATATGAAAACTAGACCATATTGTTTATTGGCCAATATTGATTTATCAATATTGACCATTATTGGATATATTTGCCAATGTTGGATATGTAATTGTTGTTTTTAGGATTTAAGTAATTATCTTGTATATGTTTAAATGGATAGCTATCGATTTGTTGTTTGCATGTAACAATAGTTTTTATTGTGGTTTAATTTTTTTTTTTTTCACAACGCTGTATAGATCAGTATCAGTATGAGCTATAATTTCAATATCTGTGCATCCCTAACTGGAACATGTCCCAACCAGACTCAACGAGACAAAAAGGTATCTTTTCCATGTTAGCAGTCCGATATGATTCAGATACGTGCATTTGCGTCTGCCATGTAAGCGGTCAAATTGGATATTCCCCAGTAAATGAGAGTCGTACGCTATTGTAAAAGGGACGGAGGCTCTCCTCTTTTTTTACCCGCCTTACAAGAGTTACAATGTTTTGCTGACCTTTAAAGATAGTGCGGAAAGCAAAACATTGAATAAATTGTTTTGTCTGCATCCATTGCATATCGCGCCATTTTACTTCCTTTTCCGGGTCAGAACGTCTTGGGCTTCGCCAGTGTATAGTGTAAATGCAAATATCGGATACGGCTCGCTTTTAAAAGATGATGTAAGCGGGTCGTCAGAAAGATTCTGAAATATCTTGCTCTCTCATTGGCTGTAAGTCATCGCTGATTGTAATTTTCAGTCAAAACACATTTCACACAGCAGGATTTTGAATCGCAGACAGGTTCAGATATTTAGCATGCCAAATATCTCACGGGCGTTGGAACTCGTCGTCGATTCTCTCAGATCATGTCTTCGATCATTCACACCAATACTGTGGTGATAAATACTGTGGGTCAATAGAGCATTTCTGACATGTCTTTTACTGAGTTCAGTGCAGAAATAACCTGTAATTGCAGCTGCACTTTAGCTGCTCCTGCTGCACAGAGCCGCCCGCGCTGCTTATGAGGGCAGTGTGAATACTCTAACCTGTTAATATAGGAACCAAAATAAATATGCGGTGCTTACGTGTGGTGTGAAACAGGACTAATAATAATAATTTCCACGAACATCCATCTGGCCATAATTAGCTGTTCAGTGGCATTGAGTTATTTTCTTTGGTAATTATATCTTAAGCATATCGCCAAGCTAGGTTGTTTAAAGACTACTATATATAGTGATATACAGTATGTAGTGTAACATGATCATAGCAAACCAGCATGCACAGTTAAAGTTAAAATGAAAATTACCCCATGATTTACTCACCCTCAAGCTATCCTAGGTGTGTATGACATTCTTCTATCAGACGAATACAATCAGAGTTATATTAATAAATATTCTGGCTCTTCCAAGCTTTATAACGGCAGTGAATGGCAACCCAAAATTTGAAGCCCAAAACAAGTGCATCCAGCCATTATAAAAGTACTCCACAATTTTTTAAATAAAGGCCTTCTGAAGCGAATCAATGGGTTTGTATAAGAAAAAGATCCATATTTAACATGTTATAAAGTCTGTATTCAACTTGCGATAAAAGCGTAACTGGCGTGACAATGACAGTAAGCGTTTTGAACTGCGAGATGCGCTACACTTTTTGCGTTGAATAAGGAAGGCGGTCCAGCAGAGGCTAGATATTTCACTTTATAAAGTGTAAAATATGGATATTGTTCTAGCGAACCCCATCTCTTCGCTTCAGAAGGCCTATATTAACCCCCCTGGAGCCGTGTGGAGTACTTTTATAATGGATGGATGCACTTTATTCGCCTTCAAATTTTGGCCTGCCATTCACTGCCATCATAAAGCTTGGAAGAGCCATGATATTTATTAATGTAACTCAGATTGTGTTCGTCTGAAAGAAAAATGTCATACACACCTAGGATGGCTTGAGGGTGAGTAAATCATGGGGAAATTTTCATTTGTGGGTGAACTATCCTATTGGCCTGTTTGTAACAAACGTTAGAGATGTACACCATATGGTCTTGCATCTTTAGATGTCACAGCATCACACTTGCTTGACAGTTCCTGTAAGATGTGGTTGTGTGATATTTTGAATTTGCAATGGTTTTAGAATTGAATGGAAGCTAATTAATTGCTCTCAGCTTTGACATATTTTACATTTCTTTGTGCCTTACTCGCACATAATCGGGAGGGTTTTTCAAAAAGAATGTGAAAGGCTCTCGAGTGTACACAAATAGGTCATTACAGACTAATACAGTCTGACGACAATAAAACCAAGAGGAGGGTGAATCAAATATTTTGTCAACATCAAAACGAAATGAAACAATGGCACAGTTGGAAGGAGGTCCTGGCCATGTGGTGCCGCTTATGAAATATTCAAGTCTATTTTAAAAACTCTGCAGCTTCTTTGACACAGCAGGGGTAGACAAAGTGTGACTGTGGAAAAAGCTGACTGACAGCAAGCCACAAAGAGAAAACTGGTTCCCCAGAACCTTAAAGACATCCTAGAAGCTGAACACCCTAGCTGTGTTTCCTGTCAGAATGAGAGAAACATGCAGTAGCCCATAAATCTCTTAGGTATTTTCTAATTGCAAAGGCAGTGAGGAAATGTTAATTGTTTTATGACATCTTTGTTTATTTGCTAAATGTATTTCTGAACGCTCTCGAAGTGATCATAGCAGTGGGGCTTCAGCAAAGCCCTTTGGCAGTGTAATAATAAGTGATTGCTTCCAAGCACTGTTTCAATGAAAATAATGGACGACTGACAGACTGAATGTTCCTTATCGGTAATTAATTATTCTCAGCAGGAGCTTCTTTAGGGCAGACATGAACACACAACACTTATACTAGCACACATACATATTTGGAAAACTGACTAAATTGTTGCTAATTATTGCTTATAGGAATCATTAGTTTGTTAACACAGAAAATGAATAGTTCAGTTTCTGAATGCAGATTTCAGTCATGCTAAAACACAATATAGTAACTGTTATGATGTGAACAGTTGGAATTCAAAATGGCGCCGCTGTGTTTGGTCGCCGTTCAGGTCGCTCCGCGAAGACTGTGCTTTTATTTACTATTTTACTTTCTTTTACTCTCAGTTTTTACAAACTTATCATCTGTATTGATCTACTACGACAGCAAAACTCTTTTGGACATTGGTTACCTCTACACTGGACTGTTTCAGGACACTTTCGCCGATCCTCTGTGGCCATCTGAGATTCTTCGCAACGCCGAGTTGAACAATGGCCAGAGCCAGCGGCGTAGAACAAAGAAACACCGCGGGAAACGCGCTGGTATCCGTAACAGACTGAGGAAAAGGGCATTCAGACCTCCTCTCCCGAGCATTCTTCTAGCAAATGTTCAATCCTTGGATAATAAGATGGACGATCTTAGAGCCAGGATAAGTTTTCAACGGGACATGAGAGACTGTAATATCTACTGTTTGTCCGAAACATGGCTCACGCCCGCGGTCCCGGACACAGCTGTGACGCTGTCGGAGAACTTCTCTGTTTTTCGGATGGACAGAACAGCCGAGGCCGGTAAATCCAAAGGCGGTGGAGTGTGTTTCATGATCAACAAGAAATGGTGCGATCCCAGGAACATCACCATTCTCTCGCGGTCCTGCTCGCCTCATCTGGAACATTTAACAATCATCTGCCGTCCATTCTATCTGCCGAGGGAGTTTTCTGCGGTCATCGCCACTGCCGTTTACATCCCACCACAGGCAGACACAGGGCTGGCTTTATCTGGCCTTCATGATGTTGCCAGCGGCGTCATAAACCAACATCCCGACGCGGCATTCATTGTCGCGGGCGATTTTAAAAGCAAACCTAAAGAAAGTCCTGCCAAACTTTCATCAGCACGTCTCCTGCCCCACACGAGGAGCAAACACACTGGATCACTGCTACTCTCCGTTTAAGAACGCCTATAAAGCGCGGTCACTTCCAGCGGTTGGCAAATCGGATCATGCCGCCATTTTCCTCACTCCCGAATACAAACAAAAGCTCCTCCAGGAACCCCCGGTGAGGCGGGAAGTTAAGCGTTGGTCACCCCACTCAGAGACCGCGCTACAGACAGCTCTGGGCGATGTGGATTGGGACATGTTCCGAGCGAGTTCAGCTGACGTAAGCGAGTTCACAGATGTGGCGCTTTGCTTCATCAACACGCTTACAGAGCAAGCCACGCAAACAATAACAATAACGTCCTTCTCAAATCAGAAACCGTGGGTGGACAATTCAATCCAGCGCGGCAGTGAACGCACGCGACTGCTGCTTACAACGCCGGTCTCCATTCAGGGAATATGACTGAATACAGAACGTCCTGTTATGCTCTGCGGCGCGCAGTTAAAGCCGCAAAGCTCCGATATAAAGACCGAGTGGAGTCTCATTTCCAACTCAACGAATCGCGGCGCATGTGGCAAGGTCTGAGGTCCATCTGCTCCTTTGGATCTAAATCCTCTGCAGAGGCAAGCGTTGATCCGTTGCTCGTGAACGAGTTAAACTCTTTCTATGCTCGCTTTGACTGTAACCGCGGCAACGCGACTCCGCCAAGTGGCGCGTTAGAGGAAATTACTCAGAGCAGCAACAATCACGTGATCTCTGTCTCGGAGGATGAAGTTCGGAGAGCACTCAAGCGTGTGGACGCCAGGAAAGCTGCCGGGCCGATGGTATTTCAGGTCGTGTTCTGCGGTCCTGTGCTGATCAGCTCACCGGGTTGTTTACATCTATCTTTAATGAGTCCTCGCTACATCTGTGGTCCCCACCTCCTTCAAAAAATCCACCATCATCCCTGTCCCTAAGAACAGTAAACCCTCTTGCCTAAATGACTATCGTCCAGTGGCTCTCACGTCTATAGTCATGAAGGTCTTTGAGAGACTCATTAAAAACACCATTTGCGCCTTCATTCCTGACACTTTGGACCCTCTTCAGTTTGCCTATCGTCCCAATAGATCGACTGAAGATGCCATCTCTCATGTCCTCCACTCCTCCCTCACTCACATCGACAGCAAAAGTGGGAACTACGTAAGACTGCTATTTATTGACTATAGCTCAGCCTTTAACACCATAGTTCCCACCAAGCTAACCTCCAAACTCCTGGATCTCGGCCTGAATCCTTCTCTCTGCCACTGGATTGAGGACTTCCTCACTGGCAGGCCTCAGGTGGTGAGAATAGGCCAGTCCACCTCCACCTCCATCACCCTGAGTGTGGGAGCTCCACAGGGCTGTGTCCTGAGCCCCTGCTCTACTCTCTCTACACGCATGACTGTTTGTCCACACACAGCTCCACCTCTATCATCAAATTTGCTGATGATACTGTTGTCCTGGGCCTCATTTCCAACAACAACGAGACGGCATACTTGGACGAGGTGGAGCATCTAACATCATGGTGCCAGGACAACTGTCTCTCTCTGAATGTTGGCAAGACCAAAGAAATGATTGTGGACTTCAGGAAGAGACAGCAACGGACATACCCCCTCATGATCAGCGGGTCACCAGTAGAGAGAGTGAGCAGCTTCAAGTACCTGGGAGTAAACATCTCCGAGGACCTGACCTGGACTGCTCACATTCAGACACAGGTGAAAAAGCCAGGCAAAGACTGTACCACCTGCGCCCAGCTGAGGAAATTCAGGGTTTCACCAGCTATCCTGAAAACTTTCTATTTAGGGGCGATAGAAAGTGTTTTAACTCAGTGCATCACAGCGTGGTATGGGAACAGCACCAGTCATGACCGCAAAGCCCTGCAAAGAGTAGTGCGCTTATCCGAGCGTATCTCAGGGTCAGCTCTCCGTCTCTGCAGGACGCCTACACCAAACGCTGCAAAGGTAGAGCTACCAAGATCATCAAGGACTCTAATCACCCTGCAAACCCTCACTTCACGCTGCTACCATCTGGTAAGCGCTTCCGCCTGATGGCCAAAACTGAGAGACTCAGGAGGAGCTTCTTCCCCAGGCCATCAGACTCCTGAACTTAACATCACGTGACTTCACGTCAGGATAAACATCGATACACTGACATTGCACTGCACTTTCTGTTCTCGTTGTTACTGTGTAACAACCTGTCATAAACCTGTTTGCACATTATACTCTTATACATTTGTTAACCACATATTTATAAGTCTACAGTTTACTCACTGCAAAGTCTACTTCAATTATTTTATTCCACTTTATCCTTATTTGTTACCTTTTTTTTTTTTTTTTTTTTCTCTTGACTTGATTATTTATAATTCTACAGATATAGACATATATATATATATATAGTACTTTTTTTTATATCCTATTTCTATTATAATTTCTTCCTTGTGTTTTTAACTGTGAATTTGCACTGTCCATGGAGCGGACCTGTTTACATTTCACTGCCGGTTGTATATTCTGTATATAACTGTGTATGTGACAAATAAAACTCTTGAATCTTCTTGAATCTTGAAATAGCCTACATATGAGCTAATTAACTGACTTTACTGTAGGTACTATAAATTTGCATGTCAGGGACTATATCTTTTCGTGGATGGCAGGATTACAGGAATTACATAACTAATGAACCATTAAAAAAGTTATATATTTATTATCTATAAAGGCCCTTGAAGCTGTGCTATTGTGAATATACTCCCGATTAAAGGGGCTGCAGACACTTTAATGTGAAAACCAAAAAAAGGTTTGAAAACGCTAGATGGCGCAGGCTAATAGGCTCTTAAATTAATCTGCTTGCAATCACATCATTCTCTACAGGGCACGGCTGATTGGTTCCTGCTGTATCAGTAGCCAATGAGCTGCGCTCTTTAGCTTCCTCTGTTGTTTCAAAACTAGATTTTCAGGGACAGAATTAGTAATTAAATGTAAAATATCATTACATGTTATAGGGATCATTACATAAACACTGTGAAATGTCGACCCAGGACGAGCTATAGGACTGTGAAGCTTTGGGGGTGTTGATCGACTCAATCTGTGTTTTGATCATCGTTCTGAATCGTCTCATCCAGATGTAGTCTTTGACAAAAACGTGATTTTTCTCTGCTTTTTGATCAAAATATAGCTTTTTTTCACGAAACTTACCCACAAGTGTTGATACAAAAGGAATGCATGAAGCTAGAATAAAGCAGACGGTCTGTTCTTTCTTTTGCATGTTCAGATATTCATACAAGACTTACTGTGGGCCATGAAACTTGTGAAAATGACCATAAACGCTGGCTGGGACGGGCAAACTTCATAACCGACTATGTTTATGATGATACTTGACAAGACAGGCATTTTGACATAATTTTATGTGAATATTCACACAATGTGAGACGCCTATGTGCATACACTTAGGATGTGTGTTGCTGAACCAAACTGAGAGACACGGGCACTTTCCCGTCTATGTGCGCTTGAATATTTAAACTGGCAAGGCTTTACAAATGCGCAAATTATCAGCTTCTGTGAAGATGCAGCACTGGCCCGAGCGGGCAAGTAACAGTTCCGTCAACTGGCCTGAGTGTCTTTCACGCTGGCCCTGGGCCATCGGGCAGTCCTTATTGTCAAGCCCTGAGTTTGCTGCGTTTTTTCAAACATGGAGGCGCTTGAAAAAGCATCAATTGTGTTTTAGGTAGTGGTACAAGTCTGTGGCAAAACCTCAAGTGTTTTCTGCTTACCATTCAGATAAAAAGAAGGTCGAAAACACTTGTCAGTGGCACAAACATTCTTTTAGCTTTAGGTAAAAATCCAATTAGAATTTAATTTATTTAATGAATAAATTGTTTGACCGGACCTAACTGTTAAATATAGATTATTTGTGTTTGTGGCTTTGCGCACATCAGGAAGCAACTTAATACACACATGACGACAGGGAGGTGACAGCGGTGCGCACCCGTTTCTGCTACTTTTCTGCTAGATTTCTTATCCTGTGGGAATTGGCCATTAATATTACAGACGTCCTGTGGTAAAATTACATTACCCCATCTACCCTTGTTGAACATTGATCCCATTGACTTCCATAGTATTTTTCAACTGTTTGCTTACCGACATTCTTCAAAATATCTTCTTTTGTGTTCAGCAGAAGAAAGAAATTCATGCAGAATTTTCATTTTTGGGTGAACTATCCCTTTAAGTAAATGAGACTTAGAAGTGACATAGTCAGAAGTATTCACTTATTTTAAAGGCACTCACTGCCATCCGGTCATCTGCTCGCTTAGTGTGATCAAAAACAAAAACAAAAAACACTACATGTAGGACATTTTCTGCTTGCTTGGTCAGACTTGAGCAGGGATTGGTTTTATTGATTTTAGGTTTCCACACACACACATATTTGCTCTTGTGTAAAAACAATCTTATTTGCTGGGGTTTAGCACACAAATTTGCTTAGCTTGAATACATGCACAAAATATTCCAATCTGTGTTCCAACACAGTGTGATCAGACTGTGCAATTCATATTCCCCTCCATGATGTTAGTCTTTCTGTGATTGTGATTTTGTGAATGTTTAAATTATTCATACAGAGGTCACTCACGGGAGAAGATATAGGGGGAAATATATGTGACCTGGATAGGTGTATGAACTGATTAAAACCAATGAATGCTGCTTTGAAATGAGAATTCATAAATTGTAATGAGACTTAAAGCACACTGGTGGATTTTTAATCTCATTTGACAAATGACTTTAATATTAGATGAACATTACTTCAGCTATCAATCCTTCAGTCTGACACAGTTGTATATTTAACAGTGTCACACAGTGATCACCAACTTGCACTTTGGCCTTATGGTCCAAGTATGATGAAATGTACACGTGTTTAACCATATGAGAATTTTTTTCTACACATGATTCCAAATCGTAATGCCAAAACACCTGCAATGAATGCCAAACCAACACAGGGAACAGGTTTTTTTTTTTTCCATGTCTCATCTCTCTGAAAGCATATTTTATTTTCTCCATTTCAACTAATTATCACTACCACTGAAGCAAAGCCACAATGAATCTTTGAGGAATGAATGGATTGTTTCAGCAGAGCACACAGTGCTCAACAGGCAGATCTATTGATCAACACATTAGTTTTCAATATAATTGCTCATCCAAATGCATTAATGCCCCCAAGTGTATTACTCACACTATTGAAGTTCTCACTCAGGAGCAAGCAAACAACATGAGGAATTGTAGGCAAGAAAAGCAGCAAACAGTAATCCAATAACACAACGCTCAGCTGGGATCTCTTTTGCCTGAACTCAGGTGATGTGTGGTCAATAATCTAACATCACAGAAAATAGAAAAAAAAACTTCATATGCATACTATTTTAAGAAATTAAACGATTACTTATTAATGTTAATAAAATATATTTTCTGTTGTTTATTAATATTATAAATCATGGGTTTGTCATTTATTTTTGTGAACAGACATGTAAAATGTCTCATATTTGCCAGCTTAAGGAAAAGTTTAGGGTCTTTTTAAGAAAAAAGTACAGAGAGTGAGAAACTTTACGTGTGTACTTACTAGTGTTGTCAAAAGTATAGACTTTGGTACCAAGTCGGTACTGAAATTTAAGGGAGCGTTTGAAAGCACACGGAAGTGTTTGAAGAGAGTGGGATGCCTGCAATCCAGTGTTAATGTCGTTAACGAAGACGATGACGAAAAAATATTCGTCAACGGCCACTTTTTCTGTGACTATAACGAGACGTTGACAAGCTAAACTAATGATGATAAAAACTATGACGTATGCCGTTTCTTTGTTAACAAGATGAGACGGGACTACAATGTTATTTGAGGAATATGGGACATTAAAAATACATGATCTCCTCCTATACTGTCTTTAAAAATGTGCATCTGTCAATGAGGGCGTCTGCATAATCTAATCTCTCAGACAGCCGCAGCGGCAGCTGACGTCACAGGTACGGGTAGGCTAGGCTACCAAAACCCGATCTACCGAGCTCGCTGTAATGCAGCGTTCTGTAGACTCATCTGAAAATGGTCACGCAAAGAACGATCTTCAATAGGTATAAATGTCAAAAAAAGGAACAACTTAAAAGACAGAGCAGAGACGGAGTTAGTCAGTAAAATCCCCAGCCATCAGGTCTTTTTACTAAAGCTGTTGATGGAGTGGAAGTTGACGGGCACATGAAGCAGATAAAAACACAGTGTCATCATCCCCACCAATTTTAGGTTAGTTTGATTATAAACTTGATGGATGTATATTGCTTTTAATGTTTGAACAAACTCTAGCCTATATATTAGTTTAAGGCATGGGCTCCGTTTAAATATTTATGTTTAAATGTGCCGTCATCATGTAAGCTTATCATTTAAATGCTTTTTAATCATTTAATGCGATTTGTATGAATCAGTTTCGAGCTACATTCATATGTGGTTTGAAATCGCATTTCTGTAAATCCATTTCAGTCTGACTGCTCTGATTGGATTTCATGTGGTTTATGTGACTTTCTCACACCACATAAAACATAAACATCAGATGTTGTTATAAGAAACATACTGAAAGTAGCTGCAGAATCAAGGCTGTGTTGTTGCAAAGTGCCGAATGACAGGAAAATGGCAATATAATGGAGACATGCTTTGAAACCGGTGGAGGCAACAGTACAGAATAAAGTCACACATACCAGCCTCCTTTTTTTCTGCTGCTGTCTCAGAAGATGCAGTCTAGTGTGGCGGCTACACATCGTCATGTTGTAAATAAGACAACATCTGTATTGCAAACCCCTCCATATTGCAGTTGTTGTTTTTGGTGTAAACCAACTGATGCAACATCATTGCCTTAGAAACCAATGCAGATATTTTGGAAAACAAAACAGCAACATGGACACACCAATCACATCCGAACATTGCGATACACAGTGTGGACAGTCAATAATTTTAGATCAGATTCCAATTGGATACACAAATAATCAGATTTGGTCATTCCAAATCTGATTATTTGTGTATCCAATTGGAATCTGATCTAAAATGTTGATTTTCATAAAAAATTCTGATAATCAGATTTATTAGGCTGCTGTCACTTTAAGAGCTGCACGGATCCTGTTACACACACGCTCTTTAGTGTTAACATTCACTTAAGACATAACTGACTGCATGTATGAGGATACTAACCAAAACGGCATTTCCACATATTTGTGTGTAGGCTATTTGAGTTTAGGCATGTATCTGAAGCCCTCAGTATACTTTGCTTATGCGCATCCCGCCCGTCTCGGAGTGTGCACACAGGAGGCTGCCTAGGGAACAGTATCTCTTTCCCGACTTAATACGCTTTTAATAACACTGTTTAACATGAAGCATGTCCCACAGTTTAGCAACAGTAGACTGCATTCTACAACACTCACTTATTCCACTGATTTGGATGTCAAGTTTGGGCTTTTAGGGAGGAACGAAAGTGCACTGCTGTGAAGGAAAGGAATGGAATGTGGCAGCAGCACAATAATCGTCTCACATCGATTATCTTTTTTTTTTTTTATCATTGGAAGTCGAATTTGAAAAATCAATTATGATTAATCGCACAGCCCTACCTGTTTCTGCTAAATAACCCTTGTCTGCAGTAGTGTAAATGTAAAAGTGTGCAAAAGTTGTCTAGATAAAAATACACAAAAGTTTGGTTGGCAAAATCTCCAAATCTGGGACAGCCTAGAATGTCACTATTATGAATGTATGTAGTATGTAAAGTGAATTATTTACTCTAATTAGTTGGTACATATGCAAATGTTGGCTTAATTAATGTTCTCTAAAATGAGAATGCCCCCTCCCCTAAATACCGCCTGCCATAGACTAATATTAGCAAGTAACAAATCATGGCTCATGGTTGAGATGTAAACTAAAGACTATTGGGCAACTTCGGTTTAGTTCCATCAGGGTTGGTTCCATTAGTTCCATTAGTTTTATCAGGGTTGGAGCTAAACTCTGCAGGACACTGGCTTTCCAGGCCCGAAGGTGCCCATCCTTGTTAAAATGAGAGAGGACCCTTCCAGTATACTGTGTGTCCTGCACCAATGTCCAATAAGAAATATATCAACATAGTAAATAAAACTGTGCTTGTCAAGACATTTCACCGGGTCTAACCTAGAGCATTCGGAAAAAGGTATTATTCTGAAATATGATGAAACTGTTGGTTCTGACCTGAAATCCTTGACATGTCTGATATTTTTTTTTTTTTGGATTCATCACAGAAGCTGATGAAACAGGTTGTCTTGACCTGGACAGCCCACTAGATTGCTCTTCCCAGCCCTTTCCGTTATGGATTTTTATTTCTTTCAGTTTTCACATCATATACACCCACTTTTGTCATTATTGAATCGTGGCAGCCTAATAGTTAGCGAACACAGCTGGTAATACAGCAGTTTCAGCACAAGTCCCAGGTAGGAGGGACCCAAGAAGATAAAAACTGCTGAAGCCACAATACAGCTTGAGCCTCCATAGTCTTTTACAAGCACCAATCAAGTTGTTCCAGATGAGCTGTCTAAAAGATATGGAGCCCCTAAAGGGAGGAAGTGAAGGGGAAAAAATGATAAATGATTTGTCAGTGCTTTTTCACATCGATGCACATCTTGATGAAATTACATCACAACATTTATTTGCATCAAGAGGTGCATCAATTATTGATCGAGATCTTGTATTGACAATGCAAGAGTCCAGCACTCTGTAAAGTCTCCTCCAACACATCTCAAAGACTTTCAATGAGTTTAAGGTTTGGACTCAGACGTGCCAAATCATGTGTGAAAATGATTCTTCATTCTCCTCCCAACCATTCTTTTACATTTGAGCCTGATGAATCTTGACATTGTCATCCTGGAATATGGCCATGATGTGTCTTCCTACATGGTTGTGAAAAGCTACACACTCCATCAGTTAGGGTTAGAAGAACTGTTGCCAAACATATAACATGCTAGAAACATAATAACCACTGAAATAATAATCCTGTACACAACTTTCTTTCTTTCTTTCTTTCTTTCTTTCTTTCTTTCTTTCTTTCTTTCTTTCTTTCTTTCTTTCTTTCTTTCTTTCTTTCTTTCTTTCTTTCTTTCTTTCTTTCTTTCTTTCTTCTATGTATATAGTACACTTAAAACAACTTAGTTCCCCTAATTTACAAGTAACGTACAATAACTCTTTGCATGTTAAACTGGATAACTCACCAGAGTAAAAGCTGCATGTTCCCTTACTTCCCTTGCTTTAAATGCAAGGGTTAAAAGATGCATTTTCCACGGAGACCTAAAAACCTAGATAGATGGGGCCTTCTGAATAAAGAGGGGAAGATCATTCCATAATTTAGAAGCTACTGTAAAGGCTTGATCACCCTTTGACTTTTTCTTTGAATGAGGAACAGCCAGCAACATTTCATTTGTTCATCTCAGAGTCCTCGCTGGTGTGTAAAACTGGAGGAGGTCAGTAATGTATTGATGGGACATGTTGCTTTAAAAAGCAATAGTAATCTTAAAATCAATCCTGTACTGAACCGGCAGCCAGTGGAGAGAGGATAGCACAGTAGTATCTTTTTTTTTTTTTTTTTAAATTTTTTATGTAACATAAAAATGACTTCCGTTTATGTAATCATCAGGTTGATATCAGATATAGTCATTATTGACTTGCATGAAATCGGTTAATTTAGATGTCACCACATACAGCACAGCAGGCTATTTAGTTTATCGGTAACACTTTACAGTATGGGTGCACTATGCATTAATTCACGCTTAACTAATGCAGATTATCATGTTAATGTATGACTAAACCATTTATTAATGATTACTGCATCAACAACTAATAAAGATTCTATATGATTAATGAATTATGTCTTAATTCCTTAACTTTCTGGGCCCTATTTTAACGATCTGAGCACATGGTCTGAAGCGCTCTTGCGTCTCTTGAGTCATGGTGTTTGTTTTGGGCGTAACGTGCAATAAACCAGTCAGAGTCTCATCTCCCATTCCCTTTAAAAGCCAGTTGTGCTTGCCCCATGGCGGATTCGCTATTTACATGGCGGAATTTGTAAGCGGAAAAATTGAACGCTTCTCCGGAGAGGAATCTTTTTATTTTTAATATTTAAAAATGTTTGTGTGCTGCTGTGCGTCCATGTGTGTGTAATAAGCAGCGTGTACATGCGCTAAAAATACTGCGCTGTTGACTTTAGACCAGGTTTTTGTTGGTCAATGACGCAGTCGTTTCCTCAAAATAGTAACGCGCCAACAATGCTGGTTTTCAGACCATCACACCCATGGGTGAACAGATGGGCGCGAGTCTATTTGCTATTTAAACAATGTGACGCTGGACGTGAAAATGATAACTGCGTTGGGCTGAAATTAGCAAAAACACTTGCGTCTCGCCTGGCATCACATTGCACTGGGTGCATGTTAGGGCCCTCTATATGATTAATAGATTAAGTAATATAGGAATTGCTATTAATTAAATGTGTCATAATGTATTAATTTGTTAATAACATATAGTATTAACTAATAGTGTAAATTAATGTGTTACTGTAATTACCACAATGGGTCAAAGCCATGTATTTCAACTTCCATTGTCTAGACCGGACAAAGACAACAGAACCCATTATAATCAGTGGTGCAACACTGGATGCGGCGCATGCTACACAACACAACAAAACCCTTACAGTAAACTGATGCCACATTCTATTTCTGACATACTCCAAGCTCTTGCACTACTTCAGTTATGAAGGGCAAATGGACTTGAAATGGTCTGTTATGTCTATTGTCCAGTTTAAACGGTGTAACAGTGGTCAGTAGTTCAGATTCTGGTCTGCTGATATTTTTGTGCAGCCCAACTTATCCATTTTTCAAACACGTTCTTTGACATTACATTCACTGCATAGGCAACAGTCGCACAGACCTTTAGAAGGGATGTCAAAACCCATAACCATAATGGCATATTACTTAACAAATAGTTAATAGTCATGTGTCTCAACAAGTAAACTCATAACATAATAATACCTTTGCAAATCATTAGCTAATGCTTGATTAAAGCAGACAACAGGACGTTGAAGTAGCTACATGGCTTTGACCAATTGTGGTAATTAAGACATTAATGTACACTATTAGTTAACACTATATGTCATTAACTCCCCGCCATTGAGTCATCTCATCTTTTGTGAGAAAGCCAAAGACAAGTTTTTATGGCTTTTCGTGTTTTCACTGTTATACAGTAAGGGGCGCTATGACACATAATCTGAAAGAGTCCAGAATCTCCTGATCAAAACACAGGGAAAGAAGAAGCAGAAACAAGTGATTGCATATGTAAGCAGATGCATATGTAAAATAATACGATCATCAACATTAAACAGCATATAAATCAAAACTGCCATGTTACTGAATGAAATGTCGACCCAGGATTAGCTATAGGACTGTAAAGCTTTGGGGGTGTTGATGGACTCAATCTATTCCATCTGTGTTTTGATCATCATTCTGAATCTGATCCAGACGCAGTCTTTGACAAAAAACTTGATTTTCTCAGCTTTTTGTTCAAAATGTTGCTTTTTTATGAAACTTACCCACATTCAAGTGTTGATAACTAAAAGAATGCATGAAGCTAGAATAAAAGTTTTTTTGTTTTTTTAAAGCAGTGGGTCTGTTATTTCTTTTGATATATTGCATGTTTTTGTTTGTGAAAATTATCAAAAATGCTTTCGGGGAAAGAGTTAAGGATTTAATACATGATGAATCATCACAATTACTATATTACTTAATTTATTAATCATATAGACTCTTTATTAGTTGCTGATGCAGTAATAATTAATTCATGATTTATTTCTTCATGAGTCACACTACATGCATTGTGCATTAGTTAAGTATGAATTAAAGAGATAGTTTACCCCAAAAATTTTAAAAAATGACCCCATGATTTGCTCACCCTGAAGCCATCCTAGGTGTAAGGTGGTAAGACTTTCTTCTTTCAGCCGAATACACTGGAGTGAATGGAGGATGAGATTTTTATGCCCAAAAAGTGCATCCAGCCATCATTAAAGTAGTCTGCCGGAAGCTAGTCATTTTAGTTTATAATGTATTAATTATGGATATTTTTCTTACACAAACCCATGGATTCTCTTCAGAAGGCCTATATTAACCCCCCTGGAGCTGTGTGGAGTACTTTTATGATGGATGGATGCACTTTTTTGGGCTTCAAAATCTCATCCTCCATTCACTGCCATTTATAAAGCTTGGATTAGCCAGGACATTTTTTAAGATAACTCTGATTGTATTCATCTGAAAGAAGAATGTCATATACATCTAGAATGGCTTGAGGGTGAGTAAATCATGGGCTAATTTTCATTTTTGGGTGAACTATCCCTGTATTGCATATTAGTGTATAGAAGCCTTCCATACCCATCTCCTTCAAAAAGTGCTTGGCATTCGCTGGTGGCATCATGCCACCCATAATGAATTTCGGCACAAAGCCAACATCGCCTCTTTGGAATACATCCTTTACAAGCGACAACTGCTTGGGTCGGTCATGTTATCAGATTGTCCTCTGACCGGATGCCACTGCAGCTGCTGTATGGTGAGCTCCTACAAGGACAGCGTACTGTGGGCCACCCTAAAAAATATTATGCAGACCATCTGAAATTTATACTGAAGGCCTGTGGCATCCCAGGAACATCCCTCGAAGGTCTGGCGGCTGACAGAGTCGCCTGAAAGTCCACCTGTAAGAGTCTCTGCAGTCATTTACGTGTCCACTCTAATACTGATCAATAGCAATGCATCGTCTCCATTGGAATCGGCAGATTTCCAAGAGACTGTAAAGTGTTACCAGTTTATCTGTAAAAAAAAAAAAAAAAAAAAAAAAGCCTAATAAGGCATCAAGTGAACTAGGACTGCAACATGTGCCTGCTCAAAATAGGTGCATGAAGTCCCAGGGGTGAACCTTATTATAAGAGAACTGTAACCAATTTGCATGTATCAGCAAAATGGCAAGCAACTTTATCACAAACCAGTGATTCCATCCGTTCAGTTGCTATAATGATATCAAGTTTCTTTGACTTTCTCTCTCCCTCTATTATGTGTATTTTTAATACCGACTCGGTAATGAAGCAAGTCTTGAGTGGTGAATTAATGAAGGTCTATTTGAATAGTGTGAATGAGACAGGAAGTGACCCCTTCTGCAGGCGTACACATTTAGCTGGTGGATAAAGAGAAAGAAGCAGAACGATAGAGTTCGGTGTTCCTTAGTCTGACCCTGGGGAGTCAGTGACATTTCAAATGGGCTACCGTGTCACTATCACTCAAGAGTAGAGAGTGAGTGATCTTTCACCTAAACTCCTGATGAAAGTGCAGACGATTGTGAGTGTTGAGAGTCTTGACAGACTGTAAATGAGGAGACTAAACATTATAAACTCTGTCTCAGCTCTGTTCTGCTCTGTAGTCAAGCAACACGACAGGTGTTGTTCAGAGGTAAAGAATTACCCCGTTTCACAGACAAGGCCGTGTCCCAGACTCAAATGCATGTTTGAGCTGTTTTAACCGAAAGCAACTTGCACTGACATATCTTAAAATATGTCAGTTCCATTGTTTTTTCTTAAGATGCACAGCAGTAATATTTTTTTTACTATGGCACGTTTATAAAAGCTACTTAAATCCTAATTGAACTAAGGCCTAATCCTGGCTTAATCTAAGCCCTGTCTGTGAAACTGGGCCTTAATGTTTTAAAGATAATCAATGATAATGAGATAAATAATTTGTTTAAGAACCCTGGGTGTTCACTATAGAACACAATACAACATAGCACACAGACAAATACACACTTTCAAAACATATTTTCCAAAAGGACTATCATGATACCAATAGGATTAAGTGCTCTGTTATATATCAAAAGGTTTACAGAAAATCTCCCCCTGTGATTCACTTTACCTGTCCAGCAGAAAGACATTACACCCATACAAAACAAGAGGAGTTCTGAGAAGATAAAGTGAAATTCCTACAAGATTAGGGAATGTTACTGCAAAATGTGCAGTTTCAGGAAGGCACATCCTGTACAGTATGTGCTATATGAATGAAATTCATGTCTTGCCCTTAACACAGCTGTATTTATCAGTGTTTGTGAAGTCCATCAGTAACTGGGGTTGACAGTAACAGTAGGGAATGGGTGTTATTCAGAAAATAATAATTAACAATAATAGTAGGCATGAGCAGGAGTGCCACTGTGATTCGTCCAGCTTGCTGATATAGAGCCATATCCCATGACTGCAAGTGTGATATTGCTTAAAACAGTTTGACAGCACAAGTATTTAAATAAATCATGGAGACAACCACAGTGTGTCTTAAAAATCCTTCTTGTTTGTGGGACCACTTTCTTTGGCGACAGATTTTTCTTTCAGATTCCAATCTGTTGGCAAACCTCCATTACTACTGTATTTCTTAAAAAGTTACTTTAGAACTCGCAACGCTGCTTTAGTATTGAGTATTGTTGAGTAGGGTATTATGAGAGAGAGCATGTGAGTTTGGCAGTTTGCCATGTCTGTCAGCTGATGAAATCTATGGGCCCTATTTTAACGATCTGAGCTCATAGTCTGAAGCGCATGGCACAGGTGCATTTAGGGCGTGTCTGAATCCACTTTTGCTAGTTTAACGATGGAAAAAAAAACAGTCTGTGTGCAAGGCACATGTTCCAAAAGGGTTGTACCTAGCCTCTTAATGAGTCATGGGCGTGTTTTGGGCGTAACATGCAATAAACCAATCAGAGTCACATCTCCCGTTCCCTTTAAAAGCCAGTTGGTCTTGCACCATGGCGGATTCACTATTTACATGGCGGAATTTGCGAAAAAAAAGACTGAACACTTCTCCAGAGAGGAATCCTTTTATTTTTAATATTTAAAAATGTTTGTGTGTAATAAGCAGAGTGTACGCATGTTGTGCACCCGCCTATAGGCGCTTATTACTAACGCGCCCTTTAAATAACACAAAAATTAAAAAATTTGTTGGTCAATGGCACAGTGGTTTCCTCAAAATAGCAACGCGCCAACAATGCGCCTGAACACACCTGGTTTTCAGACCAGCACACCCATGGGTGAACACATCATGGGTGTGAGTGCATTTGCTATTTAAACAACGTGGCGCTGGACGTGAAAATGATAACTGCGTCAAGCTGAAACGCGTCTGGCGTCACATTTTCCCTTCTTTCTTTTTCGGACCACAAAAGGAAAATTAAAAAAGAATGTCCCCTCACACTCGTCCATTTATCTAGGCAGTGAATGGCACCAGAATCAACTTTTTTTTTTAAAAGATGCAGAAGAATCAAAGAACAATCCGATGCAACACGTGTTGTATATTCCAAGTGTTCTGGGCGTATACAATAGGGTTTGGTAAAAAAACAAACAAACAAACAAAAAAAACAGAATGTATTATTTAACGAAACTCCTGATCTTGGCTGTTGGTCTTCTGTGCACGTTTGTGAGACTCTATTAGCACCCCAGTTCTCCGTCTCACCCAGAAAAAGCACACAAGTTGTGAGAAATCAAGACTAAGAAAAGTGCCACATCTTGTGACACAACAAGTGACACAACATGTGTCGCATGGGATCATTCTGTGATACTTTTGCATCTTTTTTTTTTTTTTTTTTTTTGATGCAAGTTGCTGTTCACTGCCATTATATGGATGAGCACAAGTGGGACATTTATTTTTTATCTGTGGTCCGAAAAGAAAAGGAAGAATGGCATTCATGGTGAGTAAATTACTTAATTTTCATTTTAGGGTGAACTAACCATAGTTTTGTTATAGTGAAAATGTAGTAACCATGAATTGATTGATTACCATGAATTGATTGATAATTGATTGACTGTATAACCACAGTTTTACTACAAATAACATGGCAAACTATGGTAAGTGTAGCAAAAACCTGGTTAATTTGTGGTGACCATGGTTTAACTACAATCATTGTCGTAAGGGAACCCTTTAAGGGGATTTTCCATGACGAGCGTCAGTGCTGGTCAATGCATTGATCTCTATGTGTGAAGTTTAAGTAGTCGAAGAAGAGTGCAGAAAGAGCGATACAAAACCATAAAAAAAAATCAGCATAACCTTCTCCTTTGTTTTGGTTCTTGTTCTAAACTTTGCCTACTTTACTTCTTCTATCCTTCTGAGCGAATGCCCTGTAAATGACATGACCCAGTGTTGCCCTCTGATGTCTGGTAGAATATAACAAAAGAAAATGTATAATACATTTAACTGAAGGGCAAACGTATACATTTAAGATCCTTAGAATGCAAACTTTGACATCTTTGATATTCCAATTCTGGAAATCTAATGAATTTTGATCAGTTTTCTGAATGTACATCATCACAACTTATCATTGGCCACCATTAGACATTCAGTTTGAATCATATTGCAATCATTTGTGCAGACAAGTCTGTTTCAGATCATTTCTCCAACAGTGCCATCAAGTGATTTCATGTCGGTATTACAGGCAGGAGTGGACCGGCCTTGACTAGACAGATAATTGAAGTTTATTTAAAGAGTCAGAGGTCAAATAATGTTGAACATTTTAGGAGCACCAATAGTTTATTGAAGTAATATAAAAATGGACTACACCATCTCAAGATTACAGCTCTCTCATATTTCTGCTCCTGTGAGTGCTTCAACATTTACTTAAGGCGAAGCAACACCGGGCTTTGCTGAGCTGATGCGAAATGAAAATGGTTAAATAATGAACTTGTGTGCAACGTGATGTGGGTAGAATCAATACGTGTAGTTCTTTACGTTAGCATGCAGCGTGCATAGTCTTACTGTAGAGAAAGTTCTGTTCTCAGATAGCGCTGGAGGCAAACTGCAGCATGAATGCTAAACTTGAACATGTACACCACCAACTAATACCAATGAGATGCTATGAAGGCTTACTGTAGAAGCCCTTCTGCTGCTGCTGTCCCCAACAAGGCTTCTTAAAGGAATGCTTCGAAACTGAAAAAACTCATTATTTACTGGTTGAGTTGTCAACAAAGGTAGCAGTGCGGGTATGGTTTTGTGTGAATATACAGTGTATTTTTAGAATGATAGCTTATCTCTTAATTAAATATTAATGCATAACTCTCATGTCTTGGCAACATACAGTATGTTTAATAATAGTCTGTTCATTTACAGCAGGTACATTTTAAAGCAGGTCATTAATTCCTCACCCTCATGTCGTTCCAAACCCATAAGACCTTTGTTCATCTTCTGAACTCAAATTAAGATATTTTTTATGAAATCTGAGAGCTCTCTGACCCCTCCATAGACAATGTAATTAACACTTTCAAGGCCCAGAAAGGTAGTAAAAACACAAAAAATCATAGAACGAAGTCCTTTAATTGAACCATTACCTATTACCTTTACTATTTGTCTAAGTCTTGTGACTTCTGCACTGTAGGTTAGAAAAAGTTATCCCCTTCATGTTAATACTACATGTGACAACCCTTATGAAAAAGTATACTTCAAGTTCATTTTAAGTATACTTAAGTCAAGTTCAAGTATATTTTAAGTGCACTTTATGTTGTAAGTATACTAATATCAATGTACTAGTAGTAGTAAACTTGTAAGTGTACTATTTCAATACTGCTGAATAAGTGTAACAGTAGTAAACTTTAAGTGCGCAACTAGTTCACAACTACGTTTCTCATTTGTACTGCATCTATACTTTTACACTTTTAAATATAATCTCAGTAAACTACTAGTTTAGTAGTTTTATACTGCAAGTATAAAGTTTTATTCTAGCTTCTAGCTTTTATTCTAGCTTAAATGTTCATTCGCTAACATTAGGCAGTTTTGATTTATATAATAGACCCGATATAGTCCGGTTATGAGTAACCCACTTCTATCCAAAATAACCTTGAATTTGGTTACATGTAATTTTTGCCAAAATAACTTGTGAGATGTATGATATTTCATCATGTAAGCAAAGTCAACAGTGATTACAAGGTGTCTGGTTTCATTTCTTTGACGTGTTCATGTTCTAGATGACTAGTCTATTCTTGGGCTATGGTTAGACGTCTATTACATTTTCACTGACAGCCCAAATTTGGCCTTGTTTTAGCGTAGACGTCAGGCCTGTGTTTGGATGGCTATTAAACGTCTTTTAAACGCAACATTTGTTTGCTGGGTGAGAAGTGGTTGTATTTTTAAAACCAGTGACTCAATATCCACTGATATCTGATCACAGGCATGCTTGCAGGTGTTATCAGCTATGTGCGCTGGGCAATTAGCTTTCAAAATGCGATTGTTGCCACAGCTTAATAACTGGCCACCAGAGTGGTGTTTGCATTGGCATTATCTGCCGAATAGGCTGTGATGTGTTTTATATCCAGTTCGTACTTTTTCAGGCAGTTTGTCAGAGCTTGATGAATACCATTTACAGTTTCATCACTATCTTCATAAAAGTCAAGAAACTTGAAATATGTCTCACGCACACTGGAAGCCTTTTTCTATTTCCCTTGTTTGAGGCATCTGTGGAAACCGAGTGAAACACAAGCTCACCTGATAGATCATTTAGGATATCCCGCACATTATTTGGTCCTAAAGCATTCATTGTAATCATCTCAGCTTTTGTTCTTCACAACATTTGAGTCATGAAATAACACACCATTTAGCTTAACAAGACAGTCAGTGTTGTTGTAGCTGAATCCATGTCTGACAGTGTGATACACTCATGAGGCTTCACTTGCCACCTTTTGTCAGTTTCCGCAGTAGCTGCTCTGAAGAATTAATATTGAGATATTGCTCGCACCTTTAGCTAGTGTGGCCTTCTTGTGCATTTCTGTTAAAGCATGTTGAGTCAAGTCTTCTCACCTCTATTGCCAACTGAAAATTCCCTGCAACATTAAGTACAGAAGGCTTTCGTTTAGTCACCGTTGATGGGCTTAACCCACGTCTTTTTTTACTTCCCATTGTTTATTGTAGCTGCAGAGTCTCTTTTGCAGGTTTATCCATATTTGCAGTTTAATCCATATTTTCACATGCCAAATCGACTGAACAGCGTCACACATTGTCCTAATTTTCTTTTCTTTTTTTGCGTATTAGATTTATCTGTTCAGATCAATGTGTAAAAAAAGTCAGACGGGCTGAATTAAAATCGAACTGAATTTAATTGAAAAATCCTGGCTGAACAGACAGGGAGGATTGTAACTATTTTTAGGATGTTGTAGACTTGAACTTCTACTGTTTTAATTTGTTGCAGATAAATGTAAGAAAAATTTTATCAAAGTTTGAGATACATAGCGCATAAACAACACTGGAAGTACAGATGATCTTCATTAAGTCTCTCCTAATGAAAGTGAATGAGGCCTGGGGCTGTCAAGCTCCAAAATCACTATAAGTGCTATATTAATCTACACTCACCTAGAGGATTATTAGGAACACCATACTAATACTGTGTTTGACCCCCTTTCGCCTTCAGAACTGCCTTAATTCTACGTGGCATTGATTCAACAAGGTGCTGAAAGCATTCTTTAGAAATGTTGGCCCATATTGATAGGATAGCATCTTGCAGTTGATGGAGATTTGTGGGATGCACATCCAGGGCACGAAGCTCCCGCTCCACCACATCCCAAAGATGCTCTATTGGGTTGAGATCTGGTGACTGTGGGGGCCATTTTAGTACTGTTCTGCTGTTGTAGCCCATCCGCCTCAAGGTTGTGCGTGTTGTGGCTTCACAAATGCTTTGCTGCATACCTCGGTTGTAACGAGTGGTTATTTCAGTCAAAGTTGCTCTTCTATCAGCTTGAATCAGTCGGCCCATTCTCCTCTGACCTCTAGCATCAACAAGGCATTTTCGCCCACAGGACTGACGCATACTGGATGTTTTTCCCTTTTCACACCATTCTTTGTAAACCCTAGAAATGGATGTGCGTGAAAATCCCAGTAACTGAGCAGATTGTGAAATACTCAGACCGGCCCGTCTGGCACCAACAACCATGCCACGCTCAAAATTGCTTAAATCACCTTTCTTTCCCATTCTGACATTCAGTTTGGAGTTCAGGAGATTGTCTTGACCAGGACCACACCCCTAAATGCATTGAAGCAACTGCCATGTGATTGGTTGATTAGATAATTGCATTCATGAGAAATTGAACAGGTGTTCCTAATAATCCTTTAGGTGAGTGTATATATATATATATAATTTTTTCTCTCTCTGAACATTCCACTGAATGTTGTTAAAACTAAAACATTTCAGGGAAAAAACAAACAAAAACACATCATGAACAATGTATAAAGAACGTTTGTGTTGTTTGTGGGTTTTTTTTTTTTCTTCATTTTGAGAACATTATAAAAGACTAACTTTGAACAAACATTCTATTAAAGTTACTGGAAAATGCTTGTTCATAGCTTTGAATGAACCTTACCAGAAAGTTCTGAGAACATTCCCTGTTAGCTTCTTCTGTTCAAAAACAGCAGGATGGACACAACAAACAAGATGCAGTTTTCGCTATTTTTAACTTGATAAATGCAACACTCATCGACATGCATACACAGACCAACAGTTAAAAAAATGGAATCTTAAATTTATTGTTTTAGATTTTGGATTTGCTGCAAAAGATGTGCTTTGATGGCTATAGCAAGCATGCTGATAGTAACTGTTAGTGTTAAACTGCTAAAGTGGATAAATTCATCCCAAGCATATCCGCCATTAAAATCTATAAAATTGACTAGACTAGTGTCAGGTTATCCAACTAGACCAGCAGTTGAACAAACATTAACCAACATGGAAATTCATGCTAGTCTAAGCTGATTTTTATGACAGGGTTGTCTAAGAACCATTAGAACTCTCTTAGGTTTTTAGCTGAGATCTGGTTGAGTACATCAGAATGCTCTTCAAACTCTTTCCATAAGAGACAAAGATCATGTTTAATTAATGTTTCTTACAAATGTTTCATGAGCACAGTATTCCCACATCCACAGCAACAACCAGGAGCATGCAATATCCACTAGCAGTGCTGCATGTTTGATCCAAAGTCATTTTAATTTAATAAAGATATTTTTTTGTTCCTGATGTTTATTTAATATCAAAGCTGATAGACATGGCCATGAGATTACACTGTGAGAATCCATATCTGAGTCCTGAGTGCTTGTGTTTGATCAAATCATACCATGATGGATCTCACTGTTTGCCGACGTGCTTCTGAACAGCATGGACTTTTCTAATAACCAGCGGTTCCTTTAACTATCTTCATTGTTTTCATTTACAGCATCACATTGGGAACAACTGCCTTCCTCTTATCTACACCCAGATTTATTTGTGGGCAGATTTCAGATTTCAAAATGAAGTTATTGTTTAAATATTTCAGACACCTGTCAATTCTTCAGTACATTTTCCTGAGTGATAGATTAGAAATATAGACATAATTTTTACAGCTTTTTAACATTTAGTTTGCATGCTTGTTTAGAATCATATGTCGCATATTCTCAACTATTTTCATTAAGTTTCGAGTTTTCGTTTAGGAATGATAGGATTTTGGGTGGACTTGGCCACGCCTATTTTCTAAATGACCCAGATATAGCTATCCAATGGCCTAAGTTCAACTTTTTATATATATATATATATATATATATATATATATATATATATATATATATATATATATATATATATATATATTATTGACCTAGAGAGTCCAGAGAACTGTACTGCATTAGATTTATTCAGATTGAGCCAAAAACCTAGGACTAGTTTGGGAAAGTTGGTTTTTGAAATAATGTCCAATATTTAAGGAATGATGCGATTGACAGTGGGCTTAGAGACAAAGTTGCTCAGATGAGGAGTTCTACCATGCAGTACCAATGTCGTGGGTGTGTGCCAAAAATCGCATGGTATAAGATCCTTTATGCAAGTGAAAAGCACGAAGGCGAAGGCCGATTTCTTTCGAATTTCTCACAGGCCTCTAGGGACGTGAGTCAAACAGACCCAGTGAGTTTCGTTCCGATCGGCCTCAGTTAACCTTGTCTGATAGTTGCTCAAACTTCATTGGCTGCTGCCAGCGGTGGTTTTCAAGATATGCTAATGTCCTCAAAGCCAGTCTTGGCCACTTGGATGAAGACACCGCATGCCAACTTGGGGTTGTGTAGTTATAGCCTATTTATTTATTTATTTTATTTTATTTTTTTCATTTTATAGCACCACTGAGTGGCTAGTCGCCGCCTGACCATGAATCGAAATGTAAACTTTTTTTTGATAACTATTGACAACTTTCTGCACTGGTTTGGTTCTGATTGGGCCAAAAACCTGGCCTCAAAAATACCCGGAAATTTTGCCAGGGTGACGATTGAATCCAACAATATAAGACACTTGAGCCTACGCCTAAAGCCCAAAGTATACTTCACTTTTTATGCGTATATGCGAGGGTCAGCGTACAGTGCACGTGACACAAATATCGTCATCAGAAGAGAACTGTACGTAAAAAGTAAAAAGCATGTAACCGCGCATACTTTTTTTGTTGCAGTATTTAAATGGGTTGTAACTCATGCCGAGAGATTGTGCATGCGTTGAACGCCTGTGTATGCGAACAAGTCAAAAGAAGTATACTTTGCTAGGTTGTGCGTTCAGCTGTGCGCATACACTCGCGTAAAAAAGTATACTTTCGGCTTAACGGTTTAGGAGTTATGAGCGGTATCACCTGTAGTGCCCCCGTCAGGCTGATCGGGGCGTGCCTTGGTGACATTGTAGGTGGAGTGAGTACTAATAGTCCTCAAAGTTTCAAGTCTCTATGACTTACGGTTTGGTATGCCCAATCAGTTTTACATGAGAATACGGATCAACCGTAAGCATTTATGGACAAGAGGTTTCCTGTTACAGTAAATGAACTGGAAAGTACTGTAAATGCAAGTATGTTAAATGATTTGTATCAGTTGTGATGGCGTGGCTCTTTCATGCATTACATCGATAGTTTTGTATTGTTCATGCTGTCAAGAGATTTCAGATGGGATGAATACAGCAGCAACTACTAATACTGCCTTTAGGTCCATTCATTTATTTATGGAAGTGAAATATATTAAGAATGCAGTAAGCTTTTGCTCACTCTAGGGTGGCTTTTGGTCTCTTATGTCTTCTAATTTATATTCTTGACATTATCCTCAGCCCTTGCTGTCTAAAGACGAGACTGTAGGGAAACCAGGGCCAATTGTTTTTGTGTGTGTGTGTGTGTGTGTGTGTGTGTGTTTTCTACCTTCATAACTGACAGGTTTTTAAAATAAAAAGCTCAAATTGACAGCAAAAAGGTTAAGTGGGACCTAAATGACAATTATTTTCAATGGGCTAAAACGTTTACAATGAAATATAGTGTACTCGTTTGATAAAACAGATCTGAGTTTGAAAACTCAAGTCTGGATTTTCCTGAATTTACCTCAAATGAAGATTGACTACTTTTAATCACGTGACACTTGACACTTTCATGTCAGATTCAGAAAACTTAGCTACAGGCAGTTTCAACTCTTTAGACATTTGAAACTCACGCCTCCTTTTGCAGAACATTTACTCTGTATTGCAGATATCATTTTAACTATTGTTATCGCTCATGTTGTATAGCTATTCTGTACAAGCAGTGTAGGTTTATCCGAAGCCATAGACAAGAATGCATCAATAAATGACAGAATAAAATACTTTGAGGTTTTTATTATGTGCTTTTCCTGTCATTCCTTCTTTCTTCTGTTGTCCTTGTTAAATGTTTTACATTCCTTTGTCAAGATTGAGTAACTAAAACCATCACTTCAGACTGATTTATATGTTTAAAATGACTGATCATTAGCGACAAAGTTCTTTCAAATCAACACTGTTTTCAAAGATTTAATTTCAAGTTGTCATGTAAATTATCTTCTAAAATGCCACTCATCGACTCACCACTTGTCGATGTTGGATGACAGTAATTAACTTAAATCATAAATTTTAGACGGGACGTTTTCCAAACCTCAAAATATACTCAGCAGTAGCAGCAGTGTTTATTCCTGCCTATGCGTTTAAATTCCTGATATTTTTCATAACAATCTCTTCATCTTCAACAGAGAAGTGAATTGCACCGTGTCCCTCACGAGAAGTGAATCAAACTGATACTCTCCATGTTTCGTGTGATTGGCTGTTCACTGCATATGACACATTTCCAGTTGCACACGCCTCAGAGATAAACACAAACTCTGGATTAAACCTGAGTTGACAGAGGACGTTTATACCGAGCGTTGTGAGCCCGCTGAACCAGGGGCCTGTACCAAGATGTTAGCAGCAGATCCTTTAAGTCCTATAAGTTGCGAGACAGGGCCTCCATGGATCAGGCTTGTTTGTTCAGATCATCCCACAGATGCTCGATTGGATTGAGATCTGGGGAATTTGGAGGCCAAGTCAACACCTCAAACTCGTTGTTGTGCTCCTCAAACCATTCCTGAACCATTTGTGCTTTGTGGCAGGCGCATTATCCTGCTGGAAGAGCCACAGCCACCAGGGAATACCGTTTCCATGAAAGGGTGTACATGGTCTGCAACAGTGCTTAGGTAGGTGGTACGTGTCAAAGGCAGCAGAACATTGCCCAAAGCATCACACTGCCTCCGCTGGCTTGCCTTCTTCCCATAGTGCATCCTGGTGCCATGTGTTCCCCAGTGTACTTTTTTATTCAGTAAATATTAATGAATTCAACTGATTTAAGCCACTTAAAACTTATAATTTATAAGCACAGAAGTTTGGGTTCCATTCTGTGCTGCCATTTGGATTTAAATACGATCCCACTCCTTGCACAAGCAGACTGCACGACACTAAAGTTTGTAAAAGCTACTTGTAAGACTGTATTGCTTCCACATTCTCTCCTCGGTCTCTGACGGCTGTTTTACTAGGCTTGCATTAAATAGCACAGTAATGTTTGCCTAGTGTAAGATCTCCATCTTGTGGACAATTATTGTCAGTGTATATGTGCCTCTTCTTTGCATAGCTAGAAGTAATTACTTTAAATATAATCAGACCTTTATGCACAATTTGGTTACCATCAGGCTACATTATTTATTTACTTTTATTAAAATGTGATCTCTTGACACATGACAAAGTAATCCATGTCATGCACATTTTAATTAATTCACGAGTTCACACTTACAAATAAATCGGATAGATTAAGTTGGTAAACGTATTTGGCGTGCTGTCGGGGGAGAGGGCTCTGAGCTTGGTAATTTGGCCCGAACGCAGAGTATACTGGTGCTGATTGGGTAGATATGTTGATTACTGATTATAGACAGCTGGCGACACTTGAGTAGCTTATTTTGACGTGTTCCTCCCGAACTACATTAATAAAACATCCTTTTGTGCCCATGGCTGTATAGGGGAGACTTTAAATTTTTTTTAGCAATACATCAAAAACCATTTATATTGGAATAACCAATTTATTATATTATAAACTTCAGTCTGTCAACTGCTAAAACAATGTATTTAAGTGGTTTTATGAAATATGTACAGGTTGCAAAATTGATTTTAATAATACTATGTTAGTCAATGGCTGCCGAGATCTGCTTGATTACAAACATTACTAAACTTTGTGTTCAGCAGAAGAAAGAAATTCATACAGGTTTGGAACAACTTGAGGGTGAGTACATGATGTAAATGTAATCAGTGTAATCAATGAGCTTCCACTTTGTACCGTGATGACATTTTACATTTAATTTGTATTTGCACAGTGCACATTTTCCTTTTAATTTGCACATTAAAAGGAAACTATGCAGTGATTAGTATTTTAAAATATAAATGAAACTTGGTTGGTGATACTGGGTCAGTTGTAATGTCCCAGTATCACCAACCATGTGTTCATCTCATATGATCTAGCTCGACTGTGTGGAGGAGTATCTTCCCCCATCTTACCTGATGTACTTTCCAAATTTCGTTTGTGCTTTGCCAGTAAAACAATATACAATGGAATGAATTCTTCAACTCTAATTACAGCATAATGCCACAGATGAATAGCTATCACATTATTTTTCACAATGAACCATGATTTAACATTGTTCAGAACTTGATCTTAAATGAAGATTGTTTTATATTTTTAGCTGCTGAAAAGAACACGCGTGTACATTCTCTCTCACGGGACTTTCTTTACAAAAAACAAAACAAAAGAAAAAAATGCTATTGGGAATTATGGGAATTTTGTGAATAATAAAGCACAATTATCTCGGGTAGTAAAAGGCATTTTGGTATTTGCATGCTAGCTATAGATGCTGAATGTTGCACTGAATGTTGAAGTGTTGCATACCAGTCATGGCACAGAGGCTGTTTACACCTTTAGACACTTTTAGAACTTCCTTAAGCGCTTCACCTCTGGGAATCACGACACCACCGCCATATTGAAGTGTGTTGAACTTTATCAAGTGGATGAGGGAAGTTTATTTGGACAGACTCCTCGATTTTGACCGAGGGAGTGAGTCTACTCAATATGTACACTAAAGGCAGATCCATAGACCACAATGCACCATTTATTTACCCCCACCCCACACAACTTTAGTGTATGAAAGTTATTTTGACATTTATGCACATTTAGTTACCTTAGCTACCTAGCTACCTTAAGCATTTTTTTTTAACAGTTATATTTAAAAAAAAATAATAATAATTGCCTCCAAAACATGATTTATTTCATAATGTTCATGAAACATGCAGATGGTTGCTCTGAGCACAACAAAGATGAAGTGAGTCGTACTGTTTTTATCCACTTTTAACATTTAATATTTAATATATCTCCTTATGATGGCTGTATTCTATGTTTTACAGAGCATAATCATGACTTTGTAGATATTTCATTCGTTTTATGGGTATTGTAATAGCCAATTCAACAAAATAACTGAAATTTTAAATATGCCACGTGTTCTAATAATTTTGGCCACTACTGTATATGTGTACTGTGTGTATATATATGTATTAATACTTAATATGTGTTTACATAAAAAAAAAACAGCCCAAGCTGTCAAATAGGCCTATAGAATGGTGCATAAAAAAAATTCATAAGGAAAAAAAACTAAATCATAAATCAGTTCCAGCTGATTCCAAGTAATCAAGGGCTTATGGTTTTCCATTTCCAACACATTTCAAGGTTTCCTCCAGGAGTGGGCACTTGTGCAATGTAAGCAATGACGTACATCCGAGTGAACGAGACTGAGGGAAGTTAGAGAATTGGACATGAACTGTCCAATTTGACATGAATTGGACATGAGTCTCAAGTCAAAATCTGAATGTGATGAGCTTGTAATCACGATTTCAGAAGTGGGAAGTAGGAAATTTCCAATAGCACGTGAAGGCAGTATCCAGTTGGTTTTTATTGTGCCCTTCTTCACTCGCTAACTTCCTCCATCTCGTTCATTTGGATGTGCGTCAATCCAAAGGAAATCTATACGTATATAGGTGTGTTTGGGTTGTTTTAAATGTTTTTAAAAAGAATTCAAATATCATAGAGTTGTTTGTGGTGGGGTAAATTAAACGCAATGTGTGGTGACGTCACAATCGTGTTGCATTGTGGTATGTGAAGCTGCCTGAAGTGTACATATGAAGTAGAAATCTGCCAAAATCGAGGGAGTGAGGGTCTGTCCATATAAACTTCCCTCGTCCACTTCACGAAGTGGAATGCACTTCAAAATGGTGGCAGGGATTGCCCCGAGGGGAAGTGCTTGGGGAAGTTTGCAAGTGCATGTCTACAAGTGGAGTGGAAGGCAGCACTGGATGACACCTGTAGGGTCCTGCTTAAGGGCATGTAGTAGCTAGCACAGAATTCCTGTCAGTAAAAATAATGACTGTGTCCAAAATCTTATGAATTATTATGCATGTGTATAAGTATGAATGTAATCTAGACATACTACATTCACCATGTTGTCATACATCATTTGATCTACCAGCGTCAGCTACGTCACTTTACTGCCATTCACAAATCTTCTCCCATGGCCTCATGTGATAATAAAGTGTATGCACACTCTGTCATCCGGATACTTTTCACCTTCTATTTATGAATATTCGGACATAATACCCTTTTCACATACTGTTTTTCACCTACACTCTAAAAAAAAGATGGTTCTTTAAAGGTTCTTTACACACAACAATAATGTGATTAGTCAGATAAAAAGTGAATGTGATTGGCTGATAATGATAATGCACATGATAACCTAAATTCCTTGGTCTAATGCACAATCAACATGCTTTTTAAAAGAAAGTAAAAGAAAAATGTGAAACATTTTTATTTTTCATATTTTTGTATATTAAAATAAAAATATAAAACATCAGAAATAATATTCACAATACAAAACAAATTTCAGATCAAATGAATTGAGGCAACTAGACCAAATATTGTATGTACTGAAGTGGTACGCTGAAGCTGAAAAGATGAAAATGACAGTGACTGGAAGTGATAATGAGAAGGCCTTCTCAGAAATAGCTATTTTCATTTCCCAGCAGGAATAGAAGGTTTTAATCCCATCTGAGGTTTGCTAATCCATAATCCCACTTGCTCCTTCCTCATTTCCCCCATTCCCTCTGTAAACCCTGACCCACAATACACAAGTCTGGATGTGAGACAGACCGAACTGCCCCTCTGATTTCTGTTTGCTCACTCCATAGCTTGTCTCCTCCGGCTGGACCATCTTCCAATCTGTCATAACAAATCAGAATAAGGACATTAGTGAATTGAAGGATTAGTGAAGTGGGCCAGAGCTGGTTAGCACTGGTCAGCAGCAAATCATTGAGAGCTTGGTTGCCAGGGATTAGCATTCATATTACAATGTACGTGAGAGAGGAAAGTGCATCTAAATCGCACCTTGATAATATACGTTTCATGTTTACTCAAGTGTACTCAACATGTGACCATATGCACTATATTGCCAAAAGTTTTGGGACGCCTACCTTTACATGCACATGAACTTTAATGACATTCCATTCTTTATCTGTAGGGTTTAATATGGAGTTGACCCACCCTTTGCAGCTATAACAGCTTCAGCTCTTCTGGGAAGGCTTTCCACAAGGTTTAGGAGTGTGTTTATGGGAATTTGACCATTCTTCTAGAAGCGCATTTGTGAGGTCATGCACTGATGTTGGACAAAAAGGCCTGGTTTGCAGTCTCCGCTTTAATTCATCCCAAAGGTGTTCTATTGGGTTGAAGTCAGGACTCTGTACAGGCCAGTCAAGTTCCTCCACACCAAACTCACTCATCCAAGTATTTATGGGCCGACGCTTTGTGCACTGGTGTGCAGCCATGTTGGAACAGGAAGAGACCATCCCCAAACTGTTCCCACAAAGTTTGGAGCATGAAATTGTCCAAAATGCCAAGCCCAACCCCTGAAAAACAACCCCACACCATAATCCCCCCTCCACCAAACTTTACACGTGGCACAATGCAGTCAGGCAAATACCGTTCTCCTGCCAACTGCCGGAGAGTCAGGCAAGTACCGTTCTCCTGGCAACCGCCAAACCCAGACTCGTCCGTCAGATTGTCAGACAGAGAAGCGTGATTGGTCACTCCAGAGAATCTCCAGAGAACGTCTCCACTGCTCTAGAGTCCAGTGGCAGCATGCTTTACTCCACTGCATCCCACGCTTTGCATTGCACTTGATGATGTAAGGCTTGGATGAGCTACTCGGCCATGGAAACCCATTCCATGAAGCTCTCTATGCACTGTTCTTGAGCTAATCTGAAGGCCACACAAAGTTTGGTGGTAAATTGGCGACTTCTGCACACTGTGTGCCTCAGCATGCACTGACCCTGCTCTGTAATTTTATGTGGCCTACCGCTTCGCTGTTGTTCCCAATTGCTTCCAAATTTGTTATAATACCACTAACAGGTGGCAACCTATCACGGTACCACACTTGAGTTCACTGAGCTCCTGAGAGCGACCCATTCTTTCACAAATGTTTGTAGAAGTGTCTGCATGCCCAGTGCTTGATTTATACACCTGTGACCATGGATGTGATTGGAACACCTGAATTCAATGAGTTGGAGGGATGTCTCAATTCTTAGTGGCAATATAGTGTATATACAAAAAGGCCATCAAATACACCTGACCATGACTAAATGGAAAGATTAGACATGAATTAGGTAATGAAGCAATAGTGTTAGATAGGCCAATGGCTTAAATAACTGCAGTAAGTGTTGCCTTTAATAGCAATTACAAAAGGTTCAAGGTGTTAAAATATTCTGAATACTAAATCTGATTATACTGATTTGTATTTATTTATTTATTCCCCAATTTAAATGACCTCTTGACATGGGGCATGCCCACACTCCTTTTTATTTTATTGTGTGGGGTTTTCCCAATCATTCTTTCTCTGAAACTGGTTTAAAAAAATGTAAATAAATAAATGTTCTCACGTGCATAAAAGCTTCTCATCCTGACATGAAAGTAATCTTGCTCCACCTTAGTATGCAGTTTCAGTTTTACATTTGTTAGCTGTTGTTGTTGTTGTTGTTGTTGTTGTTGTTGTTGTTGTTGTTTTGAAAGTTTTTCTCAGAATTGAGAAGTATTCATATATTATCTAAAAATGTAATTGCTAGGGCTTTCAGTTGTGAATATTGCTGTGATGATGAGATTTTGCAAGACTTGCTCACTGGACCTCACTGAAAACATTATTTTACATTATTTTAAACCATTCAGTAACCCTTATTTAATTTAATATTTTATTAAATTAATAAAGAAAACTGCTTCTGGTGCCAAAAAAATATCTAAGTTTAAATTAAAACCAACCTCAGATAGATTTGTCCCTTGTTATTCACCCGAGAGCTGAGTGACATTTACACAATGAACCCATAATTGAATTTCAAAAACTGCACTCTTTATTATGACAGAGACAATCATAGTGCTTGTCCTCTAACATTTTCTTATTCCTTTAAAAATGAAATCTGGAACCGAGGATGCAATTTCAAGCATGAATGGTACTTGCTTCAAATTCCCTTATCAAAAAATCAAGAAACTCTAGGTTACTGTATTGCCATTGAGAATCACAGCTCAAAGAAGCTGAGTTCATAGATCAGAAATTAAAAGCTCATGTTTTTTACATCAGTGAATTCAATGGACAATGGACAAGACTTTTCTGCATAGTTATCATAACTGTTTTATCACCCTTTTTGATTGCGTTTCTGTTTCTGTTTCCATTAAATCACAGATATTAACCTAATTTTCTTGATGACATGGATAAGCAGCCAGGTAGCAATGTTGAAGTGTTAAGAAAGACATAACAGTTTTAAGTTGACTGAGGTCAATTCTGTGCTATGTGTAGTCATGCTAAATTTCAATGCAAATGTCATCTCATATGATGCATATAATACTAGATTATTTAATAATAAGTAGTTATACTAGTAAATATCAAAAGTGACTCAAAAGAGACTCACCCATGGGTGCTAATTGCTGGTTCACTCCCACATGTCTCTGCTACAGAGATGATTGGCACCCTGGGTGGCAGGCTTAGACTGGGCCTTCTGTCTGACTGGCTTCGTCGGATGAATGGTTGAGGCCCTCGTGCAGAAACTGGCAGCCGACCACGCTCACCCCAGGGACGTGGCAGAACACTGCTACCAGTGGAGGCCCATGCCTGGGGGGGCTTGGGTGTAGGAACAGGTTGAGCCTCAAATAACGATGATGAGACCGGGCAAAACACTGATCGAGCATTACTAAATACTCTTGAAGAGTCCTCACCACTGTTTTCTCTGGACCATCTCTGCACTTTTGGGGATGCAGGAGGTGATGGTGCCTTAAAGGGGTATGTTACCCCTGTCATCGTGATGGGGGTGTGGTCTTGTCGTGTTGCAGGGGTGCTTGGTAGTGTTCGTTGGCCAGCGGAAGGTGGGTTGGGGAGTTTACGAACTACAGAAGGACTCGATGAAGTTGAAGAAGAGGGTTGGCTTTTTAATACTGGAGGACTAGGGAGTCTCCGATGTAACAGAGGTGTGGATGGTAACATGCGAGATCTAGATACAGGTGGAGTGGCAGGAGTTTGGCTCCTGCAGGCACTGTTTGGCACCTGTGTTTCATTGATACTGTTCTCCTTTTGTGAAACCTCTACATCACCTTGGCATGAGGAAATCTGCCTGTGGCCCTGCTCAGCAAGTTTCTCTGCCGGTGAGTCAGAAGAATGCCTCAAGTGGATTATCTTTCTTGCTTGTTTGTAGAGGGATGCAGCTTCCTCGCTTTCTGTGTCTGTTTCATGGCTGGAATCATGGTGAACACCCTTCAGGACTCCTCTGGTTTCCTGGTTTGTGGAACGAATTGGTGACATGCTAACAGAGCCCTTACACAAATTCCCCTTACTGGGTAGCACTGTAACAGACTGCAGAGAGGCTCGTAACCTCTGAGACATTGCGGTCCTTTTTGGCAGGGTAGATCGTCCCCTACTTGTTACACTTTCTCCTGTGTCCTTTGCTTGTGCATTTTCAAAGGAATTGTCCATGAGTACCTCAAGTGGAGGGGGTGGTAGATTGTCAATGTCAAGATCCTCTGTCCTATCAGAACATTGTGAATCCCCTCGACCACTGTGTATACAATTTTCATTGAATGCTAATGTGCCAGAGGGACTTAAACCTGGAATGATGGGAATGCCACACTTCCTTACACCAAGGATTTTTGCACTGTCTGGGATCTGTTTACTTTCCTCCAATCCCTGACTAAAGGTATCAATCAGTTTTTTAACAGAATTCCTTTCCCTATACAATCCTGAAGATTGGCGAGGTGACGGTGGAGGGCTTGGCGCAGGTATTACCTTAACAGGCCCTATAACAGGTGGAGCTTTCTTGTCTTTTTCCTTTCTCTTGTCTTTGTCCTTTTTCTTTTTTTCTTCCATCTCGTCTGTTGCACTTACTTGCTCTACTTTTGTATTGCATGACTTTCTTTGATTACTTGGAGAAAAAATTTTCCTATTCAAAGAACGCTGCCTGTCAGAGGCAACTGATGAAATGGTTTGAGGTTGCTGGATTTTCTTAGATAAACCTTGCTTTGTATTCCCTTCACGCTTAACCATGGTCATCTGCTCCAGCCTTTGGTTGAGTTCCTTTTGAGTTCTCTCAAGTTCAGTGAGTGTAGGATCTTCTGCTTTATTACGCAGAGAGTCTGCTGATCTTGAACGTTTTGTAACCGTGGTCTTTTTCTTGGATGGTTTAGAGGCAGCTGTTTGGGGTCTTTTGGAACTTTTGTCACCATCCTCAGTCCACTGGTGACTGCTGCTCTTTGGGCTATCCATCTGTTTTACTTTTACTCCAGGGCCTTGGGATGGCAAAAAACGAATCCGGCCACTAATGGCATCTTTCAGCTTTAATGTCATTTCAATGTTTTGTGGGTTCTCTATACGCCTTGCTGGCAAGCGACGTGGTTGTCTAAGGTCTGAAATAGAAGAATCTGATTGTTTCCTTCTTTTATCCTTGCAATTTTCCTCTTCACTACCATTCTCCACATCATCCCCATCACCTTCATCCAAGGAGATCGAGCCAAGTGGTGATTCTGTATCCCTCTGTTCTTTTGCTGTAAAAGTGCAAGTTGAGTCTATAGAGTTAAGAGAGCTGCTTTTGCTCATTGTTTTGATAAGTCTGCCTCTGTATGAGCCTTGGTGTACTGGTGTAAAACCACAAGGGCTACTTGATGTAGCACGAATGGTTCCAGTTGACTCGCAACTTTCTCTACGTTGGCGTTGTCTGTCTGAACCTGCCAGGGACTCACTTTCTGCCCCAAGTCCACTGTCTTCACTAAAAAGTGCAGTGTCTTCTGAGCCAGGTTTTTTCTGTGATGCAGCCTCAATTCGAGAAAGCAACCGCATTAATCTAGACTCTGATGCACGTTTTGTCCTGAGCTTCTCATCTAGAATTTCAGTAATGGAGGAAAAGTAATCCACTGCTTCCTCAAGAGCGGTATCCCCAATTCCACACACTGACTGACCCACTTGACGCATCTTCTGTACGGTATACTGAAGGAGTTGTTGTAGCAGGTCTGGTGGGGGCTCACTGCAGGTAGAAGAGGTCACCTTTTTTGCTGAGTTGGGTGAGGAATTCTTTTTTTCGCAAGGCCAAGCCAGATACTCTCCACTTCCTTTTAACAACATCTCCCCCTCTTCCACGATTTCCTGTAGCCCTTTGTTTATTTCCTCATAGCGTAATACCATGAATGCCACCATAGGTTGCAAGGAAATTTGGGTTTGGGCTGCATGATCGAGTAACCCTAACAGATCTTCATATTTAGTGATGCTAGGGTTGAGATATGCATACGCTGCTTGATGAGCCTTCACAAGTGCCTCTGGAAAGTCCACCTTTTCTTCATTTTTTCTTTCCTTTTCTTTCTTCTTGTTTAGTTTTATACCTTTCTGACCTTTCTTTGACTTCTTTGCGCCCTTTTTCTCACAAGCCTCCCGTTTTTCTTCTTGTCTTTCCTTCCCCTGAGGTAATATATTGATGTTAATCTCTTGTGTACCTAGTTTAGCAGAAGCAGCCCCATCAGTTTCAGACTCAGTCGTAGAGAGTTTCCTCCCTAATGAAGTGGTACTTGTGTTGTTTCGAACCGCTGAGTTGTCTCTATCTGTGTCCCCTCCACAAGATCCTCCACTGCTCCCATCATCAGACAGTGATTCTCCTGGGCTCTCGTGAGTCCCTGGAAGTAGAGTTCTCCCTCTTCTGAACGCACCCTGTGCTCCAAGGAGACCGTTCCCCCGTGATGGAGAGCAGCCCATTTCAGAGCAATGGATTCACCTGGATTTTGCAAAAATACAGTCCAGCAAAAACAAGGAGGCAGACCACTCCATCTGACACCAGGATGTTTGAGAGTCACCAGCTGCACTTGTCATTTTCAGACGACTCTAATTACAGACACACAGCTGACTGCTTCTATGTATCCTCACAGTGGAAGGACATTTTTCAGAAAAATCAAAGGTGAAGTCCCAATGGAGTCTCTTCTCTTTCAGTTAAAATATGAAAAACAAAAATCCACAATTGATTAAAAGTGTTTGCAGTTCTATTGAAGCAAGAATTGTCAAGCATTTTCTCTTACGCCGTAGAGTCCCTCTGTACCTTCTGGAGGACGAACAGCTAAAGAGATTAGTAAGGATTTGAGAGTAGTCCTATGCATGCACATATGTCAACTTAGAGCGAATAAAACACATGGTCTCAAGACCTTAAGCTCATTAAGGTAATCACAGTTGTTTTCAGGTAGCTTTTTATAGCCCAAACCAAATGGTCCACAGAAAAGTTGGTAAATAAATTTATTCAGTGAGCTATTGTAAATGATAATTATTCCATTTGCTTTTATGCATCTTGTTTCAACCTTTAGAAACAGAGAAATATATGTATTCCCAAAATGGTATATTTTATTATGACACATTGTTTTAAACAAGACATAAAACATTTCACATTCCAGTGATAATAATACATTTTGTTATACTGTTGTATTAGCACAGTGACACAAAAACTTTCTGACATCAATGCTAGAAAGGGAAATCCCAGCAAAGAATCTTGTTTACGCTGAAGAGATCAGAACCAACTGTTGGATGAATTCCCTGTGCACCAGATACTTTTTTTCACATTTTAATAGGACGTTAGAGGGGCATTGCATTATTTATAAGGTAATATTGCAAAATGCACTTTTTCACTTAACTTTTTTTTTTTCCTACTCAAAATGGTTATCTTTATTTTTAAAGGATTATTTTACTCACTCTAAAATTTACAGCAATAGATAAACTAACCCTTCCTGTTCCTGCATGATTGACAGGTTCTATGCTAAGCTAAGGCTAAAGCTGCGCACTGCAACTGTATGAATGTAATCTCTGGATCTCACTATGTCCTCCTCAAGCAATGTGTATATTCAAGAAAGGTAATTGCCTTTTATTGAAGAATTTTCTTTTATTCATTACCACTCAAATTATATTGTAAAAAAACAACAAAAAAACAAAAAACAAAAAAATAGCATTTTGGCATTCAACTTATTATAAGGTGCTTATACTATTGTATTATTTATATTAAGGTAATTCTGCATTCACAGAACACAAAACAACAATTGTACATCACAACACGTTAGTTTACAAGTTACACTTACATAACCTGCTTGCATTAATATATTTATACAGTCTTTCATATTGCATCTGAAATATGAGATATATGATATTTATGCATCAAACATTTATAAAAGTTTGCCCAATTACTAATTAATAATTTACAAAATAATAATGTCTAGATTACTTTTTGACATATACAACACTTACTAGACTATTTTGCATCACACACAATTCTTTATATGACCCTTTTAACATTACTGTTTGTACACTTATCAAACAGATTGTCTCCTAGGTCTTTTCCGTATTGTCTGGTGAAGAAATTCCATATTATCTATGTTGTTCTCTCTGCTAATTGAACCCAAACCAGTGTCATCTGAGTTAATGGTATTTTGTGATCCCATTGTAAAAAAAATTGGTTCTGGTATCTCTGGGATAAAATCACATGAGTCAGTTGATTTGGTGATGTGTTTGTTGGCTCTTGCTATATATGCCTCTCGAGTGAGATCTTCTTTCTTCTTGCAGAGAGCCATATACCACTTGGGCGCAAAGTGACAGAAAATAATTCCATAACATGACACCAAGATAGCAGCTGCTTGAATTGAATAGCGCTCTTCGATCTTAGCAATGTACACAGGGGTGAAACAGACCCACACAAAGAGGTAGACTAGCATGCTTAGGATGATGTGGCCAGTCTCATTGAAACCCTGAGGTACTTTTCTCCCTTTAAAGGCCAGTAAAAAACAGATAAAAGCTAGCAATGCAATATAGCAAAGCATGATGGCAAATCCAATGCCAGAACCTTCATTACATTGTACAGTAATCAACATGCTTTGGTCAGACTGAGAGGTCTCCACAGCTGGAGAATCAAATATCATCCAGAAGATACAGATGATGACTTGAATGAGAGTACCACAGGTTATAATGACAGGGGGGTTGTAAAACCTTCTTACACGCTCCTGGCGATACACTTGAAGAAAGGTTAGAAAGGTGCGTAGCGCTTTAACCAAAATACATGAGACTGTGAGCGAGAACCCTAAGGCATACAAGATCTGTCGACCCCTGCAAATGTGAACATTGGGTTTGCCAATAAACAGTATGACACTAGTAAAGCTGAGTGCTAACCCTGCCACGATTACAAAACACATGTTTCCACCTGCATGTTTCATGACAGGTTTTCCAAAATGGACCAAGAAGATAATCAGAGTGAAGAACAACAACAGATAGCCTAATGCAGTAAATGTCAGCAGAACTATGGCATGGGACCCATCCCATTTCCAATAGTCCTCTTCCTTTGGCTTACACGAAGTCCATCCTTTCAAAGACCAGGTACCATTTTCACAAGGGAGGCAATTTTGTAAGTCTGCAAGAAAGCACACCTATGAAACTTCAAGTGTCTCAGCATATGGACACTTTTTCCCCCTTTTTAAATTAAGTTAATTAGGGTTTGAAAATATTTTAAAGGTAAACTTCTGAATCCTGGGCGTACTATAGAGTGCATTAGTGTGTACTTAAGTTTTCAATGGCATTGGTTCCAGAAGTATGTATTTCCTTTGTTTTTCCCATAAGGATTTTTTTTTAAAAGTACTTGTTAAAGCATTATAATCCATGAATCAAACCATACAGCTACGAGGTGAATCACAACAAAAAATTATTTGAAAATCAGGCAAAAAAAGACTGTGTACGTAACGGCTTTACTGAGGGAAAAACCTACAATCCCCCGAAGCATTGAGAATGATTATCGAATAAAAAATTATGGAAAAATATAAAACCATTAATTTAAAGTTGTTAATTATCTAGAAACAATATATTTTAAGCTTATTGCAAAATAAATAAGTATTTTAAAAGCATAGCGAGAGTTCCCTGCAAACTCTTTTGGTGCAATTTGCACATTTTTACTTCCAGAACCCGACTAATGCACTCTATTGACACTCTATCTGTGGTTAAAACATAGAATTGCAAGTTAATTCCAATACATTTGACATCACTTGTGAATCTACTGGCTCAAATTGTAATTTCTGATAACAAAAACAAGAAATTATCCATAAAATCATACTTACTTGTTTCATTAGAGTAAGTACCCTCTAAACATTGTGTGCAGTTATGGCAGCATGATGTTTTGAGAAGTTTCTTAGCTGTACCAGGAGGGCAAATAGCAGAGCACATTGAAATAGGAACCTAAAATAAAATGCATGGAACTGTGATTAATATGTAGTCCTTACTTGGAATATCTAATAATACCCAGGTGACCAGCAATTTTGTGTTTATGAGCATGGGATGCTGGTATGCTGACTATGGTTTATAACAACATGGCTGGAAAGTTGGAAAACAACATGGCTATGCTGGTCCACCTACAGTTCAGCATAGAAATTTGTGCTGGTCTTTTTCATGATGTTACTATGTATATGGTTGCATACACTGTACTGCATAACGTTTTTATAATCACTTATAATTAGTTATTCTCACCGTATTGTTTGGATTACTCCATGTTATGGGTGCCTTAATGTGAACTTCTTTTTTCGTGAGTTTGTAATTTCCAACAACAACAAAACGTCTCTGGCCAGTGGATTCTTGTGGTTGCCAGTTAATTAAATCATAGCCGTTCATGAAATTTCCAGATGCACTGAAATAGAACGTCTGATTGTCCATAGTAAAATTGACCTTTTTCAGTTCCTTGAGGAGCTTTAAAAAAATAAAATAAAAAATTCAACCTTTGTAAAAGTGCATAATCATGGAAAAGATATCAAGACTTGTTTCTTTTTACACATGTAAGGCATCTCCATAATTGGATGTAAACATTTTATAAATTACCTTCCATGGCGGAAAGTCCCTTTCTCCAGGGCAGTCAGTTTCACTGCAGTTTAGCAGATGTTTCAAAGCATGAGCAATGGACCATACAGCTAACCTTTCGCCATAGGTTATGCTGATGTCGACAGCTTCCGTCAAAAAACTGCTGTCTTTCCCTAACTGCTTATACTCCTCGAGGAAGAGGTTTACAGAGCCTGGAGCAAGAGTCAGCTGCTGCAGAAACTCCTTAAAACCAGGATTAGAACCAGTGATGAATGTGAACCCAAAAATGTCACCTACTTGATTGATTCCGTCCATTCGAGAGACATTTCTTGACATTGACCATGCATCACTTGCAATCCAAGTACGTGAGATGTTCTGCCGAATCATCTCCTTGAAGAGTTTAGAGACCAGCTCTTCCTTTAGGATAAGTAACACAACTTTAGCTTTAGATGAGTGGATTGTTTCTGCCGCCTCCTGGATCCTTTTGTCGATTTCCTCGTGAGCTAGGTAGTGAGGCAATGCTTCTTTAAAAGCCAGGCAGATATCTACATCTTCTGCATCTGCCAAGAAGCTTTGCAAGGCATTTTTACCATAATCATCATCCCCATAGACCACCCCAACCCAGTTCCAGTTAAAGTATTTCATGAAATAAGCTAGAGCTTTGGTTTGGTGAACATCACTGGGAATGGTGCGGAGGAATGCTGGGTATCGTACTCTATCACTAAGCGTTTGTGCAGATGATGTTGTGCTTATCTGAAAGAGAAAGAGAGCGAGAGTACTTGTTGTTGCTGTTGTTTTTTGCCATTTTGCTGTTATTGCAAAATTGAGATTCAGCAAGTCATTTTCGATTCCTGGAATCAAAATCAAATCAGATCATCAGGTGCTTAAAAACTCTCCCTAGATATACATGCATGGTTTGACTAGTGGTTTTCCAAAGTTACTCCGCATTTTCACTGGCCACAGTTTTAACATTGATACCATATATTTTTTATATATTCTCTCATAATTTGGCAGCAGGTATATTAGGCTGCTGTCACTTTAAGACCTGACGCACGGATCCATTATACTGTTACACATGCGTTTTCTTTCTCAACTGTTTAAAACAGAACTGGCTGTGTTTATGTGAATACTTGCCAAGCCATTTGGACATTATTTATGTGTATTTGACTGTTTAAGCGCAATAAGCAGCGAAAAGGAACTCAATTTAGTACTGAGAAGCAGTAATGAGTAAAAGCATGCAATCCCACATCAAAAATTCAAGCCCTGTAACACCAACAATATTCATCTGGAGCAAATGAAACGAGTGAGTGAAGGGAGGCGGGCTTGTGGGTAACTCACTGTTGTAGAGATGGGAGAGCGAGAAAGCGCACCTGGTATTGTGTATCTATTCTGCGGAAAATGAGTATTGGAAGCATTTCCGATATTTCAGTATCGATATGTATGGCTAGTAGGATTGACTGCGTTACATGCCACTGCTGAAATCCATTTGGCGGGTTGGCGGGAGTTAACATCAAGCCCTGTGTACATTATAATATTACTCACCTGTGGAACCATATATAGACTCAGAAGTCGAGCCACTGCTAGGGAGTCTTCTGAGAAACGTGCTCCAATGATTGCTTTTACATTAGGCCTTTCAAGCACCTCGCATTGGACAGGGAGCGTGCCATTCACAGCGAGCAGCTGCTCTGTGCTTTGAATGGCTTTTGAGGCATCAGAGCAAGTGTCACAGATGTAGTAGCCCAGTCGCACACCTGGGAGGTAGCTGGAGTTATTGATCGTTTCAATAGTATGCACAACAGCTAGAGTTCTTACAAGTGAAAGGAAATTTAATCTACAAGGAAATAGGGGAAATCTTTGTTAGAAAAGACAAACAAAAACAATAGCATATTTTAAGTTGCTGCCTTACATTTTTAACTACAATCAACGTAGCTGTATGTCATTTCAGCTTAAATTACATTAAACTGAATTGTGTAACTTATAATTTTTTATTTTTTATAAATTTTTTGTTAATGTAAAAACATGTTGTCATAACTTATTGGTTATATAATTTTTACAGTATACAAAACAAATATAATGTAATTATAACAATGCAGAGGAGGAATGCCAGTTTAAAAAAAAAAACTGTATCATGTCCCTTCATCTTATTATTAACAAATGTTTATTAAAAATGAATAATATAAATACTATTGTTTGACATATTAAGGTTTTTAACTTTATTATTTGAAGTAACATAAATCAAGTAGCATTTGGTGTACTCTACAGCGTTATTAACATAACACCCATTTAACCCCATTGCTTGGGTTACAGATATTTAACTCTTGCGTTCAACTAATGAAATGTGCTTAGATGCTGGAAAATCAGCACTCAAAGTCTTCTAGGTTGCAAGGTAACATACCACAAGCATCTGTACATATGGCAGAAAAAAAAAAAAAAACAGATACTTACTCTGTGCAGTTGTAGTTTTCTGGACGTTCTCTCACCTGTGTTGTCTGTACTTTGGAATGACAGGAATTGAGCACCCCTATCCGTATATCCCCATCTGCCCAGGCTCCGCATATGCCTGGTGGGTTTTCACAGGCAGACCCAGAACCAGCTAAAATAAGAATGCCTACTAAAGGCCTGTAAAAGACCTGTAAATACATGATAGACAACCTGACTGAGTACAATAGTTACTCTTGAGATATGTTCAACTTAGCTACAAGGTCAAATACAAAAGTTATCTGACAGTCTGTCTGGTTTAAATAAGAGGAGCAAGCAAAGAGGGCTGGCTCATTCTGACCGAAAACACAAAAGGTGTCAAACAATTATGTTTTTGGATCACGTCCAAACATGCCTTTATTTCTCATCATTCCCCCACAGACCGGTTCTTTGTAATCCTAATAACTCACATTACATTTCTTTTGAGAGGAGAAATTTGAAGCAGCTGTAATTAGCTCAGCAAAAGTGTGGAAATTCCACATGCGTGTGTATGTTGAGAACGTGAGAAAGTAAAAAAATGCTGTGAAACACTTTTCCCTCAGATATTGCTTGTAAATATCACAAACAATTAAAAAGTAAATGCAAGTAACATTCATTTTAATGTGAAATTCTGAAGCAAAAAAACTAAAAGGATATTTTCTTGTAAAACGTGCTCCAATAAACTTTAACGTACAAATTCAAATATATATATATTTTACATTAGCTATGCATCACAGGTGGTTATAAATAAGTAGCGCACAACAAAGAAGACGAAATCAGGAATAGTCCAAGGAAACAGTCTTTCATAATCAAGCCATCACAGGAGAACACAACCACTTTAAATCAAAGACGAGACAGGACAAAGGACTGAACCAAAACAGGGAGTATAAATACCAGAACTAATGAGGGAACTAACGAGCTAATTGATTAATAACAGGTGAACAGAATGAGGATGACACAGAATAGAAAACTACGTCACAGGAAACAGAAACAAGCACAAACCATACTCCTGGGGGGTATTCCAGAAAGCAGGTTATGTGTGAGGTTACAGTGTAAGTACCCATAGCAACTTATTCTCTGAACATAACCAGAGGGGTATTCCAGAAAGCAAGGTTAACCTACCGCCATATATACCTTGAACTCTCAGTTGATTAACCTAAACCTCGAGGTACACTGGTTCCAAAAAACGCATGCGGGAGTAAGTCCAGACAACTCAGAGTATGTTAACTGTGAACACGCAAGACATTCTCGACCAGAATTGATGATTCACCATGGAAACAGACGTGCTTAACATCGGTTAACATACTCTGATTCTCTATATAGATCAGTGGGGCCATTCTACTTCCTCTTCTTCTTTTGTTTAATGGCGATTTACATAACCTACTCAGTGCACATCGCCACCTATTTGGTGGTTGTGCAACCATTTTTTTCAATCTCTTCATTTAATAAGTAGTCTTTATTCACTGAGAATAAGGATTCTATTGTTTGTTTGATGCTAATTAATTGAATGCAGACATGTGTGAGATGACAATATAATAAATATATTTGAAATTAATTAACATTTAAACAGTACCTTGTTATAATAGTGCTTTAGAATTAATATATAATATTGTATACTATAACTGTAACTATTTAACACATTTAGTTATATTAATTTAACTATATTAATTATATAAAACGCATCTGAATACCTCTTAAGCAAACTAACCCTGGATCATGAGCTGTTCCGGAGCAGGTTATGTTCAGAGAGTGAGTTGCTATGGCTACTTCCATATCCTGAAAGTTACCACCGTTTTTGGAACCGAAAGTTGAGGTTATTTGCTTGCTTACTCTTAAACATACCCGGGGCCTTTCTGGAATACCTCCCAGGTTTACTTTAGAGGTGTTGAGTGCATTCATACCCTATTGAAGAGGCTCCAGTGGGCGTGACAGATTGTGCACATTATATATAACGCTATATCGATATATAAAGAAAGCATCATGAAAACAAGGTAATGTTTATTTATTTTTTTATTAGCATCTGTTTCCATGGTGAATCGTCATTAACCATGAACATACTTGGTTGGCTGAACTTACTCCTGGATGCATTTTTTGGAACCAGCATACCTCGAGTAAGCAAGGTTTGGGTTAGTCAAATTGTGGATTGATTATAATTTTATCTGTTTATATTTACTTATTTACTCTGCACAGAAGAGGTTTGAACTGGTGCAACTGGCAAGTAAAGCAGAGAATTTTCAGTCTTGCCTTTGACTATTAAGTCATGCAATCAATGTGAGGTTTCATGGTTCAGAGGTTTTACACAAAAACAAGTTTGTGAACATGTCTTATCATCTTTAGGGGAAATGCTCAAGGGTACTTTGAGTACAGTAAATATGTCTTTTTGATCAGATTAAGTGACATACTTTAAACGGCAGCAGGTAATTCCCAGTAACGTCATTACTGGACTTTGTCTATCACAGGCAGAAATATGCTGTCAGCTACACTGTGTACACAAGTGGAGCACGCCCTCTTAATTTACAGTGCTCCAAATATTTAAAATTCTAATGTTTTCAAATAATGGCCGATAACAGATAACCGCCTTAAAATTCAAACATATTTTGTATCATATTATGATATTATTTTATTATTATTTAAATTATTATTCTTTTTTTAAATTAAATAAAATAAAAACAGAAACTAAAATCACACATTTTACAGTAAATACTGGAGTTTAATTTGGAGATTTGACAGTGTTATTAAATTATGAATGTTATGAGTGGTTTTTTTAAGATTAACAGTATTTGAGAGTTAGAGCGGACTGGTAGAGATTCAAGATTCAAGAGTTTTATTTGTCACATACACAGTTATATACAGAATATACAACCGGCAGTGAAATGTAAACAGGTCCGCTCCATGGACAGTGCAAATTCACAGTTAAAAACACAAGGAAGAAATTATAATAGAAATAGAATAAAAAAGTACTATATATATCTATATCTATATCTATATCTGTAGAATTATAAATAATCAAGTCAAGAGAAAAAAAAAAAAAGTAAAAAATAAGAAGTGGAATAAAATAATTGAAGTAGACTGTGCAGTGAGTAAACTGTAGACTTATACATATGTGGTTAACAAATGTATAAAGAGTATAATGTGCAAACAGGTTTATAACAGGTTGTTACACAGTAACAACGAGAACAGAAAGTGCAGTGCAATGTCAGTATGTTTATCCTGAAGTAAAGTCACGTGGTGTTAAGTGACTGAGTTCAGGAGTCTGATGGCCTGGGGGAAGAAGCTCCTCCTGAGTCTCTCAGTTTTGGCCATCAGGCTTCGGAAGCGCTTACCAGATGGCAGCAGCGTGAAATGAGGGTTTGCAGGGTGAGTAGAGTCCTTGATGATCTTAGTAGCTCTACCTTTGCAGCGTTTGGTGTAGACGTCCTGCAGAGACGGGAGAGCTGACCCTGAGATACGCTCGGATAAGCGCACGTCTCTTTGCAGGGCTTTGCAGTCATGACTGGTGCTGTTCCCATACCACGCTGTGATTAAGTTAATACACTATCGCCCCTAAATAGAAAGTTTTCAGGATAGCTGGTGAAACCCTGAATTTCCTCAGCTGGCGCAGGTGGTACAGTCTTTGCCTGGCTTTTTTCACCTGTGTCTGAATGTGAGCAGTCCAGGTCAGGTCCTCAGAGATGTTTACTCCCAGGTACTTGAAGCTGCTCACTCTCTCTACTGGTGACCCGCTGATCATGAGGGGGGAGTATGTCCGTTGCTGTCTCTTCCTGAAGTCCACAATCATTTCTTTGGTCTTGCCAACATTCAGAGAGAGACAGTTGTCCTGGCACCATGATGTTAGATGCTCCACCTCGTCCAAGTATGCCGTCTCATTGTTGTTGGAAATGAGGCCCAGGACAACAGTATCATCAGCAAATTTGATGATAGAGGTGGAGCTGTGTGTGGACAAACAGTCATGTGTGTAGAGAGAGTAGAGCAGGGGGCTCAGGACACAGCCCTGTGGAGCTCCCACACTCAGGGTGATGGAGGAGGAGGTGAACTGGCCTATTCTCACCACCTGAGGCCTGCCAGTGAGGAAGTCCTCAATCCAGTGGCAGAGAGAAGAATTCAGGCCGAGCTCCAGGAGTTTGGCGGTTAGCTTAATGGGAACTATGGTGTTAAAGGCTGAGCTATAGTCAATAAATAGCAGCCTTACGTAGTTCCCACTTTTGCTGTCGATGTGAGTGAGGGAGGAGTGGAGGACATGAGAGATTGCATCTTCAGTCGATCTATTGGGACGACAGGCAAACTGAAGAGGGTCCAAAGTGTCAGGAATGAAGGCGCAAATGGTGTTTTTAATGAGTCTCTCAAAGACCTTCATGACTATAGACGTGAGAGCCACTGGACGATAGTCATTTAGGCAAGAGGGTTTACTGTTCTTAGGGACAGGGATGATGGTGGATTTTTTGAAGGAGGTGGGGACCACAGATGTAGCGAGGGACTCATTAAAGATAGATGTAAACAACCTGGCGAGCTGATCAGCACAGGACCGCAGAACACGACCTGAAATACCATCCGGCCCGGCAGCTTTCCTGACGTCCACACGCTTGAGTGCTCTCCGAACTTCATCCTCTGAGACAGAGATCACGTGATTGTTGCTGCTCTGAGTAATTTCCTCTAACGCGCCACTTGGTTACAGTCAAAAGTGAGCGTAGAAAGAGTTTAACTCGTTCTCGAGCAACGGGTCAGCGTTCACCTCTGCAGAGGATTTAGATCCAAACGAGCAGATGGACCTCAGACCTTGCCACATGCGCCGCGAGTCGTAATTGTAAATAAGGGAAGTGAGCATGCACAATTAAATATCTGCTATTGATCGATAACAATAGACTACTGAATATTTTGGCCGTGTTATTTTAGTATCATTGAGATACTACACTCTAAAAAAATGCTGGGTTAAAAACAACCCAAGTTGGGTTGAAAATGGATTAACCCAGTGATTGTTTTTTGACTAACTGCTGGGTTAGTCCATTTTCAACCCAACTTGGGTTGTTTTTAACCCAGCATTGTATAATAGTTTTTATTAATATTTTGAATTAGTTTTTATTTAATTTTATTTTTTTAATTAATTTATATAGTTTTTTGTAAATTTATTTCAATTTTAATTTGAGTTATTTTAGTACATCAAGTTAAATTATAAATGTTTCCTTGGCAAATGGCTTCAATGAAATACGTTTAAATTTATTTATTTTATTTTTTTTTAATTTCATTTTATTACAGTTAACGTTTGTTGTTTAGTCAGATTATTTTCCACAGTTCAGTTCTTTTACACATATTTTATTTTTTTACACACATAATTTTAAAATGTAGCCTATTTCTTTAGTTTTATTATTAATACAATATTTAAAGGATTAACCAAGCTGTCTTCCAATTAATATTATCAATAATAGCGTCCCACTAGGTGCTATTTATTTATTTATTTTAAATTGTACCTTGTTGTTTTTTGTTTTTATCAATCAATTCAACGCCGTTTAATATTAATTTTGGGTTTGTCATTATTGTTGAAACTGAAGGGGATTTGTTATCCTGCCATGCGCTGAGTGACGTCTGTATTGCGTCACGATGTCGGAAGTGAATCCGAACAAATCGAAGGCGCTGAAACTAGAAGATAAAATGAAAACATGATCCCGAAGCTCGCGACCCACCGAGAGAAACTGCGGTTTTCTGTTTGATAGAGGAGCAGGTATTTTGTCAGAACGTCTCGACTCCGTCATGCGTGTGTTTGCAGTGTGTTTGAAGCAGTCGATGTGTGAAACGATGCATGGCCCTTCAACAAGCTGTTGCAGGTTATGCATAACTCTATTAAACGAGCATGATAGTTGCATGTAATTACACCTTTGTGATAACGGTCTAAACTGAACAATATCCAGGCTTTGATATGGTTCTCATACTCTGCTAATCCAGTGCATTTGAGCAATGTAATGAGGTATTACTCGTATGAAAGGTGTTTTACGTTTACAAAGGCATAATCTGTAATTTTGACAATAAACCATCACATCTGAGTGCTGAACAAGAAAACAAGAAAAATACTTCATGGTAAAGTGATGGTTTGAGAAAGTGAAGATGCTGTGGGATTACATGGTATCAAGGAATTACCTTTGTGCATGTACTAAATGAAAAAAAAAAAAAAAAAAAAAAAAAATATATATATATATATAAGTAATTTCGTTTTTAATGACTCACTAAAATATATTTTCCTGCATTTATATGCGTTTTGATTACATGTAGATGTTTCTGGGGGTATTCCAGAAAGCAGGTTAATTGAGATATTTGGGTATGTTTCAGAGTAAGTGCTTGGATAACCTCAACTTTCGGTTCCAAAGATGGAGTTAACTTTCAGGGTATGGAAGTAGCCATAGCAACTCACTCTCTGAACATAACCTGCTCCGATGCAGCTCATGATCCAGGGTTAGTTTGCTTCAGATGCATATAATTAATATACTTGTATTACTATAACTACATTTGTTATATAGTTACAGTTATATAATATACAATATTATATATTAATTCTAAAGCACTTTTATAACAAGGTAATGTTTAAATGTTAGTTACGGTCACTAACACCTTGAACTCTCGGTTGATTAACTCAAGCCTTGCTTACTCGAGGTATACTGTTTCCAAAAATGCTTGCGCTACGTCTGACGACATTGCACACCAGTTACGCTCGTCAGATGTAGCGTAAGCATTTTGAACTGCTAGAGGTGCGGACGCTACGCTTTTTCTGTAAGTTGAATATGGCCGGAAGCTAGATAATTTACTTTATAAAATTTTAAATATGGATATTTTCCTGATTTTCTTCAGAAGGTCATTATTAACCCCCCCGGAGCCGTGTGGAGAAGTTATATGATGGATAGATGCACTTTTATGGACTTCAAAAACAGAGCAACAATCACTGCCATTATAAACCAAACACCTCCACGTTTTCCTTATTTAAATACAGTTACACGAATAGTTGAACGACCAAGTATGGTGACACAAAATAAAACGTGGTGCTTTTCTAAGCGGGTTATAAAGGATAACTATAATGTATGGCGGAATAGCACATTTGAGAGTACTTCGACTCGGCGCAGTAAAAAGTCACGCCTGAAAAATCCTCTCACCATCTCATTTCCATCAATAGAATCAAAGGATTTTTCAGGCGTGACTTTTTACTATTCGTGTAGCTATTTAAATAGGGAAAACGTGGAGGTGTTTGGTCGCTTCTAATTTGTCTCTGTTTGGTACCCAATGAATGAACTGGGCTTAGTGGGCTAAGCTAAGTGCTATCAAAATGTCACCACGCGTCAGAGCGATTAAGTGCACGCACTGAGACGAGAGAGGTGTGCATCAACTCGTCTTAGTTAAGGGAGTAACATGGTTTAATATGAAAAAAAGGGTGGAGTATCCCTTTAATAAGTAATCTTTATTCACTGAGAAAATCAACTCAAATCAAATTCCACCATGTAAATAGTGAATCTGCCATGGCGCAACTGGCTTTTAAAGGGAATGGGAGATGAGAGACTGATTGGTTTATTGGACATTACACCCAAAACACACCCATGACTCATTAAGAGACTAGGGACAACACTTTTGGACCATGGGCCTGGAGCGCCGACCGTTTTTCCCGTCATTAAACTAGCAAAAGTGGATTCAGACACCCTAAGTGCACCATGTGCTTAGGGCACATAGTCTTACTAATGTAACTCACAAATAGGGCTGTCGCGGTGACCGAATTTCCTCTGCGGTAATTATGAGTGGCTCAATAGCACGATATGCTGTATGCGTGTGTATATATATATATATATATATATATATCTGTGTGCGTTACGATGTAGCAAGGTCATGTTCAGAAACTGAAAATAGAGCACTGAAACAGGAAGTGAAGTAAACCAAAGAGAATGTAAAATAAGGGTCCACATAGCAGAACATAAACCTGACAATACAATTGTAGGGCTATTGTTATATGTATAACAGTTAGTTCTGATAATCAAATCTGACTGGACAAGAGACTTTCTGCTAATATTTCATCTGTAAAAGCAGAACTCTCTGCACGTTCTAGACGGGATGTCAGTCAGTGCCGATACAATGTTACGCCACAAGGTGGCGGCAAGGGACTGTCTTTGAGTCTTTAAGCCATTCGTTCAACTGCACGCTCAAAAACGCTAATTCTTTCAAAGAGAGATGTAATGAAACGGCTGTTGAAATCATTTTAACTTTGAGCGCCCGTTTAGAAGACTCAGCTGACCGGCAATGCGTCGATGCTAAGACCGAGATTTCGCATGCCTTGGACATGGCAGCCTTTTTTCACGAATGTGTCTCGGCCTGAAGGACAGACGCAGATAATCGCACGCACTCAGTCGATCTCTCACGATCACTTTCTGTTTAGGCTTGTTAAATGCAAATCTACGGAGCCTCAGTATAAATCACCATTGTACACATTATGTTATCATTGCTAACTTATTTAATGTTCAGTACACATGCACAAAGTGTAAAACAAGAAGGGCATGGTTTAACAAAAAAAAGAAATCACAAAAATCGCGGTTGCTGCGGTTCTTGCGTTGCTCTGCGGTTGGCTCCTCAATAGTATTGCGATATTGTGGTTATCGCGGCAGCCCTACTCACAAACGCTACGGCAGTTTTGAAAGCTGGTCTTCAAGCGTGCTTGCTGAAGGTGAGCGTGATTTCACCAAGTACAACATGTTCCCATGGATCATCTTTGTTGATCCTGGAACAGCGTTCCAATCAACCAATCAGATCTGAGGAACAAGTTTACATTTTATGTCTAGTTTAGGCTTATGTTCAGGGTTAGGTGCTTCTACATCAGTGTTATTCACCTATCATTTCCCTCTGATTTTAGGGATGACATATGGTTAGGTTTAGGGGTAGGGATAGGACAAAGTTTCCGGACAGGAATGTTGTTTCAGGATCAACCAAAAATGCAACATAAGCAACAGCCAATTTTAAAACAGAACCTAAAAATAACCATCAGAGAATGTTCTTTTTATCTCAGAAAAACCTCCATGCTATGCTCTGGGAGCATTATGGTTTGAAGTTGAAGTTGAAGTTTATTCGTCATTACACATGTACAAGTACAGTATAACGAAATGAAGTTTGGAGCAAGCCTCCGGGCCGCAGCCGATTATTCAGGCGCCGCCCTACGCTCTCCAGAAATACAAGAATGCAATTTAGCAAGCATTACATAGCAAACACAACAAAACATAAACATAAACATGACACAGTACACGTGGTCACGTGATGGGATTTTTTGTATGGAGTGGGAGAGGAGATAGATAACAGACAGACGGTTGGAGGGGTGGGTGGGATCGGGTAGGTTGTGTATGGTGCGAGTGAGTCTGAGATTGTGTTGTGTGAGAATGTTAGCCATAACTTCAGATGTTTTCGAGTTCAGTTCTATGGTTTGTCCTTGAAGGGAGATAAGGCAGTGCACAGGGGAGGCAGACAAAGCTGTCAGGCTGAAATCCCAACCGAGAGATAGGGACCAAGTGAGGTTCGTTGGGCTAGTTGATTAGGTCAGGCAAATACAATTTATTATTTTTTAATCCATTTGATGATCTTCGGTAATTTGTCCGGATCATAATCAATCAATCAGATCTGGTCCTCAGCATTCGCGTCCGGTCTGTGCAGTTTCCCTAGACATTACGTCCAGCCTCATGGCCAGACGACCGGTTACAGTCCGTAAAAGTTCACCGATCTGACCCCGATAGAGCCCACTCTACCCTGCGTATCCGCAGTCCGGACTGCGTTATTTACGGTTCAGTTCCTCAATTCCTATCACTTTCTGATCTAATTCCTTCAGACGGTCACACACACACCCCCAAGCATTCTTTAATTTCCACAGACAGCGGCTGGGTGAATTTGCTTGCAGCTGTCTTACCAATCTTCCGATAGGTCAGGGCAATCCCAAAGCCAAAGAATAGGAACCCCGCCATCAATAATCCAATCATGTATAAATCTTCCGCATCCTCCACGGACAGGTTGTAAAGGATACAACCTAAAAAGTAGATTCTTTGACGACTATTGGGTTCTCAAAAATAACCAAATGGGAACCTAAATACTAACGTTAGGGGAATATGCTGTGTTTGCTGAGGAATCACTCAGTAGTTTTCTTTTTCTGAACTTCAGGTTTAGTATCTAGAGTAGCCCAGCTGACCTGACCAGCAAAGGTTCATGTGTTTAAAGTCATAACAAGCTCTCAAAATACATAAAACTCTGCTCTCTTCTACATAAGACTATCGTCTGTTTTTATACTTCAGTATTATCATGCCTTGTCTTCAGCTGTCTGGTCACTATTATGCTGTGTTTTGTTATTAAAACCTCTGATCTATTAGAAGAGTATGTACTCTCTCTAGGGCAGGTTTTTATGTGCAGACACACCTTGAGTTGCTCTGGTTCACTTATAATGGACATAATGCCAAATATTCTTGGTCGTCAATCATTGCCATGAAAAGGTCGTAATGGCACAGTGATTCAAAGGAGGAGATGAACTGTTGTAAAGATGACAGAATTATTGGTATATTTAAAAAGCCATTGTGAAGTACACACAGACTACAAGTGAAGGCTCAAAGGTGCAACTGGGTTACTTTTGATCTAAGTTAAAAACATAAGACAGTACTCTTGTTTTCTGGGACGCGGTGCACATTCAAGGCATGACTTTTGATTAATCTGAAATTCCAATTTGCCTGAAATATTCTATTATTAAATTCTGTAATTTCCACAGAAATTAAATAAATTGACCTCCTCCTTTGTGTCATCATTACATTTGTACAGTGATTTGTAAAGCACAAACGTTTGGCCTTATGTAAATCAAGTGATCCTGGACCGTTTTGCATTCAGAATGCATGTTGTCTCCCAAGATGGGAATCTCAGTTCAGTGATCAAAATTTCTGTCATCATTTAGGGGCTTTTTACACAATTGTTTTCAACTAAAAACATTTGACGTGTTTTGTCCGTTCATTTACACGACATCAATGTTTTCAAAGTGCAAGTTTTTGAAAAGATACGTTATTGTCTTTGTGTAAACTACAAAATACGAATTTGTGAAAATGGTGACGTCATGCGCATGTCTGCAGGCACGTAGTGTTTCTTTACAACGTGACATTGCCAACTAGTGGCCTGGCATGAATAATACAGCATTTTTTGTTTTCGCGGCTCCGTGTGAACGGGGATTGTTTTCATGTTGTCATCTGTACGCGAAAAACGTGTTTTTAACTTTTCTGTTTTTAGTACATCGTAGGGATGTGATGGTGAAGACATTTTCCCACCGGTTAAGTGACGTGTGACAACACTGGTAATACCGGTATCACCGATGGGGGCTTTTAAATCACTAATTCTAAACCAAAAGTAAAAATGTGCACAGCCGCTTGGGCATTGTGCGAGTGTTTTCAATGAATTCCTATGGAAGTTAAGCTTCCAAAAAGGCATGAACTGAAAACGCGCCAGTGGACACACCGTGAATGACAGTGTGGCCAACTTATGAATGATTTTTCGAATTAGCGCCAATTCAGTGGCGGGTTGCTTTGATCCTGGGTTTATTAGCCTATTATTCTTAATGGAAAAACACAACAGCAAACAAACTCACTTAAATAGGCGCTTTTACATTTCACTTTGAAACCAAATCTTCTGCGATCATCTTGTCTGTCAGCTCTTCACTCTTGTGATAAATGAAGTCTGACTCCTGCTGCTACTCTCCTTTTGGCTCACACTGTATTAAGCAGACACGTTCAGTTCACGTTCTAACTGAACTAAATTATTTTATTGCTATAAAAATCAAAACGACGTGGGGGCAGTGCCGCGGTGGGCAAGAGATGTTTCGCCTGAACACCTGTAACACCGACTATCGCAGCAAGCCTAGTACATCATTGTCATGCAAACATACCCTTACTCGCCCTCATTCAAAACCGGTGTGATTTTCTTCTGTGGAACACAAAAGAAGATATTTCAGTCAATGAGGTCAAAACAATACTTGGACCCCACTGACTTTCATTGTATGAGCCACACATTCATTTACCACAATGTTTTCTTCCTCAAAGGAAAGTTGAATGACATGAGGGTGAATGCTTTTATGATTTTCATTTTTGAACTTTGTTTAGCTTGTTTTTATAAGCTGAGGCAATCAAGATTCTTTTCTGTGATGATAAAAAATATGTTATAGATTAACTCGTATAGAACCCATGGCATTCCTTTAAATAAAGGCAACAGCTATTTTTATACTAACTGTAATAGCAGCAACTAGATTTTATTTACACTGTGAAAATAGCATATTTTCTTAGCGAAACATGCTTTTTAAATGGCAATAGATTCCATTTACATTTACACTGTGAAAATAGTAGTGTTTTCTTAGTGCAGTAAGTGTAAATAGTAGTTAGATGCTATTTATACTTATAAATAGTGGCAGATACAATTTCCACCTCAGTGTTGTTGTACATTAAACAGTATGCAATAATAACAAAGTGTAAATTATTATATTTTTTAAAATGATTAAATGGATGCCGCCTTATTGGGACAATAAAGTCCTCCCTACACCTAACCGATAAACACTATATAATTAAACACACGTTAGACACTTTATATCCACTTTTTGAATATTGTCTTAATTTGTATTGAAAATAAATGCCTTTTCCCATCTGATATGTGATGGGAGAATGGAGTAGAGTGAGTTCGGCAAAAGGCTTATTCGAACTCGGGTCAATTTTTCTCAACTTCCTTTCACGCATCTTACTACCCCTACGCTATTGCTGCTATTGACAATCCAGCATCTTCCGTATCCGTAATTTTGTCCGGCCCAACCAGACGTCAGTGTAAATCGCCTCTGCCAACAAGGAAAGCTATTTGCACTTAGTGTAAATAGACATGCAAACTTGCAATGCAAACTTTTATTTTGAAATTGTCATGGGATATCAATGAACTAAACATTCTCTCTTATGTTTCTTATGCACACTTGTTTCACACACTTGCATTGTACTTTCTGTGCCGCCTCAGCTGCAAAGCTCATTCAAATCACATCACATGGGCCAAATGATTACGTGATTATTGCTACATGTTATAGTGTCCTGACAGTCCACTTTTCAATGTTAGTTTTGAAACATTTATACCTTTTTATATTATGATGATACCTGTAGCCAACACATTACTTGACTGACTGGTGGACCTTACTAATCAGCAATAAACCATCTTTTCCCATCTCTAGTAGTTAGTAGAAAATCTAAAAAAAACATTCAAACAAAGAGTTACCCTGCCCTTTCACGAGGGTGTGTTTCATGAATAGAAAGTGGCCGGTGATAGCGGAGTGCGCAGAGATGCAGAACTTGAAAGGTTTACTGTACCTTTGTTGATGTTCATTTTAGCTCCTCATTAACAGGACAGAACTACCAAAATGTTAGTCATTGAGCAAACACAAAACAGACAGTCAGACTACCATGATGGTGAGTGTTTCGTGTTCATTTTTTCTTTTATTAATGAATCCTAACCGGTTTTGTGCTTGTTGATAATGCAGAATTTGAATTTGTCTTTTATATTCGCTTTAGCCCTCTCTAATCTGCTTCTCTGGTGCAGAATAAGTGTTCTTTTATTACACCCAAAGCTGAGCGAGTGTGTTATTTTAAGCAGCTTTGTAATTCAGTGTGCTGTGGCTCACAATGATGCTGTGGCTAATGATGTCTGTAAATTGAGATTGTGAGCTCCAGTGAGTTTATTAATGACTATAGTGCTGTCAGTTTTCATTTTAATGTTATTAATTACATATGCTTATTAATCACATTAATTGCAATTCATTACTTGTATCAATATTTGCCAAAAAAAAACAAATGAAGATAATGTAGTGCATTATATAATTGTGGATGGACAGGTAATTCACACTGACAGCAATTTTAGAGCATCATAACATTTAAAGGGATAGTTCACACAAAATGTAAACTCAGGATTTACATTGACTCATTTAACAGAAGCTTTCATCTAAAGCGACTTGGAAAAGAGTGGTGCAGGCATGACGTCTTTTTGTGGGCCAACCGGCAGTTAGCATCGCACTGGTTCCCTTAAGGAAAAACCCAATAGGATTTTCCCATTAGGCTTTTGGATTATCGCTAAAACAAACTCTGTGATCAACAAAAGTTTATGATACTTGTACGTTTTGTCCATCAAGATAATCATCACAGATGAACATAACTTTTATGATGTGTCATGCCAGAAGTAAAAAGCTAAAGGTAGGGTATAAATGGACTAGACAACGGTCGCTCGACTTCAAGGTCACCATCACGAAGCGTCCGACAACTCTTTCAGTTTTTGTCTCAACACATTTTCCCAGAACGTTTGAGTTAGGCTAGTTTATAAGAGCACAATTATGAGCATAATGAGGCTATAAAAGCCAACTGAGGTTACCATTTCGTCATGATAGTGTTTAATCTCCTCGACAGCCTCTGTAGTCCCATTAGACACTTGTTAGCACACGTAACAGCTTCAAAAAATCACGAGTGGGGCAATACTGATGTATTTTATGTTTTAGAATAAAATGTGAAAGTGTCTTGATCTTGTGTTAACCACGGACCTTATTTCAGCCATTTAACCAAAATCCCATTGACCTTGGGACGAGGGAACCGGAAGTGCTAAAATGAGTTTTGGCCTACAAAGTGATGTCATACACCACTATAGAAGCAGTCAAACCAACAACAGGGCGACAATAAGCAAGTACTGTGATTAGTTCCAGTTAGTCCAACACTGTACAAGTTTTTTAATAGATCTAGAAAGTGTTGGTGTCAATGGGTCAAGTGTTACCGAAATGGATGTGTCTTCAGTAGTTTCTTGAAAATGGCTAATAGGCAGGTCATTCCACCAGCAGGGTACAGTCCGGTAAAGGTCAGCGAAAGGGATTTTGTGCCTGAGATGGCACCACAATGCGCTCACTTGCAGAACACAAGCTTCTGGAGGGCACATAGGGCTGAAGTAATAAGTTTAGGTATAGGCATGCAGAGCCAGTGGTTGTTCTGTAGGCACACATCAGTGCCTTGAATTTGATGCGAGTGGCAATTGGCAGCCAGTGCAAGTTTATGAAGAGAGGTGTGATGTGAGCTCTTTTTGGTTCATTACAGACCACTCTTGCTGCAGCATTCTGGATCAGTTGCAGAGGTTTGACAGTGCATGCTGGAAGGCCTGCCACGAGAGCATTGCAGTAGTCCAGTCTGGAGATGACAAGAGCGTGGACAAAGAGTTGTGTACCATGCTCCAAATTATAGCAAAGGTGGCCTGATCGTTTTAGTGTTGTATAAGGCAAATCTGTAGAACCGGGCAGTCCTAGCAATGTGGTCTGTGAGGTTCAACTGATCATCAATCACAACTCCAAGGTTCTTGAACTTGTATGACTTTTTTCCCCCGTGGAACATTAAAGAATATAGAAGATATTAAATTGTTAAATGTGAATTTGATTTCTTATGGATTACCCATCGATTCGCTTCAGAAGGCCATTATTAACCCCCCCCGGAGCCATGTGGATTACTTTTATAATGGATGGATGCACTTTTGGGGATTCAAAATTCAAATGCCATTATAAAGCTTGGATTAGCCAGGACATTTTTTTATATATCTCGGATTGTATTCGTCTGAAAGAAGAATGTTATATACACCTATATTAAAGATAGACACTATATCGCGATTTGATTTAAGTGTACTGCTTTTTATTTATTCATCAAAAATTTACATTATACAGTAAATTCCGTTTTTATGACTGGATTCCTCGATACTGTCCATGTTTTCTGCATCATGGAAATCATTGAGCCCTAAACAAAGATTGCTAAAGTAAACCGATTTTACTAGTAGATCATACATTAATAAATTATGCTGCTATTTTTGTTAAAGTCATGTTTAACCCTCATTCAGGACATTTTAATTCTTCTTAATTTATGTATTTCTATCACCAGAATATTTTTAATCAAAGTTTTTAGCCGGGGACCTCTGGTTGAGTTGAGAGTGTTGGTCATAAATCCCAGGAGGACTCTTCTCTTCATAGAGATTGAACATTACACCCTTATGCAACCGCAAGCTTGAGCTTATTTAAACTTAGACCCATTGTTGTGATTTACGATAAAGCAGCTAAATGAGCTGTACCCCTAAAGGAGTTACAAATGCTAAGCATTAAGTCCGCTATTGACCTTCATGATGATCTTTATGTCTCATGCCAGCATGGTTCAAAAAGCATATAAGCACAGTGATGAATAAGTCAAACTGAAAAATAGCTTACTTCAAAGCTAATATAATAAACTAAAAAAAACAATACATATTTATTTTACGGAAACCCATGGTAATTGAGTATACACTGTTATTGCATTACTGACAGACCACCAGTCACTTCTCACATAGCAAATACACACATCAAATATCATAACATTAATAAATCATAATAAAAAGCATAACCTGAATTAATGCACTGAATTAAGTAGACTATGATTACATTACACAAAGGGGATTGTAAACCTCTTACATATACACTTAAAGTCAGCATAAAACGGAGGTTGTATAATACCACTTTTTTCTGACATTTCCGAGTGTATGTGAATGTATCGAAGGAAGAAACGCACACAGGGAGCAACTTGATTTTACCCATGAGTTGTGAAAAGTGAAAATTGCATAACAGATCTAAATGCAGCACAGCCTTGCATAATTCATAGACGTCAGGTGATTATATCACTGGATTTTTCTCTCCCTCTCTTTTTTTAAAGAAATTAATGCTTTTATTCAGCAATGATGCATTAAATTGCTCAAAAGTGTTAAATGTTTAACTGAAAGTGAAAGGATATCTGAAACTCGAATGTAATGCAATATAATACGTTTCAAATAAATGCTGTTCCTTTGAACTTTCTATTCATCAAAGAATCCAAAATATTATGCAGCTTAACTGTTTTCAATCATTTCAGTAATTGGGGGAAAAAATTGCTTTGCCGTCGCATTAATACATTACATTTTAAAATTTATTAAAATAGAATAAAATTTTAACTATTTCCAAATATTACTGATATAAATGGGATTAATTTAGATTTCATGTTGACTTTAAGCTCTTATGTATTGCATTTAATAACAAAATATCAAATACAATAAAACAAAAATCAACAAAAACAAGACACTTTTTTGGTAGTATAACATTAGAACAGTTTGTAACATTATAAATGTCTTTACATACCCGATTCCAAAAAAGTTGGGACACTGTAGAAATTGTGAATAAAAAAGGAATGCAGTAATTTACAAATCTCATAAACTTATATTTTATTCACAATAGAATATAGATAACATATCAAATGTTGAAAGTGAGACATTTTGAATGTCATGCCAAATATTGGCTCATTTTGGATTTCATGAGAGCTACACATTCCAAAAAAGTTGGGACAGGTAGCAATAAGAGGCCGGAAAAGTTAAATGTACATATAAGGAACAGCTGGAGGACCAATCTGCAACTTATTAGGTCAATTGGCAACATGATTGGGTATAAAAAGAGCCTCTCAGAGTGGCAGTGTCTCTCAGAAGTCAAGATGGGCAGAGGATCACCAATTCCCCCAATGCTGCAGCCAAACATACTGGAGCAATATCAGAAAGGAGTTTCTCAGAGAAAAACTGCAAAGAGTTTGAAGTTCTCATCATCTACAGTGCATAATATCATCCAAAGATTCAGAGAATCTGGAACAATCTCTGTGCGTAAGGGTCAAGGCCAGAAAACCATACTGGATGCCCGTGATCTTTGGGCCCTTAGACGGCACTGCATCACATACAGGAATGCTACTGTAATGGAAATCACAACATGGGCTCAGGAATACTTCCAGAAAACATTGTCGGTGAACACAATCCACCGTGCCATTCGCCGCTGCCGGCTACAACTCTATAGGTCAAAAAAGAAGCCGTATCTAAACATGATCCAGAAGCGCAGGCGTTTTCTCTGGGCCAAGGCTCATTTAAAATGGACTGTGGTAAAGTGGAAAACTGTTCTGTGGTCAGACCAATCAAAATTTGAAGTTCTTTTTGGAAAACTGGGACGCCATGTCATCCGGACTAAAGAGGACAAGGACAACCCAAGTTGTTCTCAGCGCTCAGTTCAGAAGCCTGCATCTCTGATGGGATGGGGTTGCATGAGTGCGTGTGGCATGGGCAGCTTACACATCTGGAAAGGCACCATCAATGCTGAAAGGTATATCCAAGTTCTAGAATAACATATGCTCCCATCCAGACGTCGTCTCTTTCAGGGAAGACCTTGCATTTTACAACATGACAATGCCTGACCACATACTGCATCAATTACAACATCATGGCTGCGTAGAAGAAGGGTCCGGGTACTGAAATGGCCAGTCTGCAGTCCAGATCTTTCACCATAGAAAACATTTGGCGCATCATAAAGAGGAAGATGCCACAAAGAAGACCTAAGACAGTTGAGCAACTAGAAGCCTGTATTAGACAAGAATGGGACAACATTCCTATTCCTAAACTTGAGCAACTTGTCTCCTCAGTCCCCAGACGTTTGCAGACTGTTATAAAGAGAAGAGGGGATGCCACACAGTGGGAAACATGGCCTTGTCCCAACTTTTTTGAGATGTGTTGATGCCATGAAATTTAAAATCAACTTTATTTTTTTGTAATTTATAAATTATACATTTTCTCAGTTTAAACATTTGATATGTCATCTATGTTGTATTCTGAATAAAATCTTGAAATTTGAAACTTCCACATCATTGCATTCTGTTTTTATTCACAATCTGTACAGTGTCCCAACTTTTTTGGAATCGGGTTTGTACTTTAACTTTTGATCGATTTAATGCATCCTTGCTGAATAAAAGTATTCTTTATTTTCTTTCAAATAATGACCCCAAACTTTTAAAATGTAGTGTATAATATTACAAAAGCTTTCCATTTCAAATAAATTCTATTTATTTGAACTTTCTATAAAAATTGTACACAGCTGTTTTCAACATTGATAATAATAAATGTTTCTTGAGCCTGAAATCAGCATATCAGAATGAGTTCTGAAGGGTCATGTGACACTGAAGACTGGAGTAATGATGCTGAAAATTCAGCTTTGATCACAGGAATAAATTGCTTTTTAAAATATATTCAAATAGGAAAATGTAAAAATATTTCACAATATTTGCTGTATTTTGAAGAGACTTCTTTTAAAAATATTTTTGAACGGTGTCAACACTGAAATCTTATATCATTTATTTGTCATCCATAGTTTATTTAGCCTATATTGTCTCCCAAGATGTGACACTTAATGTGTTTTGTTCTAAATATGTTTGTGTTTAGTAGGTGAGGGTGAGATGACCAAGGAGGATGTGCTGAGGGAGTCTTCAGAGGTAGACTCGGTCCTGGGGCGGTACAGTATTATTTCCCATAACTCTGAGCGACCGGTGATCCATCAGGTGGCATCAGCGCCCATGCCTTCAGACTGTGGTGAGCGTGCGGGTCTGTACACATCATCGAGTTTCAGATATCATTTCACTTTCAGTTAAACATTTAGCATCTGTGAGAATGTTCTCATGCAAGCTTTTAAGTAGGTCACCGCAAAAATGCTGACACTCCAGTTATTTTTATCCAGGTTTCTCATCAAATTCCGCCTGTGGTTGTACAGCAATGGTTGTAAATTATTATTATTTTTTTTTCTGGTCGTGAGGCTGCCTGGCCAGTAAACAAACAACTTATTTATCTGTTTTCTGAAGTGTTGCTTTATTTATGGAGTAAATTCCCTAAATTGCGGACACTGCTTAAGCTGCTGTAAAACTGAAGTATTGACAAGGTCACAGAAATTCTTTTCCAATTTTCTGCCTGTCAGCACTGATACATCATTCTCTCTCTGTACTCGCTTCTCATTCACTCTCACACTTCACTTTAATTCACTTCAAACTGAGCTGTTTAACTGAATTTGAGTGATTGGGGCTCTGGCTCAGCATGAATGAATAGGTTTAAATCATTTATATTGACTAATGCAAATGTTTAGTTTGGGGTTTGATTCCACTGTTCTGTTTTGCAGAGTTCTCGTTCTTTGACCCGAATGATCCTCTGTGCCGGGAGGTTCTGTTGGATCCTCGGACCACTGTGCCTGAGCTCTTCGCCGTTCTCAGGCAGTGGGTTCCCCAAGTCCAGCGGAATATTAGTGTCATTGGCAACGAGGTCAGAATCTCAAGTCGCGGTCTTTAAAGACAATGTGAAACATAATGTAGGCCCATCACAATAATTACTTTATCGACTTATTGCATGATGTATTCCCCCTGAATACCAGAAGGAAAGGTTTGTGAATTTAGTTGTTTTTCTTGAGTGTAAGAAAAAAATAAGCATTTTTAGTGCAGACCGGGAACACCCCACAAGAGCTGCAGTTTTGAAGATGCTCAGACCCAGTCGTCTAGCAATCACAATTTGGTCAAACTCGCTCAAATCCTTACGCTTGCCCATTTTTCCTGCTTCTAACACATCAACTTTGAGGACAAAATGTTCACATGCTGCCTAATATATCCCACCCACTAACAGGAGCCGTGATGAAGAGATAATCAGTGTTATTCACGTCACGTCACGGTATATCTCCTGAGAATTTAGAACACACTCCTAAACCTTGTGGAAAACTTTCCCAGAAGAGTTGAAGCTGTTACAGCTGCAAATGGTGGGCCAGCTCCATATTAAACCCTACAGATTAAGAATGGGATGTCATTAAAGTTCATGTGCATGTAAAGGCAGGCATCCAAAAACTTTTGGCAATGTAGTGCACATAGAAGCAGATCCTATTTGTTTAATAGGATTTCTGTGCCATAAAATGATGCCTACAGTATATAGGCGCCTCACTAGGTTTTGGAGAGAACAAAAGACTTTACATAACATGTAAAAATCTAATTGGTATATTTATTTTTCCCGGAAATATGTCAGAGGCAAGGAATGTAATTACATTTCAGTGAAAGATTGTGAAAACATTCTTTCCTTTCGAATAACATGCACTGATGAATTGTGCGTAACAAGGCCAGGGACGTTTATTCAACTAAACAGGGCCAATTTTAATTTCACGTTTTCTTGCAGATGTCATAAAACATACCCACACACTCCCCCACCCTGCGTTTAGTGTCAGGCTCTGTGAACTGCAATATTATCTCTAGACACTGTGTGTGTGTGTCTGTCAGCATGAAATGTCCTTGCGCTGTATCCATTCAAGTGATTTGCTTTGTTCTATAGATTCTGAAGAGAGGCTGTTGTGTCAATGACAGAGATGGCCTTACTGACATGACTTTGCTTCACTACTGCTGCAAGGCTGGAGCTCCTGGAATAGGTGAGCGTGTAGTCATATGCTCACAATTGATATTACATTTCTTTTATTTACATTTCCTTGTGATAGTATGTTTCATTAGAAATCTCAAGGACAGATGCTAGAGTACTTGTGATAACTGGGAAAAGAACCGATATGAGAATCACATCTGATTGCAGGTGACGCTGAGAGTGCGGCCGGTTTCGCCCGTCAGCTGTTGTCTCTGGGAGCCGAGCCGTCCTTGCGCAGCCGCTGGACGAACATGAACGCTCTCCACTACGCCGCGTATTTCGACGTCCCTCCTCTCATCCGAGTGGTTCTGCAAGCGTCACAGCCGGGAGGTGAGGAGGGATAATGGAAAAACAGTGGGAATCAAAATCTCCCATTTGAGTCCCTTGGCAAATGTGTGTGTGTGTGTGTGTGAGTGACAATGTCCGTATGTGGTCTGTTGGGTTTCAGAGGTGGATGCGACCTGCAGTGATTTTGACTTTGGCACTGCGCTGCACATCGCTGCCTCGAACCTGTGCACCTCTGCAGTGAAGTGTTTGCTGGAGCTGGGAGCCAACCCCGCTTTTAGGGTTTGTGATTTTTTTTTTTGGTTTTTTTTTTTGGTTACAGCTATAACAAAGCAAACTGCGTTCTTTTGTTCGTTTTTCAAGGATTTATTGTTATTGTAGTCCACATGCTCACTATGCAGGAGAATCTTGTCTGCAACGGAAGTCCACGTCCAAACTGGTCAAACTGGTCTTAACCTTACCTCTTCTTTTCTATCTGCTCTCAAAGCATAAATAATAAAATATTTAAAAATTGATTGTATATTTTCTTATCACGATGATTGTATTTGATCCTAAAAAGAAAATATAAATGATAATAGTAATGGCAGTAGTAGTACATGGTTTTAAAAATGTGCATTTTATTAATAATAATAATAATAATAATAATAAATATAGCTGCAAGCAGCAATTATCGGGGTTCTAGTGCCTTTGAGCACATGTGTAAAAAGTTATGTTATTTAGCAAGCCTGTATATACCTTGACCAGAGATGGAAAAGACCAGTACAGGCAATTTACTAAGGAAATATATGTTTTTTTTAAAGTTTTTTTCTTTTTCTTTTTAAACAGTCATAGCTCCGGCTATGCAGTGCTGGGCGATATACCGGTTCATACCGAATACCGGTGTTTATTTTTGTTATGATATTAATTTTTATTATACCGCAATACCGGTGTATGTCTCTTAAACAACGGTCAACTGTTGCTCTGTAGTGAGGACACAGCTGAGATCGCATTACAGAGGAGAATTAAAACACATGACGAGAGAGAGGTACAAGAGTGCGGTTTCTGTGCGGAGAGCCACGATGAGTTTATAACGCTCACCACATGGATCAGATTCAGAGCGGAACAAGTGCTTTTAAGTTTTGTATGGACATATTTCATATACTCTAGTGCTGTAAACATGAACCAGCAGCGTGTATGTGCACATATTTCATCACGTCGTCTTCAAATGAAATACGGACATACAGCCGTATGTCTGATCATGACTGCAATGACACAATGGATTATTCTGATACACAGAAGACAATGGTGTAGACTGACAATTCAAAGAAGAATGGGCAAAAAAGTAACTGCTTTATTCTTACTGTGTTAAACTGACGTTCAGAGACTGTAGTGCTCTTAAAACTATTGAAAATATCCTTAGACCTTTTAAGCGTTCTTTCATGTTTCTCCACCGCGAGTCTAGTCTAGCAACTTCGAGCTGGAAAAACCAAACTCTAGTCAGGCCAATCACATTGTGTATAGAGTCGGTGGGCGGGCTTAACATAATGACGGCAGAGTTGCCGAGGTTCCACGTGCTACTAGAAAACAAAGAAGCTGGCGAACAGCGGCCTTTCGAATCGGCTTTGGCCGCGACTCTGGGAGACTTGTTGTTAAACTTTTCTTTGAGAAAAGAACAAAGAACGGCACTGAAGTCATTCTTAAGAAAGGAAGATGTGTTTTGGAGTTAAATAATGGTTTTATTTGGCAATGCATTTATTATGAGTATTATTATTTATTATTAATAATAATGATGATAATAATAATAATAATAATAATAATAAAATGGTAATTATATTATACATGGTTTTTAAATGTGCATCATCATAGTGTGAGAAAAATTAATTAAAAAATTAAAAATATATATATAAATATATAAATAATTTTAAATAAATTACATATTTAATGTATATATGTATATATCTGATAATACATGTGGTGGTGTTGTTGTTGTATACATGGTTTTAAAATGTGTATCATAGTGTGAGGAAGTAGATAACACTTTTAGAATAATACTATATTTTATAAAAGTTTATATTATATTTTGGTAATAGATTTCTACTTCTAATAAGTAATAATAACATCAAAGTCAAAGTCAGCTTTATTGTCAGTTCTGCCATACGTACAGTACATACATACAGAGAATTGAAATTCTATGACTCTCAGACCCTAGGTGCCTAACAACAACAAAACAATAACAATAACAACAAAAGTTTAACAGTAACAACAACAGCAGAAAGATTAAAAAAGGATGGATAAAGTGAATTATAGAGGTAAAGTGGCGATGGCAAATAGTGCAAACAATGGTAACAATAGTGCAATTTCAGATTTAAGTCAGTGCAGGTATAAAATAAAATTATAAGAGTGTGTGCAAAAAAAGAGTCTGTAAGAGGGGAGACCAATTCCTCAGAGAGACAATATAATGAGGTAGATGAAGGGAGGAGAACTGGGGGGGGTGATTCCCAGATCAGGTGCGTGGGGCAGAAGAGGGGAGAGTCGGCAGAGTCGGGAGGGAGTTCAATGCCCTGACAGCTTGGGGACTGAAGTCCTTCAGTCTGCTGGTCCTTGCCTGGAGACTGCGAAGCCTCCTCCCTGATGGCAGCAGACTGAAGAGGCTGTGCGATGGGTGGGTGGGGTCTCTCGCAATGATGAGGGCTTTGCGGGAGAGGCGGGAGTTATAAATGTCCTGGAGGGGTGGGAGAGAGACACCAACGATCTTCTCAGCTGTTCTCACTATGCGCTGAAGTGCTTTACGGCAGGATGCGTTGCAGGCGCCGTACCACACAGTGATGCAGCTGGTCAGAATGCTCTCGATGGTGCCTCTGTAGAAGGTGCGCATGATGGGGGCTGGGGCTCCGGCTCTTCTCAGCTTGCGGAGAAAGTAGAGTCGCTGCTGTGCTTTCTTGGTCAGTGCTGTGGTGTTGGCGGTCCAGGAGAGGTCCTCTGTGATATGCACACCCAGAAATTTAGAAATACACCCAGAAATATATTAGAAATACACCCAGAAATATATTATTATTATTATTATTATTATTATTATTACATGTACATGTCATGTTGTTTTATAATTTAAAATATGTGATAAGTATGACTGACAGACAGACATGTAGATAGAGTAAGTAGACACACAAGATGAGGCTGACACATTTACTCACACAGTCACAGCCAGCGTTATCATTTCCCTTTCAGTTTGTCCCATCAGCACAGCAGTAAATTAGCCATGCTCATTTCTCTCCCTGAACTCATTTTACAGTCACAGAGCGTCACTGCCAGGGGTCATTCTCCTCACAAACAGCAGATGTCACTGAATTATTGATATTATTTAAACTTTTGTAGAATGCATGCATTTCAGTTCAGCAGGCCTTTTAGTAGGGCGTTAGTCAGAGAGGCTTGTTTGCATGTAAAGGGTTTATCAGCTCTGCTGCCAGAACATAAAATAGGAACTGGGCGAGATGCTCGACTTTTGCTGTGTTTGTTGTGAGGCAGCCAGAGTTTTCCATCCTTCTCTTTTTTACCCCGTGTTATCTCTGCCAGTAGTGCGGCTTGTTTGTTTCCAGTGCTTTTCTCTGGGCATCTGTCCATTGCTCGTCAGTCTGGAGATGTTTTTTTTTAGCTCTGTTATTGTCCCTTACCCGACACCCTAATAGAGATATCGTCAGTGTGTGAAACAAACATCAAATCATCTGATAACGTTGTAACAACAGGCTTGGCAGACTTTCGTGTCAGTGGAGAATGTTCTGGAGTAGCTGAGGTTTAGCAATAAAAATATGCCTTGTTGCCAAGCAACAACACTGACAATAGGAAACAAAGCTAGAATATGTCAATTTCACTGCTCCCTTAATAGTGAGCCTCACTTGGAGTTTGGAAAATAGCAAACTATTGTTGCTTGCAACAGCAAACCACTGTCACTCAATTACAACGGTTTTGTTTTTGCAAAACTGGCCAAAAATTTTTTATATTGCACTGTGATCCTTTTGACAATTTCAAATAGTGTTTGGATGTTTTTTCATCCCTTGTCTCTTATGTTATTATTTCATACCCCTGCTGGTGGAGTTATATTACCATCTCAGTGAGTCATCCTTCATCTGACAGACATGAAGCCGTTCATCGTTATGATGCTGAAACGGAGGATCTGATTTTCTGCAGACGCTTTCATTAACCACTAGGGTGCAGTCTTATGCAGTGGAAATGAGTTTCACTATTAAGGGAGCACTGAAATGGACTGAACCTTTTTTTTTAAGGTGCAGTGTCAGCTTCAGTTTCAGGAAATATATTTTTGTTATTTGCTCTCTGGTACCAGAGGAGCATAATCAAATATCACCTTTGAATAATTGTGGATATTCCTTCATTACATAAGCAGTGATTGAGGCAATGAGCCTGTTCACACTAATTCTGTTGAAAAGAATAAATAAATAATGCGGCTGTGTTTTCCAGCTTGCCGTGGGCATGTCAGCGCTGAGCTGAACTTTATCTTCTGAGCATCATTTCATCATTAGCAAACTCCTCAGGCCTGCCGGACAGAAGATGCTTTCATTTGGTGACATGAAATGATGACTCAGCACAGTGTGTGTGTGTACATGTATGCGCTTATACTTTGTATTTATTCATTATTCACTGTACAGGCATATGGATTAGAAGATGAGTAATCCATATAAACCTCTGATTATTGTATAAATTACCATATTTTAAGGACATAGCAATCGACATTTCTCCAAAGGAGTTCTCCAAACTGCACCCATGGTGAGTATCAGAGTCGAGCTAACAAACTCCTGTCACGGTGATGGTGATAAACATTTATGCAGCACCATTTTGGATGTAGTTCAACGCTAACTTTAGCTGACGAGGATGTAACCTGAGCTCGGGTTTGAAGGGTACCACTTGTCAGGACATTCAGACCTACAGTCAGCATATCTCTCATCATTGTTCACCTGCACCATCCATCTCTTGGTTATTTTTGTACTTTTTTTGGGATTGATGAACAGTCACAGCCTTTTTCTGTTTTCTGTGATTCAGCCAAAAAAAGATCAAAAGAAAGGTTTGGGGATGTGTGTGTGTTTTGTGAGTGCACAAGCACAATTTGCTGCCTTGTGTGAAGAGAATCACCTGTGGAAAAGCCCTCAGAACCTTCCAAAACCTGCCGTCTTGCTGTCTACTTGCTTTGTACAAACCTGATTCAAAAAAAAAGTTAGGACACTGTACAAATTGTGAATAAAAACAATGCAATGATGTGGAATTTTCAAATTTCAATATTTTATTCAGAATACAACATAGATGACATATCAAATGTTTCAACTGAGAAAATGTGTCATTTTAAGGGAAAAATAAGTTGATTTTAAATTTCATGGCATCAACACATCTCAAAAAAGTTGGGACAAGGCCATGTTTCCCACTGTGTGGCATCCCCTCTTCTTTTTATAACAGTCTGCAAACGTCTGGGGACTGAGGAGACAAGTTGCTCAAGTTTAGGAATAGGAATGTTGTTCCATTCTTGTCTAATACAGGCTTCTAGTTGCTCAACTGTCTTAGGTCTTCTTTGTGGCATCTTCCTCTTTATGATGCACCAAATGTTTTCTATGGTGAAAGATCTGGACTGCAGGCTGGCCATTTCAGTACCCGGATCCTTCTTCTACGCAGCCATGATGTTGTAATTGATGCAGTATGTGGTCTGGCATTGTCATGTTGGAAAATGCAAGGTCTTCCCTGAAAGAGACGACGTCTGGATGGGAGCATATGTTGTTCTAGAACTTGGATATACCTTTCAGCATTGATGGTGCCTTTCCAGATGTGTAAGCTGCCCATGCCACACGCACTCATACAACCCCATCCCATCAGAGATGCAGGCTTCTGAACTGAGCGCTGAGAAGAACTTGGGTTGTCCTTGTCCTCTTTAGTCCGGATGACATGGTGTCCCAGTTTTCCAAAAACAACTTCAAATTTTGATTGGTCTGACCACAGAACAGTTTTCCACTTTGCCACAGTCCATTTTAAATGAGCCTTGGCCCAGAGAAAACGCCTGCGCTTCTGGATCATGTTTAGATATGGCTTCTTTTTTGACCTATAGAGTTTTAGCCGGCAACGGCGAATGGAACGTGGATTGTGTTCACCGACAATGTTTTCTGGAAGTATTCCTGAGCCCATGTTGTGATTTCCATTACAGTAGCATTCCTGTATGTGATGCAGTGCCGTCTAAGGGCCCGAAGATCACGGGCATCCAGTATGGTTTTCCGGCCTTGATTCTTACGCACAGAGATTGTTCCAGATTCTCTGAATCTTTGGATGATATTATGCACTGTAGATGATGATAACTTCAAACTCTTTGCAGTTTTTCTCTGAGAAACTCCTTTCTGATATTGCTCCAGTATTTTTGGCCGCAGCATTGGGGGTCCCAATTGGTGATCCTCTGCCCATCTTGACTTCTGAGAGACACTGCCACTCTGAGAGGCTCTTTTTATACCCAATCATGTTGCCAATTGACCTAATAAGTTGCAAATTGGTCCTCCAGCTGTTCCTTATATGTACATTTAACTTTTCCGGCCTCTTATTGCTACCTGTCCCAACTTTTTTGGAATGTGTAGCTCTCATGAAATCCAAAATGAGCCAATATTTGGCATGACATTTCAAAATGTCTCACTTTCAACATTTGATATGTTATCTATATTCTATTGTGAATAAAATATAAGTTTATGAGGTTTGTAAATTATTGCATTCCTGCAATGCATTGCATTGTTTTATTCACAATTTGTACAGTGTCCCAACTTTTTTGGAATCGGGTATGTACTTGAGCTTTGACACCCAAACGCTAGTGTATTTGTACAGCTGAACAATAAGAACAATAATACACCTGTGTGTGTATATGTATTATTATTATTATTATTTATTATTATTATTATTATAATAATAATGCAAAAAATGTAATTTAAAATTTGAATTATTGTTTGTAAAAATATTTAACTAAAAACTGCAGGGTTACCTGTTAACATGCTGGCAGCCTATGACTAGCTCATTACAAAGGTCTAAGGATTTACTATAACATATTATAATGTAATATAATTATAATAATATAATAACATATTTTATAAAAATCTGTGACAGGATAAAGATATTTTTGTCTGGAGGTATGCAAAATGTAAAATTTTATATGAAATATGAGCCTCTTGTGTATCCACTCTGGGGGAAAAAAACCCTGTACGCTTCTATACACTGGATAAAAACATTTATTTTCATATAAATTTCTTTAGAGAGAAGTATTATTTTTTCCTATTTTTTTTAATCCAAAATAGGATGGAGTGAGCATCACTGAACGCTAAACATGTTTATTTAATTCATACTGGAACCTGGAGGCCGCCCTCTGGCAGAAACTGAAAACAAATATGCCTGACAGAAGTAATATAACTTATGACATTCCAGGAAATCCCTAATATGGACAAAGGCATTGAGCTATTGTTGTGACTGCATAAAAACTTTGATTAAACATGAAGAAACTAAACACATGACTGCGACTAGATATGGTTTATCTTTAAGCCTTCTCAGGTATTTTCATAATAATAAAGTATATTTACAATGCAATGCTAACCGACAGCCTTTATCCCTGTATAGAAAACTATAAAATAATATATTGTCTGCCTCATTCTATGGTAAGAAGCCACATCAGCTCATGAAAGGTAGTTCTTTTAAACACTTGACTGACGTTATGAAGTGAATTTGGAGTAAAAACATGTTATTTAATGTCTTTTGTTGGACAACAGGTTTATGAACGGTTTATTTGGCTGCGCGAGTGATTTGGAACACTTTACGTACAGTAGGCAACCACTCCACATTGGCGAGTTAGATGTTAGCATGTGGCTAATCTAACAATGCAGAAAGAAATGCTAAATGCAAGCATTACAATGTCAATAGCTGTATGCCCCTTCAAAATCTACAGCATTTTAGTACAAATTGATTTGTCACTTGTTAGAAGCCAGCTAAATTAGGCAAATGACAAAATTGACCATTTCCTTAAGCTTGTAACATCTTCAGAAACTTTGCAAAGAAATCAGAAACGGCGAGTACTCAAATATGGTAAACGCAAGCTCAACCGTACATGCTTAACGTACAAGAACAAATATCATTGGTTCTTGCGGAAGCTCAAAAGTGCTAGCGTGACACGAGAATGAACCTCATTGGTAGGGGGTGTGCAATACTGTCCACAATAATATCGTGATTGTTGTTTTAACAATGTGCGATCTGACATTGTCCAGTATGTCCCTCACTTTACAAAAACACACATAGAGAGTGCACGCATACACTGTGATGTAGTTTAGTAGGTTAGACTAGTGCTCTTGCACATTTAGAGTGCACGTTTTTGCTGCATGATTTAGTCTATTAAAATACACTTAGAAAACCCTCAATATTCAAGATAAGGGGCAAAAATAGCTCTCTGTATTTTATATTTATATTTATTATAGTTAATCAAGATCACATGGAGTGCTTTTTTTTTTTCTCCAAATATCAGTATGATTACAAATTTGATATTGATTTAATATAACAGTTCAATAAACAAGAAGTTAATATTAAGTGACTTACATTTTAGACACAATATTGCCAGTTTTTGCTCTATTTCGCCAACAAAATATTGTTCCAAATAGTTCCAAACAAAGCCACAGGACTGTTTTGCATCTGAGCAAAACACTGCGGTGAATGAACAAATTGTTTGAATGAATGATTCAATTCATTCATTCAACTCATTAAGATGATCATTTGAATTAATTGTTGAAACTCAATGAGTCACTCATTAACAGTTACTGCCACCTACTGGCGGATTTAAACCTACAAGGTACCAGCACAATAAACACACTCAGCAAAATATTGTCATTATAGTTATCTATAAAATCCCCCCCAAAAATATAAAAATATCTTTTTTTTTGTCAGTATTGCACATCCTTAATCATTGGTTGTGCTCGGTATAGAGTTCAATACTTTTTAGGTACCCACCGAATTGCCTCGATACTGTCTTGCCCGTCTTGTTCGATACCAAATTTCGATACCTAAGTGGTTAATCTTGTCAACGTCAGTGAGCAAATAAGCGTGCAGCATGATTGACTGTGGTGGAAAAAAACATCACCATGCCCAGAGACATGGCTCGCACCTGAGGCTGTAGTGTGTAACCCCATCTGCGGTGCGTTACAGCTCCGCCACGGCCACCAGAGCTGATCACGTCCACTCTAGACAATCCTACTGTTTATACCAGCCGCACTGCGGCACAAGGGCGAAACAAAACCTCGCCGGAGCCGTGATGCGCTGCAGGCGTGTGCAGTGTAAACGGGGAGTAAGCGTCCCAACCCACATAGATGTAAAAGATGCGGAAAAGATCAAAAGTGTGGCTACATTTCACCAGGCTCGATGCCAACAGCACGTAATGCAATATTTACGACAAGATAATTGCTACTAAGACTGACAACACAACAAATCTGAAGCACTTGACAGTGCACGGATAAGCTAAAGAGCAGAAAGTTTCTCTGTATTCAACTGCACGAAGAACTGCAGCGCATCACATAAATGAACGGAAACTCAGTATATACTTTCCTTACAGACCTGAGAAATAGGCCTATAGAAAGCTTGAAATATATATATATATATATATATATATATATATATATATATATATATATATATATATATGTATATATGTATGTATGTATGTATGTATGTATGTATGTATATATATATATATATATATATATATATATATATATATATATATATATATATATATATATATATATGTATGTATATATATATATGTATATATATATATATATGTGTGTGTGTGTATATATGTATATATATATGTTTAAACAAACCAATTCATATCGAAAACAAATACTTTATGTAATCCAAATGAAAGGTGCATTTCTCTCTATAGGCACGCTTGCATTCACTACTGCGGAGATGACGAGTCAGCATCGTCAACTTTATCTTTGCAGCCAACATGGACTCAGAAAAACACTATATTAATAAACAATTATTATTAATGTCTCCATGCTATTTTTACGTTCATAATCCTTAGGCCACTTTTTCTAGTGCTTTGCGGGCAAGCTTTATGTGTGCACTTGAGCGCGAGGCATTCCGCCCCAATGTATGAATCTTTGAGTCTGTATTAAAAAATAAACAAAGGTTTTTGGTAATGTAATCTTGTTAAAACAGAAAAATACATTTGGTATCGAAAAAAGTATCGTTCAGGAACCGGCATCGAAGTCAAGGTATCAGTATCGGTATTGAAACTTTCTGAATGATACCCAGCCTTACTCATTGGTTCGTGCTTGTCAGGCAAGCATACTTGAGCTTCCGTTTACCAAATTTGAGTGCTCTATGTAAATTTGCTGATCAATGTTTACATGTGCGAATAAAAGCCTAAATTAAATCTGTTCATCATATAAAACGATCAGGTCTTTTCAGAAGACTTGGATTACACCGCTGGTTTCATATGGATTTATTTTACATGGTCTTTATGAACGTTTTAAAGCATCAGAGTTTTATGTGACTATACTTTCAATGGAGGTACAGAAATATCTCATATTTAATTTAAAATATCTTCATTTGTATTCTGAAGATGAATGAAAGTCTTATGGTTTTGGAACGACATAAGGGTGAGTAATTGTAACAGAATTTTAATTTGTGGGTGAACTAACCCTTTAATATGCTTTCTAGGTAGGCAGCTCCCTAGCGCTATTGCCTCACACTCTGATAGTAAAAGACTCAGTTGATGTATGGAGCTGCATGATGAGGCACAACATCACCCAGCGGTGTTGTTTATCTATGATCCCATTATGAATAGTGAGCCCTATGCTTTGCAGTTGTCTGGAACTGTATATTTATATGTGTCTAAAGATGGAAAACAACCCTGCTGTCTAAACCCTTTCAGCTGTTCTTGATGTGAAGAGAGGCTCTCAAAATGGATGTCCCAACCATGGACACCCCCACCCACATATTAATGAGCATGGTGAAATGGGCAAGCACATTAAGTCTAAAGCCCGCAGAGAGCCAATGGGCTGAAGAAAAACAAAACAGTCACAGTTACTGCTCACTAGCCAAGCCATGTCAAGGATGACGCATTTGTTTTGGCCGTCTTCCGTGTTTGGTTCCAGCTCGGTGGCTGCCACAACACATTGTTGGATAAAACAGAAGGGCACAAGAAGTCCACAACTCAGGCAGTTGGCTGTGTAATACATTTAAAATGGCGTTAGTCCGTGCTGCAGCAAGCTTTTGGCTGCTTGGCCAGAGGGGGCTGATGTGACATACTGATGAACATTTTCATCTATTTTCATCTTCATTTTCATGTGCAACTTGCCCTGGCATATCCTGCATTCAATGATTCAGTTTAACTTGCACGCATATTACGGTGCGACTACAGGATTTTTCCAGAAAATAATTTGGGTCAAATTGCATTGTTAAAAAAGACTATAACAATGTATTTGAGCTCCCCTCACTCCACAGCAAATCCTTTAAATTTAACGGAATGCAGAACAGGAATGAAAAATACGAGTAAACATTAAGCCTAAACTAAGTTGCGTGTGGTAAATCCGTTATACGAATATACTTGAGCTCACCTACCTCTCATTCAGCACAAATCCAAATGTGTGCACTTAAAGTTACAAAAAGTGCTAAAACTATAGACTGTAAAAAAAATATGGACGTAGTGTCTGTGACGTCACCCATAGGTTTCTGAAGAGAGTTTTGAAGCGTAAAGTAGGGTCGAGCTGGACGTTGCCATCTTGGCAGCGTGTCACCGCGTGTCACTCCCAGATAACAGAAAATGGGCAAAGAGGCGGGACGTGGGCGGAGCTGAGGTGACGTGATGACTAACAGACAGCAGACAAACGGCAATCCACCTGTTACTCAAAGTGGCCACGCCCTTAATTATGTAGAACTTTAAGGCTTTATATAATGTAAACGAATAAGTTATAAAAAAAAATCACCCCCCTCACAGTCGTCATGAAGGGCAAAATTAGCCGTATAGACCAAAACCACAATTTGTACCAGGCTGTAAACATGTTTTTTTTTCTGCTGTAAAGTTGGGCATTTTAACATGGAGCTTAATGAGATTCTGCTCTCTTTTGCAGCCTGTCCCTAGCGGCCAGTTGATGAAGTGCAGTTTAAGTCACTTCCGTAATGGCTTCAAGAGAAACTGGGGGAGGTGCCACTTGCCTAAAACATAAAAATGCCATATGTTTGCAGAGATTTAGGAAACCTGCTAAGTTCAAATTAGTGATGCATGATATATCGGCCACCATTATAATTGTGTGCTTGGACATGGCTTTTAATGATAAGACTTTTGTTTTTGTAATCAGGCTCTCAAAAATTATATAAAAATGTGGATTTAGATTTATCGGCCAATATATTGGTTATTGGCTTTTAAAAGTAAAGAATTATCGGTACCAGCCCAAATTTTCATATCGGTGCATCCCTGGTTCAAATACTTGTTTCTCTGAAGCAATGCTACAGCCAGTTATTCTACTTTGAAATATGCGTTCTGGGTTGGAATGTCAACCCGGACAATGAAGTGGCATTCAATTAATACTTGTCATTTTTAACGTTAATTGCATTATATGTCACTTTGGAATATAAATCACAGCACAGTTCAGATGATTAAAGGGGTCATAACACACACAGTTTATGCTAATCTCATGTTAATGGAATTATCCCTGGATAACCTTCGACTCACTATACGTTCGTGTTGTTTACATTACATGTACTTACGTGCTGATTGGCAACAAAACACATTTGATGCAGTTTCACTCACCGCCTGTGGTTTCGACTCATGACCGGAAACAAACACACACACTTGCAGAACTCCATTGCTGGTCCGGAAAAACAAGCTGCATCCACTGTTTCCTTAATGCTGGGTTCTTTGGGAAGCTGAACAAGGTTATCTTTCCCTCACAACCAGAAACACACTTCTTTAGTGACATTGTTGATTTGTGGTCCAAAAACAAAATGACAGCGCTGCCGACGGCTTCCGTAACCTAAACGAAGCTCGTTGATGGACACGCTCTTGCTCTCGCTCTGGTTGATGTGCGCACGCGTTCATCCGGGAGAAGTGCCCATACAAGGAATTCCACCCTTTATGATGTCATACAGGGCCATACTCGGAAAAAAAACTTTCCGAAGCTCATTCAATATGGAGTGTATTTGTCACAGAAATACGTCATACATCCAACTCGTTTTTTGAAATGTTGTCCATGTTTAGCACGAGAATTAACTCTTTAACAGTGTAAATAAGTCAGAATGCATGAAATACCTCTTAAAAAAAAGATATTCTTGAAAATAAGGTCTATAAAAGTAGCAACACTTCTATTTTTTAAATAACTGCTAAAGCAAAAGTAAAACTACTGGCATGTGGGAAATGTTACACAAATAAACTTGGGCTCATGTACATCTCTCATTTGGCATGAATCCAAACGCGTGAGCTTTGCACGTTTTGCGTGCACTGATCAAACTGATTCTGTGGTGAAGTGAATACTACAGAAAAAACAAATGTAATTTCTACATTAGAATAAAAAAGTTAATTCTATATCAGTGCTCAATTAAAGCTTGAACTGTATATTTTCTTTCTTGGAATTGTTTCTGTTTACAATGATTCGAGTATGAGTATCAGTGTTATAAAATGAAGTAAACCTACTCAACTTGCTGATACTTGTGTTCTGATCATGTACTGGGGCGTGAATCTTTAATACGGTTGCATTTTTCACTCTTTGTTTTCCAGCTGTATTTTTTGTTGCTTTTGTTGTTAGGTTTAGTAACTTGACATCTGGAGTTCACTCAAAATGACTTACTCATACTCACAAAGCTATCCACTGATTGTTACCATTATTGTGTACCAAGTATTGAGGTCTTGGTGTTGGGTTGGTGAGGTCACATAGACTTCTATATCAGAAAATATGGCAACTAAAAGTAGCAATACTTGTCATTTTTAATAACCTGACAGTTCAGCTGTTTACAAATAGTGTAGCTTTTCCAATAACAAGCTTTTATCTTCAAAGTTAGAGGTGTAGCGTGACAAAACGCTACATTGCTGGCTTTTTATGTCATGTTCTGTAGCCCATGAGAAATCTAAGATAATAAAAAGAAAATAACACGCTGTTCTAGAAAACTCTCTTTGTTCCAGGTAGCATTGGGAAATCCCAGTCATTTAGGGAATTGCTTTGTTCAAATTATTCTTTTTATGAATTTTATTTACCTCCCCCCCCTATAGATAACATGTGACCCTGGAGCACAAAACCAGTCATAAGTCACACGGGTATATCTGTGGCAGTAGCCAACAATGCACTGTATGGGTCGAAATTATAGATTTTATTTTATGCCAAAAATCATTAGGATATTAAGCAAAGATATGTTGTACATTTCCTAAATTAGTAATATGCGTTGGTAGGGACTTCATTTGAACAACTTTAAAGGCGATTTTCTCAAATATTTAGTTTTTTTTTTTTTTTTTTTTTCACCCTCAGATTCCAGATTTTCTAATAGTTGTATCTCAGCCTATCCTAACAAACCATACATCAATGGAAAGCTTATATAAAAATAATAAATTACCCTTATGACAGGTTTTGTGGTCCAGGGTCACATATAATATTTAGAAATGTATACAGTTAAAACACTATATATATTTAGTCTAGTTATATATTTATTGTTTTTTTGTTTTATTTAGTGTGGATTTATGTTTTTGAGCTTAAGGCAGCCATCCTAATTGAGATCCTAATTCATGAAAATACAATCAGTTGTATAATGAAAAGATGTTTCTCCTTAAATAGCTTCAATCTAGTTAGACACTTTATGTTAGTAGCTGGTAGTGAATCAAACTGCTTTTTTTTTTAAAGAGCTGCTTGACTGCAGCTTAAATCCTTGCATTATGAGTAGTTTGTTAGCTGTGGTTACAAAGCAGTTTTCCTAAAGATGGCTCTTGGTATTTGTGGCATATACAGACGGGTGACAAATTAATTAACCTGCAATTGCAAATCAATTTGTTCTGAGAGATTACATTCATTCTTTGATTCTATGATGCTTCTCTGGTGGCCCAACACCTTTCTTAGATGCTTTACTATTTCATTTAAAATCTTTTAAAACCTTTTAAAGAGTGTTACTTGTCTTACCCCTTTAGAATGATAAGGGCCAGTGTCCGGCTGATGTTGTTCCAGAGCCTCTAGATATGCCTCTGGAAATCGCTGATGCTGCAGTCCAGGTTAAAGAGCTGCGTGCACTGCTGCAGGAGGTCCTCCCCAGGCCCGACGCTCCTCTCCCTCTCCTGCCTGCCAGACCTCCAGGTCTCCTCTCGGACAAAGCTCGTGCCCAGCTTTCAAGTATGGGCCTTCACCTTGGAGACAAAGTTATCATCGCTGGTCAAAAGGTACTGCATAAGTTCGTCATGTCTTTGACCATGTAATACCATGTATGTGTTCTTGCACTGCTGTTCAGGAGCAAACATATTTTATTGATATTTTTATGATGCATACAGTGGCCTCAAAAAGTCATGTAAATCATGCTCATTTAAATCATGCTCAATTTAATCTATCATTAAATATATTAACTGTTTTTTTTTTTTGTCTGAGGTGCGCACACACACACTCACACTCACACTCACACACTCACACTCACACACTCACACTCACACACACACACTATGTATTCCCTACATTGTGGGGACAAAATGGTTTGATTTATTTTTTTAATTTTGTGGGGGCATTTCTGGTCACCCTAAGGAAACAAGCTTATAAATCATACTAAATAATGTTTTTTGAAAATGTAAATATGCTAAATGTTTTCTCTGAGGGTTTTGGGATAGAATATGCAGTTTTTCCAGTATAAAAAGCATTATGTCTATGGAAAGTCCACACAACGTGTGTGTGTGTGTTCTTGAATTATGGTTTATGAGGACACAAATGTGTATAATGAATGACATTGATATTACCACATAAGTATGGTGTGACAAGCAGGGCTGGCGAGAGCCGTGAGAGAGAGGGCTGGAGAGAGCGGTGCAGATGAGCGTCACCTGTGCATTACACTGGTATCGAATCCTCTCACGGAGGAGCGATGGCAGTGAAGGATGAGGGAGGACCAGGCCTGGACTTTGTTTTGTTTGGTTTATGTTTTATTATGTGTGTGCGGCAGCCTCCTCACGGATTTATCCTCCTTTATGCTTCTGAGCTCCTCCGTGAGAGGATTCGATACTGGTGTGAGACACAGGTGACGCTCATCTGCAATTACGCCACTGACTGCTTGTCACATATGGTTTATGAACTCACTTCCTATGTCCTTGTAAACCAAATGGCTTAAAAAAAAACATACTAAATGGTAGGGGTGTAACGATACATTCTTAATCGATATATCGCTATATAAAAATGCTGCGATGTGTATCGTTGATGTAAACTCTGTGATTTGCGATAGTTGTTTTATCCAAGGCTCAACTTGTTGTATTTATAAGGTATAATTCACCATTTACTCACCCTCATGTCATTTCGTTTAATTTCCAAACACAAATGACGATGTTTTTTATTAAACCTGAGAGATTTCAGTCCCTCCGTTTAAAGTCCATTCCTCTAAAACTGAAAAGATCCAAAAATGTCATAAAAATTCATCGTAAAAATAACTAATCGAGTGTCTAATCCAAATCCAAGTCTTCTGGAGAGACACAATGGCTTTATATGATGAACAGAATTTCAGTGACACACATGCTGTAGTAAACACAGACTTTCAAATGCTTGCGTGACACGCAAAAACAACATGAGAGTGAGTCAATTTTTGGATGAGCTAAACATTTACAGTTTGAGTGGTCATTTAGACATGCTTTCTTATATATGTATGTGTATGTATATGTATGTGTGTGTGTGTGTGTGTAGTGCATTAATAGTGGGAGAGGCAGGTCATAGCGAGGACTGGGAGAGTGTGTGTGTACGGCTCAAGAGATCCAATGCCTGCATTGAAAGCGCGAGGACTGCGTGAGGGGAAAAAAATATTTCAGTGACGGTACCACAGTAAACGACTATATATAATGTTGAATATAATGTATAATAATGCAATGTAGGAATATTTGTGGGTCCTGATAATAAAAAAAAACCCTCTCTTCTTTATTTTGGCTTAAAACAACGCAATCTTGAGTTCAGTATCATGATTTGTATCGAACCATGACACAAGTGTGTCGTTACACCCCTACTAAATGGTGTTTCTTTGGAATTCAAACAATGCCGAACGTTTTCTGTGGATGGTAGGTTTAGGGGGGTAGGGTTAGTGTAAGGGGATATACAGTTTGTACAGTATAAAAACCATTATGCCTATGGAGAGTCCATGTAAACCACATATACAAGAATGTGTGTGAAAACTATACATCTGTCGGTTTCAAAAATCAAGGAAATGTGAGTGCTTGCTGGTCCTCACATCAGATGTAAGGACAGGTGTTATGGATGCTAGTGTTCGAACATAACAGGTTAGCTGTGATTGATATTGATTGAAGCCATTGAGAAAACAGATTTAATAGAAACAGGCGCACCCCCACACAATGTTCCGCAAAATGAGAGTTGAAAGGAATGACTTCATGCACTGCTCCTAGCAAAGAACTAAAATGTCAGTGAATGGTATCCTAAAGCTGCCACGCAATGTAATCTGATTGTGACATGTGACATTGTTGAATCGTCTGGGGCTCTCAAATCCATTTAGATAATAGCGGGTCAGAAAACTGAAAGAGTTAAGAGACCAGAGTGCATGCTCATCTGCTTTCTCCTTGCAGAAATAATTCCTTTTACCATTTTATTTTTAATTTTTTTTTACCTGCTCTCGCACTCGCATACCTACACACCAAATTATCCATTAATGAAATCCTCCGCCACATTGGGACTAAAGTGAGCAGAGTGCCGGGAATCTGCAGATTGGCTAATCAAAACCCCATTATCTTCAGGGATCCTTGGCGCCGCTGGCTTTCTTTGATCCCCATTTTTCTTTTAACGTTATTTTTATCCAAGCTCATTTGCCTGTTTATGAATGTCGGCGCACAAGAAAACAAGGTCGGCTCTCCGGCGACCGGTCGAACGAGCCTAAATATGTGCCGCTCTGTGCGAATGTGCTTGTTTGTTTCTGGAATAAAGAAGTAATCACTTTTCATTGCCCTCCGGAGTACAGAGCAAGATAAAGAGAGCATGAAACGGGTCTGTTGAACATGTATTATCACCTCGGCAGCCCACGCGGCCAGAAAACGATTTCTCCCGCTGTCCTCACAGAGCCTCCCCTCTGTTTGCTAGTGTTTCTGCTGGATACTCTTGTGGTCCCGTGATTGAATGCTTTAAGGAAATGTGTAAATCCTAGTTTAATCTCCCCTCTGGTGTGTTTTGTAAGGTCGGGACTCTGCGGTTTTGTGGCAGCACAGAGTTTGCCGGTGGTCTTTGGGCTGGGGTGGAGCTTCACCAACCAGTGGGCAAGAATGATGGATCAGTAGCTGGCGTCCAGTACTTCACCTGCCCGATTAAACATGGTAAGAGTTTAAATGTACATGGTTTTCTCTTATTATAGTTACTTGCAAAGAGTAATGTTAAATAATTAGCTAACTATGTGAGTGTAATGTTTAGTAACTAGTGGCAACACAATAGAGTGCCAAGGAATCATGACGCTTCTGTGTTGATCTTAGTTTTTGTATTAATCAGCCACAAATATGACGTGATATGACCATATATAAGCATAAGTAGCTAACTAGTTAAAATTTTCACTAACTAGCTTACCAGGCACAAAAAAAGTCATGCCATGTCACTTCACTAACCAGCTGCGACTTTGACAAGTCAACAATATTTCAGTATAGCAAGTCCACTATTATTTACTAACTAGTTAATCGGAGGCAACACGTTAGAGCACCAATGAATTGTCTTTTTTGTTTTGATCTTTTTTTGTTTTAATCGAGCGCCAATGAATCGTGTCTTTTTTGAGTTTTTGTCTTAACCAGCCACAACAGTTGACGATGCACAAGCATAACTAGCTAACTAGTGAGCGTAATTTTACTAACCAGCTAATTAGGCACAATAAAGTCTTTTCTCTTCCAAAACAAGTGTGTTACTACAATTTTTTAACATAACTAATGAAGGGTTATGTTTACTTAGTAGGTAACTAGATAAAACTTGATAAAGCATCAGGCAATCAATTATTTGTCTTAACCAGCCATGATTGTGACACGACACACAGGCGTTGAGCATAACTAGTGACTTGTGAGTGTAATTTACACTATGTATGTTTGTTTGTTTATTTATTAAGCAGCTTGCTAACCGGGAGCAATTAAATGTCTCTTCCATGTTGAATATTTGTTCAACTATGACAGACGTTTATAGGATGGCGTTTTATCGGTCGCATGCTTGATACAATACACCGATCAGGCATAACATTATGACATTACTGGACCCAAGGTTTCCCAGCAGAACATTGCCCAAAGCATTACACTGCCTCCGCCGGCTCCATGTGATGTAAAAGAAAACGTGATTCATCAGACCAGGCCACCTTCTTCCATTGCTCCATGGTCCAGTTCTGATGCTCACGTGCCACTGTTGGTGCTTTCGGCGGTGGACAGGGGTCAGCATGGGCACCCTGACTGGTCTGCGGCTATGCAGCCCCATATGTAACAAACTGCAATGAACTGTGTATTCTGACACCTTTCTATCAGAACCAGCATTAACTTCTTGAGCAATTTGAGCTCCAGTAGCTCGTCTGTTTGAGCGGACCACACGGGCCCAGCCTTCGCTCCCTACGTTCATCAGTGAGCCTTGGCCGCCCATGACCCTGTCGCCGGGTCACCACTGTTCCTTCCTTGGAGCACTTTTGATAGATCCTGACCACTGCAGACCGGGAACACCCCACAAGAGCTGCAGTTTTGGAGATGCTCTGACCCAGTCGTCTAGCCATCACAATTTGGCCCTTGTCAAACTCGCTCAAATCCTTACGCTTGCCCATTTTTCCTGCTTCTAACACACCAACTTTGAGGACAAATGTTCACTTGCTGCCTAATATATCCCACCCACTAACAGGTGCCGTGATGAAGAGACAATCAGTGTTATTCACTTCACCTGTCAGTGGTCATAATGTTATATCAGATCGGTGTAATGATATATATATATATATATATATATATATATATATATATACACAATGAAAGGTTCTCTCAAAATGTTACATTGATACTTAAATCCTTGCATTGTTTTTTTTTTAAATCCTTGCAAGGTTTGCTACATATTTGCCACAATTATGATATTGACACACATTGCATTATATGGAATCTTCACATATGTATCACAATTAACACAATGTGTATCATATCATAAGGTAGTTGCTGATACTTCTTTTTATTTGTTTTGTGTTAGTTTGCTCTGTCATTCAAGCATTGGCGGCTTTCATTTTTTTCAAATCTTTCTCTGCTTACAATTTAGGTCTTGCTTTCTTGTCTGTTCTCAATTGCTGACAAAAATGATTTCTCTCTGACCCTCTCCAGGAATCTTTGCCCCCCTTTCTAAAGTCAGCAAACTCTTGGAACGACGGAAAAACAGTCCCTGCCAGCCCTCTGCTCCTGTCCCCCACCCTAGACGAATTGACTTGGCACGGGTCACGTCCAAGGTCAACACAGGTACATTTCTCACTGACCCGGTTGCTTAATGATCCTCTTTACAGCACACAATCCCAATATCAGGAGGAACCCAGCGGCCACCACAGACTCAAAGCTAATTACCATCCCAGAGGACCTGCTTGATAAATAAACTTACACAAGTGTGAACAGCGATAGTGGTGATAAAGCAGTTGCCGTTACCACTTTATTCTGTCCCCTTCAGGGTTGTAGAGACAATAAAAAGCCATGTGAGCACTGAAGAAATTGAGCAATCATTGAGGGAGCTAACGTCACTTGTGTGCCATTACAGCGTTCACCCCAGGGGCCGTTTATACAGACGTGACACCCACCGATGTGTGGAGTGAATCACTCTAACATGCATAACCTCTGTTTTTGTCACTTATGCACAAGAAAGAGGACAAATGACTCATTTAAGCTCATCCATGACATAAAAGCCTGAAAGGGATTTTATACAAGGGAAGTTGACATTTTGAAAATTGTACGTTCTGTTGTGAAATGCTGTAGTTGCTCTAAAACTATTTTAGCATTAGAATTTTGCTCATTCCTTTATGATAATTGTTTGTGCAGCTTTTGTGACCTTATATTAATTCAATAACTACATGGTTTATTTATGCTTAAACAGGGCTGTGACCGTTTCTGCGGGAGAAACAAGCAGATCATTGAATTATTCACTCAAAAATATTTATTCTTTCAGTTATGAAATGCAAATACTGTATGTTGCTCAGAAACATTCAATGTTTGGAACTTTTTTAACTAATTGACAATGTTGTCTAAAATGAAGACAATATTTTAAAAATCAAACTTGGCTGTGATTTATCTGTGGGCGATCAAAGTCGTGCTGATATTCAGAACAGCATCTCTTGCTGATATGATACCACTTAAATGTGACCCTGGACCACAAAACCAGTAATAAGGGTAGTTTTTTTTAAATTGAGATTTATAATCTGAATGTATAATCTGAAAACTGAATACATAAGCTTTCCATTGATGTATGGTTTGTTAGGATAGGCTGAGATACAGCTATTTGAAAATCTGGAATCTGATGGTGCAAAAAAAAAAATCTAAATATTGTACAATCTATACGATTGTAAATGTACAAAATATCTTAATGGAACATGATCTTTACTTAATATCCTAATGATTTTTGGCATAAAATAAAATCTATAATTTTGACCCATACAGTGCATTGTTGGCTACTGCCACAGATATACCCGTGTGACGTATGACTGGTTTTGTGCTCCAGGGTCACAAATATTCATCATGAATATGGTATTTTCATATTATCATAGTCTGGCCTACACTACAGGACCATTCGACATTAACTAGTGACTTATAAAAGTTAATATAAATTGTGAAAAAACATTTAATCTTGACCAGTTGCAGGACCTATATCTGGGTATAAAATTGTGATGTTGATGGGGAATGAAAGGATACATTGTCAACTGCTGACAAACCTATCTCCCACACACAGTGCTAAGGGCATCAGTTTTAAGTACAGTATGTATAACACTACTATACCCTAAACATCCTGTAACCTGCCGAGACTGTCGTTTCTCATAATATACGTCTGCCGAGAGAGAGAGAGAGAGAGTGTTCCCACACAGGCTTCCATTAGTGCACTAATGCTGATGAACAGCAGATCCTCTCATCACCTCTGTTACACTAGAGACTTGCCCTTGCTCTGTCTGTGTGGCCTGCTGAGTGTTGGCTGGTCTTTACTCCAGATTGGTGTAAATTTGTTGAGTTTTCCTCGACAAGCATTTCCACTGTGTCTTCCTCCAGGGCTCAGGTATTGTCCACTCAGACAGCTAAATCCAGACATATGGATCTCAATAGCTTTGTGTGGCAAAAGCACTTTTATGAAAAGCCCTTAAGGCATTGTAATACGAAAAATGCTTTTCTACTTCCTCTCTTACTTTTTTTTTTGTTTGTTTTTCTTTCCCTGTTTGTTTTTATTATCTGACTGTCAATGCGTTTAGAGGCTCATGAGATTTTAGCGGCAAACATTTGCTGAATACTAATGAAAATATTGTGTTTAGTTAGTCAATCAATCAGCAGTGTTATTTTAGTATCATTAAGATACTATTTTAGCTTTTTTTATATTAGTATTTATTTTTTGTCATTTTTATTAGATAATGTGTTTTATTGCAAGTAACAAAGTAGTCTTTGTGGTTTAGTTTTGGTTAAAGGGTTAGTTCACTTCAAAATGAACATTTCCTGGTAATTTACTCACCCCCATCTCATCCAATATGTTTATGTCTTTCTTTCTTCAGTCGAAAAGAAATTACGTTTCAAGGAAAACATTCCAGGATTTTTCTTCACAGAATAGTCTTCAATGGCAACCAAAATGTTGAAGGTCAAAATGAATGCAGTTTCAAAGGGCTCTGTGCGATCTGAGACGAGGAATAGGGTCTTATCTAGCCAAACCATCTGTCATTTTTCAAAAAAATAAAAAATGTATATACTTTTTAACCTAAATTACTCATCTTGCGCTGTTCTGCGTAATCATGTCAGAAAGGTCACGATAGACGAAGGTGGATGCATTTCACACCAAACAGGTACTATTATTTACACATTTGTGAATATTTAAGCAGTCTTTGTTTAATTTATGAACTTAAAGGATTAGTTCACTTTAAAATAAATATGACCCCATGATTTACTCACCCTCAAGCCATCCTAGGTATATGAGTCTCTTCTTTCTGATGAACACAATCAGAGTTATATTAATAAATATCCTGACGCTTCCGAGCTTTATAATGGTAGTGAACGGGGTCCATTGAGTTTGAAGCTCAAAAAAGTGCATCTATCCATCATAAACGTACTCCACACGGCTCTGGGGGGTTAATAAAGGCATTCTGAAGCGGATCGATGCGATTGTGTAAGAAAAATATCCATATTTCAAACTTTATAAAGTAAAATATCTGGCTTCCGCCAGACCGCCTTCCGTATTCAACTTACGAAGAAAGTGTAGTGCCTCTCACAGTTCAAAATGCTTACACTACGTCTGACATCATGCGTCACCCCAGTTAGGCTTTTTCCAAGTAAATCATGGGATCATTTTAATTTTAAAGTGAACTAATCCTTTAATTTCTGGCATAGAGTTGTAAGACCTGAAAGAGTTATCACATCACAAAGGCACAATGATATTTAATAAGCAGCCTGGTTATTCTCACCCACTGTTTGTTCTTAAACCTCTTTGTTCTTTTCTATTTACCTTTTTTCCATTATACGTTTTCATTTTGTTTTCGGAGGACTCAGTGTTGAGTCACGCAGTCTGCATTAAGACTAATACACACAGGAAGGAAACAGAAACCATGCTCTCTAGGGCTCTTGTGAGTCACTATGACGCACATTCAAACACACTGTTACCAAAATGCATCCACGTGCACCTCCAGGGTGCTCACAATAACCATATCCAAGCAACACATTGTCTTTATAATGACACTTTGATGTCACTGTCCTCTCAGCCACCGCAGAAGAAATGTCGGCTCCATGTTGTCCTCTAATCAGTGCTGTTTCAAGGGGTTTCTTTTGCCTCTCTCCTGTTCCCGAGGTGATTTGAATAGTGGAGCGTGTTGGATTTTTGTGTTGCCCGTTGATTGATTGTCCAATGAGGCCAAGCTTAATGAGCAGTCCTCACATCGGTCTGAACAAACTGGCAGTAATTTGTCATGAAAAAGAACGAGGGGATAGAAGTGGTGTGTTTGTTACTGCTTTAACCTTTTTGTAGTAGCCCTTAATATTTTATCTGGTTGTACAACCATCTCAATTTCCTTCTGAAGTAAACTTTTGATATTTGGCGGATAGTCGTTAAGGGGTCATAACACACACCGTTTCTGCCAGTCTCATGTTAATCTTGAGTACCTATATAGTATTGCATCTTATTTTCTCAGAAGAGTCTTTAGTTTTAAATTTATAAAAGACAGATACGCTGTACCGATTCTTTCCGAAAACAAAACAGCCGTAGCTAAAGAGTCACAAGCACACACACACCTATGACACACTTTCGATGTGATGTTGATGGGGAATGAAAGGATACATTGTCAACTGCTGACAAACCTATCTCCCACACACAGTGCTAAGGGCATCAGTTTTAAGTACAGTATGTATAACACTACTATACCCTAAACATCCTGTAACCTGCCGAGACTGTCGTTTCTCATAATATACGTCTGCCGAGAGAGAGAGTGTTCCCACACAGGCTTCCATTAGTGCACTAATGCTGATGAACAGCAGATCCTCTCATCACCTCTGTTACACTAGAGACTTGCCCTTGCTCTGTCTGTGTGGCCTGCTGAGTGTTGGCTGGTCTTTACTCCAGAATGGTGTAAATTTGTTGAGATTTCTTCGACAAGCATTTCCACTGTGTCTTCCTCCAGGCCTCAGGAGGCACCTATGACACACTTTCGACTCACTATACGTTCGTGTTGTTTACATTACATGTACTTACGTGCTGATTGGCAACAAAACACATTTGATGCAGTTTCACTCACCGCCTGTGGTTTCGACTCATGACCGGAAACAAACACACACACTTGCAGAACTCCATTGCTGGTCAAGCAGCACAAGCTGCATCCACTGTTTCCTTAATGCTGGGTTCTTTGGGAAGCTGAACAAGGTTATCTTTCCCTCACAACCAGAAACACACTTCTTTAGTGACATTGTTGATTTGTGGTCCAAAAACAAAATGACAGCGCTGCCGATGGCTTCCGTAACCTAAACGAAGCTCGTTGATGGACACGCTCTTGCTCTCGCTCTGGTTGATGTGCGCACGCGTTCATCCGGGAGAAGTGCCCATACAAGGAATTCCACCCTTTATGATGTCATACAGGGCAATACAAAAAAAAAAAAAAAAAAAACTTTCCGAAACTTATTCGAATAAGATGATCCGTCATACGTCCAATTCGTTTTTTGTTTTTTTTAAATGTTGTCCATGTTTAGCATGAGAATCCAACTCTTTAACAGTGTAAATGAGTCAGAATGCATGAAATGGCATTAGACCCCCTTTAATAGGGGTCGGAGATCATACAGAAAATTGTTAACGTGTACTGTACGTGATTTGAAAAGAAAAAGAAGAGGTTAACCCAAAATTCAGTCCATGTGTTTAATTTTAGAACCTAGTTCACATTTAAAGTCTCTCTAAAAGTCCAACAACATATTTTGCAAACTGAAAAAACTTTTTTATATTTGATTGAAATGATGTTTTGTTGATTTCAGTATGATAAAAGGCTATTTCTTTGAGCAGTGCAATCCATAACAACAGATGATGAGTCTATAGCGCGGGTTTAATGGTTTTGCTTTAGGGTGGGCCATAAATGTTTTGGGTGGGCTGCATAAGAATGACTTTTATAAGATGTGCTGTGAATATTTTACTCTCATTTTGAGCATCTTTAAAACACTCCATGTACCACATTTAAATGGACTGAACCAGATTTCATGGACTCTTATAATTCATTTGCATTTTGCTACTTGTGGTTCTTTTAGTGTTTATTTCGTTTAGCACATCACAATGCGCAATTTATGCAAGCTTTATGTTTTAATGGTGCCAAAATTTGTTTGTCCTCGAGATTCAGCTGAAAGTCAGTTTTATTGACATATGCATGTATTTGTTGAGAATAAATATGTTCTAAATTTATTCCTGCGAGTCTGAGAACGTATGAGAAACTAAAAGTGTTTGACTGTCTGCATGATTAATGTTCCCAAACAAATCTCAGTCATACTTTATTCTTTTTACATTCACATGTAGTGTCTCAGTTTTCTCAGATGTGCTGATTTTAAAGCAGTTTTAAAATAGCCAAAACACAGAAAAGTTTCATATGGGGAACTTTTCTGTCCCCTATGATGATTTGAAATTAAATTTTTTAAATTTTTTGTGCTATTGCGTAAATATTAATTGGTGGAGGAATTGTTTATTCTGATTATTGTTATTATCTTTAACAGGTAGTTCTTGTAATTCGTTAAACATTTATATGCCTTTTTGCAAGTCACAAGAGACTGCGTTTCAGAGATTTTACCACATGTAAAGGCCTTTTATAGATGCTCCACCTTGTGTAAGAACAGTCCTTAACCGTGGTGAAAACAATGTAACATACAATCTCTGTAATATCTTATCTGTATACCGCCAGTAAGACTTCTTGTATAGTCAAGTACAGATTCAATATGATCTGCTGTGTTCTCTGCTTTAGTAATATCTGTCTGTTTATGCAATATTATTCCAGTGTTAATATTGAACTGTTTTGTCTTAATGTTTGTAAAGGTCAGGGATGACACCATCTTGGTTGTTTTAGTGTGCTCACTGTGCATATATTAGCATTTTAAGGTGTCCTCGGGGACTGTGTGTCGTAACACTCCAGTGGATGCTGCTGCTTTGAGTGGGCCTTGTGTATGGTACTAATTATTCTGATTCTTTTGTTTTTGTGGTGTCGAACATGATGTACATTCTCTGTTTTACATGCATCATGCAATTCTGAACAACTGTGGCCTTAAAACTCAAAGTATTTGTATATACTGACTCAAATTGCACAACCTAAGACTATTTCAAGTAGCATCTGCAAACAGACATTTTTTCTCAAAGCTAACATTCCTTTTTTGCCTTACTTTGAACTATTTGTGCCCAAGGTCAATTTTGTAGAACATAGAAAGTTTGCTCAGTCTCGCTCAGGTTCACATAAAAGAGCACAGTAGAGTACAATGATGCACACCTTTTTTAGTGTGCATGATTGCAGGAAAAAAAGTTTTTTGAACAATGATCGCGCAACATAGCCTAGAAAACTAGACGCACCCTAGCGGCAACAAATAATAATAATTTGCAGCCAGGGCGTCTAGCAACTCTCCGTTGGCTTACGAGCTTGAAAAACCAAACTCTAGTCAGGCCAATCACATCGTGTATAGAGTCGGTGGGCGGGCTCAACATAATGACGGTCTGAGTTGTGACGGTTCCGCGTGCTACTTGAAAACAAAGAAGCTGGCGAACAGTGGTCTTTCAAAGCGGCTTTGGCCGCTACTCTGGAAGACTTGGAGTTAAGCTTTTCTCAAAAAGGGAAGATGTGTTCGGAGTTTTGCCGACCGGATACGGTAAAAGTTTAATCTATCAACTAGCTCCGCATCAGCTTCTTCGTTGCTCTGTTTGGTATCCTATTGCGTGCAGAGGGAATTTGAAAGACAACCGTTTATCCCGCCCCTCGGATTGAGCCCTGCCAATGGTGTGTGCCCAGACCCAACATCTCAAGTGATGTGGGTTTGGCTTGTCAGTCTAGCAAATCATAAAAGTGGCTTGAGGTGGCGAGGAGAACCTTTCACCCCAACAGCCAGCAAATGCACATTTTGCTTCAGTGATTTCTGAGAAACACTGTTGATATTTGAAATCAACCCAAACAAACACCCCCTCCCCTTCATTGCTCCGCCCACAAAATGCATAAACGCACAATGCAAGAGTAGATGTCTCTTTATGAGTGCTGTATTAAAGCAAAATAATGCTTTACAAAAAATAAAGCGAAGGTGACGAACAGACAAGGAAGAACAAAAAATTAACATGCAGTTCACAAGAGTTAGACAGTTAGTCGCCAGAAGCACCAGCTCCAGACAAACAATGGCACTCAAAACCGTAACATTACTGTGACATTACTACAACAGCATAACTTGCTTCTGTGAAACAGCAAAACCAATGTTACTCACGGATGGAGGAGAAACTCGACCTCAGCGTCTGATTTCAGGCCTTCCCGCTTTGGTCTCTCCAGCACTTGAAAGCTTTTCTAATATTAACGCGGATCCTAAAGCTCTTGCCTGATCATAATCCTTCTTTTCCCAGTGATATTCCTCTGACCTTTTCTCTTTTGTAATGTCTCTCAGCCATCTCTCTTTCTACAGTCTCAAATCTCACTCTCACTCCTGGGGCGGCACAATTAATCGAATTTCTAATCGCGATTACGATTACAGATGCTACGATTATGTAATCGTTCAAAGCCGCGATATACAAAAAAAAAAATCTATGTATATTATTCTGCATACTTTAGAGGTGTGTTTAGAGCATGTTACATTGTGAGAGGTGAATCACGACTACTTCAATGATCACTAGAGTAGGGTCTAGTGTATACTTCTCACCGCTGTTTCCTGATGGTTTATAGAACAATCACTCTGAGTCGCCCTCTGTCATTTCAAAGAATAGCACAACGGCGAGCGCATCGAGTATAAACACCTCCCCTCTCCAAACAGATGAGGCGCGCAGTCAGCGGAGGCTTGCGCCACGGAGCCGGATGATAGTATAAACAAGGCTTAACCACACGATAGGAACTACCAGTGACGAACGTGTACGCTGACTGGTAGAATGCACGCAAAATAACACCTGCCCATTTTTAAAAGCCGTGCACACAGCCTATATGAACTAACTAACATGGAAAACAGTGATATATGGACCTCTCAACCCTTATGCTAGGAAACAATCCAAAGCAACTTTGAGGGGGACAAGCGAAACGTGATTATGTATTTCTGCTCAGCTAGTGACATCCGACATCATCCACACGGCAAACACTAATACTTTTTCATATGATGTCTACTTTATTTGTATAACAGTTCTACCTAATAACATATTAGACAGGACTGTATCAAAATAAAAGTCACAACAATAAGTGTGGCTTACATCACTTCAGAGTGGCGGTGTGAATGCAACCAGGAAAATGACCCTAGGGGAACATTTAGGTCTTGGGGAACCACCCTGATGCCTAGTTTCTATAACTAAGTTCCATATTTTTATATCCTATTTTTATATAAAAATATGGCATACAGTTACAATGGTATAAAGCTATTTAAAACAATGTAAATTGTGATAATTGTATTTAATAATCGCAATTACAATTTCAAGGGAATAATCGACAATTATGATTTTTGTCATAATCGTGCAGCCCTACTCTCTCCCCTCCCCCATCATGAGTGGACACGCACCCTACTGCTGATTGGCTGTCTATGCTTTTCATATTCTCTACCTCCAAAACCAGTAAAAAGTTGACATCCTTGAATTTGAATTATTTCTACATTTCTCCAACACCACTGCCATCTCCTAAATGAGGGTGGTCCAGGACTTTGGGTTTAGATAAAAAAAAATTTGACTTTTAACACCATACTGTGTCTAATCCAAAAGTCTTGGCTCTCGCTTATCAATTAGCCTCTAAACTTGTTTTATTAATGAACTCTTTAGCCCATGAAGGTCCGTGAATATGATCGCTTAATGAGAGGCTTCAATCCAAACTGCTTTCCAAGAGCTAGAAGGTTAAAGCTGCTTCTCTCATCTGGCCTATTTCTTGGATCCTTTAAGAGCAGTAGATAAAGTTTTTAGGTCTTGTTAGATGTCTGTGGTGCTGTGCCAAGGCTTGGGCACTTTTCCATGGTTCCACAAAATTAACATTTGGCTGGAACTCAGACAGGCTTCAAAGGGCTGGAATGCTAAAATAATTAAATAAAGTGACTTTGATAAATGTCAGTTTCTGGCATATTATTGGTAATTTTGTGTTTTATTAGTATTTACTCTAAGTGCAACAAATATGAACAACTTACCCTATAATACGTATTAAACTTTGGCATGAATCTCGTCCTGCACCGTTTGAGCCATGGACATGGATTATAACTCAAATCAAATCACGCTGCTTGTTGAGATATTATTTTTCAAAGCCACCAGGCTCATGATTTTATTTTGTCAGACAATAAAATAGAAGCTAAATCCTGTATGTATGCATTGGAAAATGGATTTTGAGCCATACCTAGAGGTACCATATCAGCAGCTGCCTTTGAATGATTATTAATATTATTATTATAATACACTGCTCGGCCACAAAAATATATATAAAAATAAATGCTGTTTGGATTTAAATAGGCAAATGCTTTAAAATCAATGATGGGATCATTATTGCAGTGCTTATTATGTTTTTAACATGTTATGTTTGGCAACAGTTCTTCTAACCCTGATTGGAGTGAATGCTTGACAATGCATTGTCAATACAAGATCTTGACCAAAAAATGATGTACCTCTTGATGGAAATAAATGTCGTGATTGTTATTTGCATCAAGAGGTGCATCAATTATTGATCGAGATCTTGTATTGACAGTGCAAGAGTCCAGCACTCTGTAAAGTCTCCTCCAACACATCCCAAAGACTTTCAATGAGTTTAAGGTTTGGACTCAATGAAAAGCTACACACTCCATCAGTTAGGGTTAGAAGAACTGTTGCCAAACATATAACATGCTAGAAACATAATAACCACTGCAATAATAATCCAATCATTGACTCTTAAGCATTTGCCTATTTACATCCAAAGTGACATTTTGGCTGGGTAGTGTCCAACACATCTGTAGACCAACGACCAATCTGTAGAGGTGATGATTTTGCCAAAAATTCTGTGACTGAACGTAGTGTTATATATAATATGGAAACTCCTCCTATAATGTTATGAATAGAATTTGAAATATTATTTTCTGCTATTTTTCCAGGTGCATTTGACGTTTTGTCGTTCAGCCAAAATAAATGGTTTTATAAAATAAACCCACTCAACTGGGAAGCGCGTTGTTTAGCAGCATTCTCAAAACATGTCACGTGACCTTTAGATGTCGGCAGGCCTCAATTTCTGTGTCAGTTTTTATATTCATTTTCATGTTGGACATGCTTTACTCACCTGTTTTATCATGCTAATTATTTAGTATTATAATCACTGGTTATGAATTATTTAATTGGTTTGACCATTTACAATGGCATTTATAAAGCTTAGTTGGATTAAAACTAGTGCTAATTACTGTGATGCTTCTCCTGCAATTATGAATTACAGCGTACTGAACTTTTAACATTTGTCTCATGGGACATTCATATTAACAGCAATTTGCAGTGTCAAACGGGACCAAAAGTCAGTTACTTTGAGCTTACAATATTAGGTGACACAAGTGACAGCGACCATTTGCAGTACATTGTGGGTGTGTTTAAGATTAACTTTATGTAAATGAGAAGTAACACCACGTTGCGAATACCAATAGGGGTGGAGCACACGTGATCTGCCTCGTGTGAGATACTGTTGACTAGGCAAGAAGGAGATGCTAATGGTATCTGGGAGCAATTTTCTTGTTCTATATGATTTGATTCTGTGTGATACGTGACAAAAAAGATTTGTGGAAAAACATCAGAAATTGTCTGCATGATATCATGAACATCAAACTCAAAATCAGACTCACTTTGAATGCATTTTACTGCAATTGCTGTGCACTTTCCCTGCAGAATCAGTGGCACCTCCAAGAAATGTTTAGTTCTGAGAGACTAGAGTATGCAACTGCATATTGATTGAGGAAATCCCACTCGCCAGGCACATCCTTCACTAGGTGGCGTGACAATATGGGTTAGTAATAAGCTTATAATACGAATATGGGTTGGAATTAAAATGTCCCTCAGAATTCTTGCTATGTGCCTTCGAACCAAATGGTCTTAAAGTCCCCACAAAATCATAATGTATTTTTGGGCTTTTAGTACGAATATGTTAGACTTACTGTTATCTACACTATAATGGCAAAAGTTTTGGGACGCCTGCCTTTACATTCACATGAACTTTAATGACATCCTAGTCTTAATCCGTAGGGTTTAATATGGAGTTGACCCACCCTTTGCAGCTATAACAGCTTCAACTCTTCTGGGAAGGCTTTCCACAAGGTTTATGAGTGTGTTCATGGGAATTTTTGACCATTCTTCTCGAAGCGCATTTGTGAGGTCAGGCACTGATGTTGGACAAGAACGTCTGGCTCGCAGTCTCCGCTCTAATTCATCCCAAAGGTGTTCTATCGGGATGAGGTCAGGACTCTGTGCAGGCCAGTCAAGTTCCTCCACACCAAACTCAATCATCAAAGCAAAGCAAAATGTCTTTATGGACCAACGCTTTGTGCACTGGTGTGCAGTTGTGTTGGAACAGGAAGGGGCCTCAAACTGTTCCCATAAAGTTGGGAGCATGAACTTTACACTTGGCACAATGCAGTCAGGCAAGTACCGTTCTCCTGGCAACTGCCAAACCCAGACTCGTCCATCAGATTGCCAGACAGAGAAGCTTGATTGGTCACTCCAGAGAACACATCTCCATTGCTCTAGAGTCCAGTGGTGGCGTACTTTACACCATTGCATCCGATGCTTTTGCAAGCTGCTCGGCCATGGAAACCCATTCCATGAGAGTTTGTACAACACTGTTCTTGAGCTAATCTGAAGGCCACACAAAGTCTGTAGCTATTGACTCTGCAGAAAGTTGTCGACTTCTACGCACTGTGACCCTCAGCATGCGCTGACCCCGCTCTGTGATTTTACGTGGCCTAACACTTCGTGGCTGATTTGCTGTTGTTCCCAATTGCTTCCACTTTGTTATAATCCCACTAACAGTTGATCGTGGAATATTTAGTAGTGAGGAAATTTCAGGAATGGACTTATTGCACAGGTGGCAACCTATCACGGTACCACGCTTGAGTTCACTGAGCTCCTGAGAGCGACCCGTTCTTTCACAAATGTTTGTAGAAGCGTCTGCATGCCTAGTGCTTGATTTATACACCTGTGGCCATGGAAGTGACTGAAACACTGAATTCAGTGATTTGGAGGGGTGTCCCAATACTTTTGGCAATATAGTGTATAAGCTAGTGTGCTCCTATACAATGACAAAATTAGCTTTTAGAAGATATTAGCGTCCAGAACGTACTTACTGTCTCACTTCCGCCAATATGGATCAATGATTTTGATGACCTCACTCTTCTCATCAGATTTTCTGTCCAGTCAATGCTCTAGAATCTGAAACATCCCACCCCTTACACTCTAAATATATGCTAGAAATCTGTCATTTGTTCATACATTTACTATTTCTATATGGTGAATGACACATGGTGCACTATATAGCGGTTAGGTAATGATTCAGACAGAGTAAATGTGCTTTCCTTTGGGGCGAATGAAGTCTGGTTTCATGTTAGTGTCACATGAACCATCACAGCACGCACACAGTCTGCTCCGAGACACGATAGCACAGAGTGGTTCATATACGCGAGTCGGTGCAGACCACAAAACATATCAGACCCATTTTAATTCGGTACAGAATGCTAGATAGGTGTAGGCTGCCCTTCATCTGCATGCCAAATCAGTGGTATGATCTGGTTTTCAGTCTAAAACAGTAGCGTCAAGTAAATGCCTCGTCCGTTTGGGGAGATGCGTGCGCAGTCAGCGGAGGCTTGCGCTGCGGTGCCAGGCGAAAGTATAAACAAGGCTTTAGGCAGTCATTCATGATGTGGGTAAAATGTTAAATGTGACTTCACACAGTAGCTGATGCGAGAGTAAGTGTCACATGAAGCAATTTAGCAACCGTGTTAATCTCTTGTTGCATGGGATGCATTTCTAACAACATAGGGCTATTTAGATAAACAATCTGGCGAGCGTGTTGTTTTAGGCTAATACACCAACAGCAAATTTCTGTATAATAAAGGGCTACATTTTGCATCCAAGTCTATCATTTGAAATCTTTACATTGTATTGTAGCTCAGAATTCGAGTAGCCGTGTATCTCGAAACACCGATCAGTCCTTGGACCGATGAGATGAGCTAATTTACCGTGATTTTCCATTTCAGAATGAGGGAGCTTAATGAGGAGGACTCATATATAGCACAGCTAGACTCAGCAGGGAGGAGCAAGTGGAGCTGGGCATGGCTCAAGGTGGAAGTGAAGCAGGAAGTGAAGGGAGTTGCGCATACACTTTCATTGTGTTTTAAAAAAGTAGATAAGGCAGGACATGCCAAATGTACCTTATGACAAATGTGTCATTTGCATATTAAAAACACAAAACAAATCTCAGATTTTTCTCTCATCTCTGATCAGTCTTTTCTGTCTGCACAGGTCTTCTTTCACGAAGTTGTTCCACCTCCTCTTCTTCTTTGGACTCCAGACAAGCTTCCAGACGACCTCCAAGGCCACTACCACGACAAAGGCGGCCGCTGCGCCCATGGCAGGAACGGGCTCCTCCGAGCACCAGATCTACTCCTCCCCCCTCCCGTTCCCTCACTGCCACCCCACACTCTGGTACGTTATTGTTACAAACTCTACTTTTGACCATCTACAATTAGCCTTGAATATGTATTTGTAAATAGTAATATGCACCACAAAATCAACTCTAATGAGAGAGCAGATTCCAAACAGTCTTACTTCACTCACAAGGGCAAAGACTAATCCCACAGCCAATAAATGTAAAATAAAAATACTTAACGCCTTTGCAGAGTTTTATTTTGCTGTATATTATTTGCGTCGTATAAAGATATCAATAAACTAGCCATGTGAAGGTTTAATGATGTTTAAAATTGCTTCCTCCTTGCATTTTCCCAAAACAATTTGTTTTCTTTCTTTTTTTTTTGTTCTTTTTCTTTTAAACTGCCATGTAGAAAGTATTTAGCATAACAATGCTCATAACTTTTCTATGTATCTGTAACCTTTCTGTAGCTTTTCTAAGTATCTGGAACATGATATGATGCATGTTAATGACTGATGCAACTCACCCTACTCTCTACTATGTTTTGATTTAATATGTGGGATGTTTTTAGATAGATATTAATAGTGCATTTAGAATAAGATATTATGAGATATTTTGAAATATTAAAGGGGACCTATTATGCAAAATTCACTTTTATAATGTGTTTGAACACAGATGTGTGTCCACAGTGTGTGTAAACAACCAGCCTATAATGGTAAAAATTAAAATCTCCATAAATCATAAATAGTCTTTCCAAATGAGCCGTTCCAGATATCTCCCTACTCTTACGCAAGAGAAGCCCCGCCCATGAATGGTGACGATCTGCCCTATTAGCATAGATTCCGCCCTGAGTGAGCCACAGTCCGCCATTTCTGTTTTCTCGCTGTAGCAGCTGGAGATATACAATGTCTGCACCAAAAAACATTACTAATGTTTTTATTGGATGTACCAGTGAACATAGACTCCCAAAATCTGAGCCACATGGTTGGATTTCATTTATGAAGGAAATGTGCCGAAGAAAGTTGTTTTTGTATATTGTATATTTATATATTTGCACTAATAATTTTACGTTTGTTTCTAAAAGATTTTTAGTCGATGAGTTGAATCAACTCATTTGCATTTAAAGGGACACACACAAAAACTGAGTTTTGGTTCACACCCAAATAGGGGCAAATTTGACACACTTTAATAAATGATACGGGGGTATTTTGAGCTGAAACATCACAGACGCATTCTGGGGACACCATAGACTTACATCTTATGAAAAGGGGCGTAATAGGTCCCCTTTAAGATACTTTTTTTCCCCCATCAGGAATTGCTCGCAGCAGGACCCCTTCAGCCAGCAGCACAGCATATGAGAGCTCAGAGGTGCATTTAGGGGAGCGTGTATTGGTGGTGGGACAAAGGACAGGGATTGTCCGGTTTTACGGGAAGACCAGTTTTGCTCCAGGTATGACACTATTGCCTTTCTAACAACCTCCTGCAGTGTACGTTAACTCAGGGAAGTGCGCTACGGGCCGGGGTTAATTGCACATATAGAGAGATTCAATGGCTACTCCTTTGCCAATGTACTTGCCAATGTCACTCTCCTTTATGTAACCTCTGGAAGAATTAAAGCCATATTTCAGTAGCAGCATAAATGTTCCAAGATGTCTAATATCACACAATGGAGAGAGAAATATTTTATAAATGAGTAAAAGCCCAGCCACTCAAATTCACTTAATGCACACTTTACCTGTCATTCTGCTGGGACTTTATGTCTGCTACTCTGCTAGGTCTTTTAAGTTGAATGCAGCAGTTTGTAAATGTATACCGTATAAAGGTTATCCGCTTAATGGAACTGGTATTCAGGTGAACTCAGCAGTTCTTCAGAACTGTGAAGTTAGTCACTGTATTTACTGCAGTACACTGGATATTTTGCTGAATTTCAAGGCCATTCGTTGTGTTCCAAGAATCTTGAGCTACTTCCTTTTAGGGCTCAGATTATACACATGAAAACTTGAGGGGTGCCAAACAAAAGTAATGACTGGATTGTAGCATTTTTATTGTAAGTGGCGTGTTAAAATGAAAAACAAAAAGTAAATGCATGAGTGTAATTATTACATAATTACACTGTAACAAGTGCACACTTAAAATAAAGTGTAACCTTCTTTATTATTAAAGTCAGGTGATTTAAATGGGTCTGAATGGAGAAGAGATTCATAAAGATTGGTGAACTGGGAGCAAAGTTTATTGGATATTGTCCATGATTGTGAATGCTGATTCAGTTGTATGTTGAACCAAATAAAATCAAGATTCAGGTTCAGTGGTTCCTCAATGGTACATTATCACTTTACGAGCACTGTGGACTGTGAACAATTGAGACGCATGGGTTTAATACTTGAAGCAGGGAGAACAACTCAATACTATTCATTCTTTGAAGGATAGATTTTCATCATTGATTTTGTATTTTATTGTATAAGCCAATGTGCCATTGTGCACATGAGCTGACGCATCGCTGTATTAACTGTTGTGGCTTGTGTTTTTATTTATATCTAAAGATTTTTCATTAAATACATTTTATTTGATATAATGTGATTGAATATTTGTGCTCATGGTTTGGAAAACAAGAATAGCTAAACTATTGCCATAAAAAGCCTAAAAACACTCGCTCTAGTCCGCTAATTAATGACCACTGAGTACTGTTGAACTCAGCTCTGTCTCTGAGTTTTGTGTGGAGAGCACTTTCGGGTAGTGGGTAGCACAGTAATTTCATCCAAATCAATTGGAAAAGCTAAAAACAGATTTTAAGTCTGGGATAGCTTACTACAGCACATATTATATTGGCTATTGTTCAATTATATGCACTGAAGGAACAGCATATAATAAAATACTGTACATTATGCAGTCCTGGTCAAAACCTGGTATTAATATGCGTTTTGGTTGATCGGATCACATGTAGACTATGGAGACACATTCCCATTTACACCTGGTGTTTTAATCCGTCTCTTTTGTCCACTTTCAACCACTTCTGTCCTGTTTTCTTTGAGGGGAGGGTCTATGGGCTTTTCAGATCTTTCGATCTAATGGACAAAATAAGCTCAGCAATTTACATATGAACATGACCGGAGACGATGAAAAAACATACAGAAAGCATCAGCTTTCGTTTCTGCTCCGACAGCCACAAGACCACGACAAACGCTGTGAGTGTGCGTGTTAGAAATTAGGAATGGTGAAAGAAAATTTTACTTTTACATTTTTTGCCTTCAATAATGGCCACAATTAATGGCACCCTTTTATTCAATACTTTTTGCAACCTCCAAGATAACAGCTCTGACAGTCTTCTCCTATAATGCCTGATGAGTTTGGAGAACACTTGGCAAGAGATCAGAGAGCACTCCTCCATACAGGATCTCTCCAGATCCTTCAGATACCCAGATCAGGGGACTGGGATGGCCATGGCAGAAGCTTCATTTTGTGCTCAGTGACCCATTTTTGTGTTGAGTTTGTTTTGCATCATTATCCTGTTGGAAGATCCAACCATGGCCCATTATAAGTTTTCTAGCAGAGGCCGTCAGGTTTAGATTATTATTATTATTATTATTATTATTATTATTATTATTAATCTCTTGGTATTTGCTACAAATCCAAAATCCATGATACCATGTATCTGAACAAGATGTCAAAAAAAGCAGTGTATTTAACCGTGGATATGGGGTACTTTTTTTTTTTTTTCCTTGTTTCCACCAAACCCATCTGGTTCCTGTGTCTGATGACTGAATGTGCTGGAATTTTTTCAAGCATCTATGGGATGTGCTGAACAAACAAGTCCGATCCATGGAGGCCCCACCTTACAACTTACAGGACTTAAAGGGATAGTTCACCCAAAAATGAAAATTCTGTCATTAATTACTCACCCTCATGTCATTCGACACCCGTAAGACCTTTGTTCATCTTCGGAACACAAAAGAAGATATCCGATGGCTCAGAAAGGCCTCCATTGGCAGCAATGACATTTCCTCTCTCAAGACCCCTAAAAGGTACTAAAGACGTCGTTACAAAGTCCATCTCGCTACAGTGGTTCTACAATCATTTTATGAAGCGACGATAATAGTTTTTGTGCACAAAGAAAACAACAACTAAATAATGTCTTAGTGATGGCCGATTTCAAAACACTGCTTCCTGAAGCTTCGGAGCTTTATGAATCAGCGTATAAGTCAACTATATTTCAGACAAAATGAGACATATTGCTCTGTAAGAACTTCCAACCCCTACTAAGTTTGTTACACTTCTATAATGAAACACATGCAGTATGAAGCTTGACAGCTTTTTCAAACGAACACATGCCAGGAGTCGATAGTCGCTTATGAAGCCTGTGGACTTGTTGAATGATGTCTAAAGCCTCTTGAACATTGGATTTGCTAATGTGCTGTAAGCAAGCAGCGGTCTTAAATTTTGCTGCTGGAAAAGAGCTGAACTTAAGTGCCCTCACTTCAACAAGACACTAATGACTTTCTATTCATGTTATTATTATTTTTTTTTTTCAAAGAACCTTGGTCTTATCCTTGCCATTTCATTGATGGAGTACCCTAAGGTGAAATCCATCTTCCTCTCAATGTGCCCTTTTCATCTGCTATTCATACAGTCATAGAATAACGCTCATCCTGTGCTTTGTTTACTAAAAAGCAACTGTTTGTTTGTCCTTGCATTACAAAGCTTTTGGAAGGAATAACTGGATTTACTGAAATCGCAGGATTTGGTATTCGTTTGTTTAGACTTGAGCTGTACTGAGAGATGACAGATTGAAGATTGTTTACCAAGCTCAGGTCGGCGAGAGAATCGCTACATTTCTCAAAAAGTGTGTGCTCATTCACAGTGTGTGTGTGTTTGCGTCCCTGACAGGATTTTGGTTGGGGATTGAGTTGGACAAGCCGAGCGGAAAGAATGACGGATCAGTTGGAGGAGTACGATACTTCAGCTGTCCTCCTAAACATGGAGTCTTCGCCCCACCCTCACGAGTTCAGAGGCAAGTGTACCGTAGAGAATTTGCAGCAATAACCACGTCTTAACTGAGTCTTATTTCTGGTGTCTGCTTATTTCTGGTGTCTTAGCGTGATTATTTCTAGCCGACTGTGTCTTTGATTTGTTGGGCAGAGATTTCGACCTTTCTGTACAGAAGCATTAATAAGATTGTGCATCGACATTTGTAAGTCATTTCTGCATGAGGGACGTAACGGCCCCCACAGAAAATAACCGCCCTGCCCTTGTCCTCAAAAGACATTTACCAGGCTGCTATCAAATTGCTGGATATTTTTGGCAATTAGACTTCTGGCAGACATTACAATTTGTGAAAAATTCAATAGTATTTGAAGGAGGGGTCAGAAGCTTTAGCAATTGCATAGAAATGCCCTGGCATCCACCCAACCTAGCATTGGGGTGGCACATTTTGAGTCACATTTCTTCATAAAATGTAGTTCATATCTGACCTTTACTTCTTTAAGTAATCATTGATAATAAGTTGCATTTTGATACTCATGTTGAAGCAGTATGCAAAAAGGCCTGCTTCTTCAGAAGCTCCTCTTTTCAATAGGACTCTTATGGCCAGGGCTTGACATTAACACCCGCCAACCAAATGCAGGTGTATTTCAGCAGTGGCATGTAATGCAGTCCCTCCTACTAGCTGGATGGATATTGCTGGTGTTACAGGGCTTGAATTTTGACGTGGGATTGCGCACATTGCGCATAATATTACTTTACCCGCAGATTTTGTGCTCACACCGTGCACTTAAAGTCATATATCGGATATATAAAACAGTATAATGGGTCCATGCATCAGGTCTTAAAGTGACAGCAGCCTAATATACCTGCTGCCAAATTATGAGATAATATTAAAAATATCTATATGGCAGTTTCTCCCCATTATATCAATGTCAAAACTGTGGCCAGTGAAAATGCTGAGTGGCTAGTAACTTTGGAAAACCACTAGCCACAGCGGCTGGTGAGCAAAAAAAGTTACTGTCAAATCATGTACTATAAATCTTACATTGAATCTGCTCTTTGCCTTTCTATATGCTGTTGGTATGGTAATGTAAATGTTAAACATCTATCACAACTCATAGAATGGCATTGTCAACCAGGGTGGTAATATTATTGGCATTAAGAAGACCGGGTTATCAAATAGCTTTGAACGGTTCGTCTTACAGAAAGCCAGAGCTATTCTTGCAGATTGCACTCATCCACTGTTCCATGAATTTAAAATGCTTCCTTCTGGTGTACGTTATAGTATGCCTAAACTAAAACGCAATCGCTATAGGTATTGCTATATGTATTTTATTCCCACTGTTGTAAGATGTCAGATTGTGTTTGTGTGTTTTGTATGATGTGGTTTCAAATGTTATGCTGCACCAAAAATCACCCTTTGGGGTTCATAACTTGAACTTAATTTGGCAGGCTGACAGTGGGAAAGGAACAACTTCCTTTCTTTCTTTTGATTAAATATCCAGCCTTTTTTTTTCTCTTTGTATTCGATTTTACTTTTCTTCAGTCAGTCTTCCATTACGACTCTAATCCTTTCCATCGACAGCGGTCTGCCCTCCATTTGTCCCTCTCTGCCTTTAACGGCTTTTATTCACCTGCTGGTTATTCAGCAAATGATCAATGTTCGTATCTTCTCCATCTGTCATGAATCATATATTCTTAATTCAGAACCGTTCACCTATGCCATATTCCTCTCTTTCTTTCTCATTGTATTTCTGTAAAGTGTCTGAGTGACTGATAAGCATATTGTTCTAGTAGCTTTCTTTCGTTCTGTCTTCTTAATTAACCCTCGGGGCAGCCACAGACACGCCGGCAGAGAGAACCCGACCGCTTCCTTTCATTTTGTCAGAGGCTTTTCAAATTGAAATAGCCACTATTTATTTCTTAATGCGTTTTCCTCGTCTTAAAATTATTCTTCACCCACAAATGAAAATTCTGTCGTCATTTACTCACCATCATGCCATCATCCCAGATGACTTACTTACTTCTGTGGAACACAAAGATTGTTTAGAAAAACAGTTCACCTCTGTGAGTCCATATAATGCAAGTGGATGGAACTTATCAGTTTGACTCGTCAGAAACCACACAATATGAACATGACGGACACCCATATGACCCCATCAATGTCTTCTGAAGCGAAACAATAGGTGTGTGTGTGTGAAAAAATACTGATACTTTAAACTTTTTAAACTATATATCTATACTAACTATATAATTTCTGGCCAACTTATCATGTGCACATTCATAAGTTTGCGCTTGACGAAAATGTCACGTGATGCAAGCGTGTTGTGAAGTTTGCTGGAGATTCATCACTTCCTGCACAAACTTCAGAACATGCTTACATCACGCTTCATAACGTGCTGATGTAGTGCTTCACAACGCTCACACGAACACGTGTATGACTGTTAACAATATTTTAATTTTGCTTAAGACATTGATTCATCCACTTGCGTCATATGGATTACCATCGTGTTTGTTTAATGTGATTTTGTGAAGAGCTTCAACTTTGAGGGTTCCATCCACTTAGCGATGGATTATTTCCCTAAAAAATGTACTTGTGTTCCACAGTGATATACATGGCATGAGGGGTTTAGTAATGCAGGGTTCAGACTACACGATATCAGCCCGATTTTGGCGCAGTCTGCTCGACGTAGGGTGATTCGTAAACAACAATGGCCGTCGGGATGCAAGAATCGTTTGTTTCATCTTGTGTAGTTTGTCATAGTGAATGACGACCAATACTGCGTCTGTAATGCTTCACGATGTCACGACAGAAAGACTAGCGTGTATCCGGTCCTCCACGATGGGTTCCGTCACCCTTACGAAAATGAACCATGGGTTTATTGTAGTAAAAGTGTAGTAACCATTTTTTTTTGGCTAATTTATTACCATTTATATAACCACAGTTTTACCACAAATGGTTAAACTATGGTTAGAGTAGCAAAGTCATGGTTAAATTGTGCTTACCATGGTTTAACTGTTATAACCATGGTTTTTGCTTTTATTTGTAGTAAAACTAACCCCAACCAATGGTTAATTTTCATAAGGGCACATTTTTGAAACAATAGAGAGATTATGGTATTGGTACTGCTAGGTGGAATTATACAATGGAGGAAAGGTTCGTAGAGCTATGGCAAAAATATTCCTGTCTCGAGGGACAACCACGACAGTGAAAAAAGATAGTGGAGGTGCTTCAGCAACCTGGTGAGCACTGGAATTAGCATCAAGCTAACACAACCATTGTTTGTTTGCGCTCTTGTTTCCGGAAGTCAAACGCTACTTAAGCCTTCTCGATGACATCACGCACATCATTGAAGACGGCAAGCAATGATTGGTCGGATAGCAACTTGTAGTGTGACATGTTTCTTGTCCACGACAAGAAATTAGGAGTCAAAATCGTCCCCAGCGCACAGTAATAAACTGTTTGTTGTTTATTATAAGCACATGCTGTATTTTTGTTATCTGTAACTTTAAATGGTTGCGCTTTTTAAATTCTGGTGGATTCTGATTGGCTGTAATATTTTTTTATTGTTCATCAGATGGGGGAAAAAATCATTCTGAAAGTGATTCCAACAATATCGCTCCTTTGTATCATTATCGCAAAAGTGGGAATCTTTTTATTCTCAAAGAATTAGAATGATTGAATGAAAACTTTATCATTATAGTTATCGTCCTTGGTGTGAACAGGCATTATTTATTTGTGCATGTTATTCCAAAGTAAAAACTTTGTCAGTGGAGAAGAGAATATAATGTTAACCTGTAATGTTATTGTAGTTTTAGGCCATTGTTGTTATTTCTAATGCTCTGTCAGTGTTAATGTAGGTTAACAAATATTACCGAATAATAGCAAATAAAGGTACATTTAAAAAGAACCATAACTATTCAGATATGCTGAGATGATTTGAAGTCTTAATAAACACTTTATTTATAGTAATTTACTGTATGGTCCATAATTATCTTTAATAATTTTTTGAAGCTCTTCAAACATTTGTTGGGACATGTTAAAGTTTCATTTTAAGAAATTTAAATTCGGAGTAGTTATCTATGCTGAACTTTACCTTCAGCATCCACATCCTCTTAAAAATGCCTCCTCAAAAGAGGTTGTTGGCAGTAAAGTCAGTGTGTTTCAGGAGAGGATTTGTCTTCAGCAATTTACTGCAAACTCATATTTAATTCCATTGTCTCCATTGTGCTATGAAACGACTGTACCTCACAATCCAGTCAGACTATTTCCATCTGAAATGCATCAAATTATGGAAGTAAAATGAGTTTCGAGTACCATTTCATGTTGACTTCAAAGATATTAATTTTCAGTTTCTACCTGTCCACCCCCACCCCCCATCCTAACGTGTAAAGGTTTGTGATTTTGTTCCTGCTACATATTTACATGTCAAATTGTTTGTGACAATTTTGACAAGCATTTGTCAAAATAAACCCATGTGACTGTCACTATTTTCAAGTGATAAATTTGTTGTTTGACAGCTAACAGAGTATACGCAAGGGTAAAATAATGTATCTTGACAGTTTTCTGGCAGAGCATCAGTTGTAAAAGTGCAGTGGAACAAGTAATACTGAACATTCACTTTGTTTTAACTAGCAGGATTCATGGCTCAGTGGACTGTCTGTCAGAGCTGTCCTCGTCTCGGATGAACTATTCCTTCACAGGTGAGCCATTCTGCTTGTCTGCTGTCTGGTTCTTTCTCCTCTGTCAAATCTTAAGACTGAAGACAGTTTAGACATTCCTTTTTTCATATAAAACTGTCGTTTTTTAGATATTTGGTCATTTTTAAGTGTGTGTTTGTGTTTGTTTTAATAAGGAATCCGACGCGCACTCAGCACTTCCTCAGCCATTGCCACGCAGAAAGAACCAAGTCGCAAAGGTCAAGCAAGCAGGTGGGAATAATGTGAATATGACCGTACCTTTTTCAAGTAAAGAATTTTTCTCCAGGAGTTATGGCTCGGTGGTTAGTGCATGTGTTCCACATACATTGAACCTTGGTGCTCATGATGGAAAAATGTTGGTTCGAGTTATCATATCATTGATGATAATTTTTTGTTACTTGACAACAACAGCTGCGGGATTATTAGACCAAAATTGCAAAGATTCCTTTAGTTTCAAAACAGGCAGTTTTTGGTAGAAATGTATGTACAAACCCGATTCCAAAAAAGTTGGGACACTGTACAAATTGTGAATAAAGGAATGCAATAATTTACAAATCTTTAAACTTTATTCACAATAGTATATAGATAACATATCAAATGTTGAAAGTGAGACATTTTGAATATCATGCCAAATATTGGCTCATTTTGGATTTCATGAGAGCTACACATTCCAAAAAAGTTGGGACAGGTAGCAATAAGAGGCCGGAAAAGTTAAATGTACATATAAGGAACAGCTGGAGGACCAATTTGCAACTTATTAGGTCAATTGGCAACATGATTGGATATAAAAAGAGCCTCTCAGAGTGGCAGTGTCTCTCAGAAGTCAAGATGGGCAGAGGATCACCAATTCCCCAATGCTGCGCCAAAAATACTGGAGCAATATCAGAAAGGAGTTTCTCAGAGAAAACTGCAAAGAGTTTGAAGTTATCATCATCTACAGTACATAATATCATCCAAAGATTCAGAGAATCTGGAACAATCTCTGTGCGTAAGGGTCAAGGCCGGAAAACCATACTGGATGCCCGTGATCTTCGGCCCTTAGACGGCACTGCATCACATACAGGAATGCTACTGTAATGGAAATCACAACATGGGCTCAGGAATACTTCCAGAAAACATCGCCGGTGAACACAATCCATCGTGCCATTCGCCGCTGCCGCTAAAACTCTATAGGTCAAAAAGAAGCCATATCTAAACATGATCCAGAAGCGCAGGTGTTTTCTCTGGGCCAAGGCTCATTTAAAATGGACTGTGGCAAAGTGGAAAACTGTTCTGTGGTCAGACCAATCAAAATTTGAAGTTCTTTTTGGAAAACTGGGACGCCATGTCATCCGGACTAAAGAGGACAAGGACAACCCAAGTTGATCTCAGCGCTCAGTTCAGAAGCCTGCATCTCTGATGGGATGGGGTTCATGAGTGCGTGTGGCATGGGCAGCTTACACATCTGGAAAGGCACCATCAATGCTGAAAGGTATATCCAAGTTCTAGAACAACATATGCTCCCATCCAGACGTAGTCTCTTTCAGGGAAGATCTTGCATTTTCCAACATGACAATGCATCAACTGCACATACTGCATCAATTACAACATCATGGCTGTGTAGAAGAAGGATCCGGGTACTGAAATGGCGAGCTTGCAGTCCAGATCTTTCACCCATAGAAAACATTTGGTGCATCATAAAGAGGAAGATGCGACAAAGAAGACCCAAGACAGTTGAGCAACTAGAAGCCTGTATTAGACAAGAATGGGACAACATTCCTATTCCTAAACTTGAGCAACTTGTCTCCTCAGTCCCCAGACGTTTGCAGACTGTTATAAAAAGAAGAGGGGATGCCACACAGTGGGAAACATGGCCTTGTCCCAACTTTTTTGAGATGTGTTGATGCCATGAAATTTAAAATCAACTTATTTTTCCCTTAAAATTATACATTTTCTCAGTTTAAACATTTGATATGTCATCTATGTTGTATTCTGAATAAAATATTGAAATTTGAAACGCCCACATCATTGCATTGTTTTTATTCACAATTTGTACAGTGTCCCAACTTTTTTGGAATCGGGTCTGTTATAATTAGTATTAATTAATTTAGAAATTCAGAAATGTTTGTATTGATTAGAATCGATTAATTGCAATTAATTGCATCTACCATTTAGTTTTTATCTAATGTGTGTGTGTGTGTGTGTGTGTGTGTGTGTGTGTGTGTGTGTGTATACAGTACTGTGCAAAAGTCTTAGGCACGTTAGTATTTTCACATGAAAAATGTTTTTAAGCCAGTTATTTATATCTTTTACTGTGTGTGTGTGTGTGTATATATATATAATAATATAATATAATATAATATAATATAATATAGATCTTGGTTAATTAAAATTAAGATATTTTGCCAAGCTAGCCCTAGCATCCACACAGCTGACTTAAACATTTTCGTCGAACGATTGATCGGTTTTGCCGATTAATCGGCACCGATAACCAATTGCTGGAACAATTGGTTATCGGCAGAAATCCGTCATGGTAGTTTTTCCAGGTTGCATCTGTTCAGTTGCATCAGCTGGAGTGTCATTATACAGTCTATCACTGATGCCTCGTGGTGTTTGTCTTGACACATGAGACTGCGGGCTGCACAGAGTTTGACACTTCAGATGCGGATTTAAAACAGACAGTGACGGTATGTATGCAGTACACTACCGTACGAGTTTTCAGATCATTATGAAGTAATTAATTTGTTGACCTAGATGCTGCATTATTGGAGAATAGCAGTGTATTTGACGTCCAGGTTGAGAGGACGCTAACATTAGTAGTACATCTTGTGGTTAAAACAAAAACACACACAAGCCCGACCCAAATGTTTAATGTCACGATTGTTACCATCTATTTGCATTGGTTTGTATCCAGCTGGTCGCTTTTATGCATTTGCTAAGCAGAGAAGTTGCATATTTAAAGCTAGTGACGTGAGAAAGCGATCTGTATCGTCATGCAGAAGAGGCTTTTAGTTCATTTATATTGTCACTGTACTTCATATTTTGTCATTTTGATTAGAAAATCAAGTGTTCTGAAATAGAAACAAAGTGTGAGAGTAAAATATAAGTCTAATTTCAGTGCGCTAGCCTTTGTGTAGAGATTTAAACATGGCCATCTTTAAGCATGACTGTTTGGATTTATATGAAATAACACTTTACAATAAGATTCCACTTGTAACATTAAGGTTAATGAAAGTATTTTATTCATTGTTAATTTCAACATTTACTAATACATTTTTACATTTTAAAGTTGTATCTCTTTAGTTAATGCACTATGAACTAACATGAATGATCAATGTATAATTTTATATTTAAAAAGTTCAGCACTTTTTCATGTTATGTCAGTTTTTATTTTAAAAACTATCCGTTATCAGCCACCGTGGTTCAACCCAGTTATCATTATCGGTAAAATCCACTTTGGTCGAACACTAGTTGCAATCAATGATTTCGATCCTCCAAGAGAGTTTCGACCGAAACCAAAAATAATTTTTTGCCTCAATGGTTTCATTTGCCGAAATTTCATTGTAGCATTAATTAGTCCCTTGAATCCCATTCTCAAATGCCATTCTCTGTCATTTCTCAGGAACCGTTCCAGTAATTTGCGGCGACGTTGGAGCTCAGTCAGCGCTGGCAGGGGTACATCAAGGGCAAACAGCAGCGCTGGCCCAGGGCCTAACCGAGTGGGTGGCACCACCAGTTCCTCTGGCTCAGATGGCGCTGTCAAGCTCCACCTGGGCATGCAGGTCTTGCTAATTAGTGCCAATGAGATGGGCACCATCCGCTACATTGGCACAGCTGACTTTGCCCCTGGCCTCTGGCTCGGCCTCGAGCTGCGAAGCCCAAAAGGAAAAAACGATGGTTCTGTGGGCAACCGTCGGTACTTCAGCTGCCGACCTGGCCATGGGGTTCTGGTGCGACCCAGCAGGGTCACGTACCGTGGTATCAACGGAGCCAAGCTGGTGGATGAAAGCAGCTGAGACCACCACACACTGAAACGTGGGCTTCTCATCTCTACACCCATCTGGCTTTCGGTTTCCATGGATTTGTCTTGACATTTCAGCCAACCTGAAGAGACATTTTCTTTCTAACTGCACTAAGACTCAGACGTTCACTGCTGATAAACTGTTTACTCCATTTTGTGAACTAACTAAATATTATGTTTGGGAGGAAGTATTACATTTGAATTATTCTGAGGTTTTAATTTTAACTGGAGGTTTGAATTCAGATGCGTCGGATCAAGTAAACAGCAATATTGGAGCACTTTAATAAAAGTCTGTGGGCGAAGACAATGACTTGAATAGCAGGATTTAAAAAGTTCAGACAATTTAATAACTTCAGTAATTGTGAGAATATCAGCTCCTCAAATCCCTTCAGAAGTTATCTCAGAATGAAGCATAGCTTAGTTTGTCTACTCTTGTCAGCAGGTGTGAGTCCCTTCAGAACATGGCACTTGCACGTTCAGAAACTCGTAATCTTTTATCTTGATGCGAGAGCAGTTATGAAATAAGCACTTTAATATATTATCATAATCCAAAATCTAATCAGCTCAGAGAATCAAAACTTGATTATACTTGATTGTTCCACAGATGATGCAGCAGTTGTTGCAGCTGACAGGCTTCATCAGGTTTTTGTTTTGCCTGATATGAAGTAGTACTCTTGACTGAGAGATCCCTAATTGAAACTTAAGTCATTTTTGTGAAGTTAGTCAACGATGATAAACAGACCAAACAATGAGGACTAAATCAAGCTGCCACTAGTAGTTTAAACCCAAATCAGAAGCAGTTTTATGGATGCGTTTTTGTTTGGGATGTTTTAAAGGGTTGGTTTACCCACAAATTTAAAATCTGTCATTCATTTCTCACCCTCATGTCGTTAGGAAAATAACCATAAAACTTTTGTTCATCTTCGGAACACAAATGAAGATTTTTTTGATAAAATCTGAAAGCTTTCTGTCCTTCTATTGACAGCTATGCAACTACCACTTAGACGCCTCATAAAGTTCATAAAGAGATCATAAAACTGAAGCTCAGACGTGCTGCGTAACACGAGAATGAACCTCATTGGTTCGTACTGCGCAACATAAGAATGAACCTCATTGGTTCGTGCTGCGTAACACGAGAATGAACCTCATTGGTTCTTGAGGAAGCTCAGACGTGCTGCGCAACATGAGAATGAACCTCACTGGTTGTAAGCTGCGCAACATGAGAATGAACCTCATTGGTTCGTGCTGCGCAACATGAGAATGAACCTCATTGGTTCGTGCTGCGTAACACGAGAATGAACCTCATTGGTTCTTGAGGAAGCTCAGACGTGCTGCGCAACATGAGAATGAACCTCACTGGTTCGTGCTGCGCAACATGAGAATGAACCTCATTGGTTCGTGCTGCGCAACATGAGAATGAACCTCATTGGTTCGTGCTGCGCAACATGAGAATGAACCTCATTGGTTCGTGCTGCGCAACATGAGAATGAACCTCATTGGTTCGTGCTGCGTAACACGAGAATGAACCTTATTGGTTCTCGCTGAAGCTCAAACGTGCTGTGTAACACGAGAATGAACCTCATTGGTTCTCGCTGAAGCTCAAACGTGCTGCGTAACACGAGAATGAACCTCATTGGTTCTCGCTGAAGCTCAAACGTGCTGCGTAACATGAGAATGAACCTCATTGGTTCTTGTCAAGCGAACATGATTGATCTTCCATTTACCACAGCTGATGTGTGAGTTGATGAATGTTTATATGTGAATAAAAGCTAAATTCAATCTGTTCATCATATAAAGTGATCGAGTCTCTTCAGCAAATTTGGACTAAACCGTTCAATTCATATGGATTAGTTGTACGATATTTTTATGAAGTTTCTGAAGCGTCAAAGTGGTAGTTGTGTAGCTGATAATGGAGGGACAGAAAACGTTCAGATTTCATTAAAAATATCTTAATTTGGTTCCGAAGATGAATGAAAGTCAAGGTTTGGAATTACAATGAGGGTGAGGAATTAATGACAGAATTTTGAATGGTTTTTTTTAGATAATAAAATGCTTAATGAGAAGAGACTGACAATAATTGAGAAAAATTTAGATAAAATTTTGTCTTTTTTTTTTTTTTTTTTAAAGGCAATTGTTTGAATTTAATTGTTTTGAATTGTTTGAAATGTATTTAATTGGTTTAAATTATTTATTTGCTTATATTCCTTTCTAAATTCTTAATTAAGTCTAGGATGAGTTTACAGTCAGTATAAATGCAAGAATTACAGATGAATGATTCTTCAAGAACCACATCATTTTGCACTAATGAGGAAATTAATGATGTTGTTTATGATATCAGAAAGTCCTGAAAAGAAATACATGTGGGTGAAAAATGGCAACATAGTCAAAAAAACAAACAAACAAAAAAACAATAAATGATAAGGGTTATAAAATTTCCAATGGAAGTTGAGATCTAATTGCACATTCAGCCTGTATCCACAGGGATGTTTTGTACTGTCTGTACATTATCTGCTTAGCTGTGTGTTGGGTGTATATTGTGTGAATTTAAATGTATTTTAGCAGTAAATCTGATTTAGTAAATGTAATGCACAAAGAATGTTTGTCAAAATTGTCAGCTGATAACAATAAAAGTTCTAATATTTTAAAATCAGTTTTGCCCTCCCTAGAGTAGACTAACACTGGAGTATGTCCAGATTTAATTCATACTATACATATTCATACATACTTACTTTTTAGAATGGTATCTTTTACAGTTATAAAGTTAAACAAGAACTTTTTTATTGTTAAATTATTGTTCTTTTGATGGTAATCAGATGTTTATTCTGAGCATCTGATAACTGAGCACTGGTTTATTTACATTAACTTATTTCATAATTGAATTAATTTATTTAATGAAAAAAATAAACCCAAAAGCTTGAACAAATTTGGATTTGAGCTGATAACAATTAACCCACTGCTACATACTTGAGTCAGCGTCTTCTATACATAAGTTGCTGATTAAAGATCCTCTTTGTGCACTTACATAACCCAAGTTATAATATTTGATAATTATTTTTGCAGCAACATGTTCAAATTCACATAGCCAGTTAATGACCAATTTATCAAGTAAAAGGTCACCTCTCCCCCTTTTTTCTCCTTGGTCCACATTACATCTTATTTGTGTCAAGAATCATGCACTAACCCAGCATGATGTGATGTTTAAAGCTACAAGCTGTTTACATTGAAAGTGAAAATTGGACCAACCAATGAGATTTCATGATTGGCGGGGCTTCCCACTGTGATGTTGCAGAAACAAAACTAAGCTTTCAATATGATATCTAATTGCTTGTCATGGTTGATTAGGACGATGTTAGGAATTGGTCAGGAAATACCACAGCCATCTGCTCCATGTTTACTCAATACCATAAATTCAGGAGAACGCTCCGTGCATTGGACTGCCATTGGACTCATATTTATGGAAACAGCTTGAGATGATTTGTGACATGCTGAATTAGTATCCATTTGAAAATGGGTGGACCGTGGCCATGAAAGGACTCGTGTGGTCAGCGTAAAAGCTTTGCTATGCCATGACATTCACACTAGCTCAAATGTTTTTAATGGGCCTAATTTATGAGAGGAACACATTCCCGAGACATTAGACAGGATAGATCAATAGATTCCTGCTGTTTATGCCAGATTGTGATCCTGCCATCTGTATGTCAAAGCAAAAAGTAAGATTCATCAAACCATTTGTCAATGTTCAATTATTCAGTGTGGTGGTTCTGTCCTCTGTGACCTTGATTGATAGGAGAGAAGAACTCTATCACAATGTCCTGCTGTTCAAGCCCATCAGCGTTGAAGGTTTGACATGCTGCACAGTAAGAGATGACCTTTACCTCAGTGTTGCAACTTTGTTTATTTGTGGTCTTTTTTTACTATATCAGGTGGAACAGATCAGGTAATTCTCATCACAAATGTTATAGTCCAACAAAAATGCCACTCACTGGAGCAATTTTTTTGTACAATTCTTTGCCAGTTTCTTTCCAATCGCTTCCATGGCCACAGGTGTATAAAATCAAGCACTAGGCATACAGAAGCTTCTACAAACATTTGTGAAAGAATGGGTCGCTCTCAGGAGCTCAGTGAACTCAAGAGTGGTATTGTGATAGGTTGCCACCTGTGCAATATGTCCATTCGTGAAATGAAACTGTTAGTGAAATTATAACAAAGTGGAAGCAATTGGGAACAACAACAACAACTCAGCCATGGAGTGGTAGACCACGTAAAATCACAGAGCGGGGTCAGCGCATGCTGAGGCGCACAGTGCGCAAAAGTCGCCAACTTTCTGTCAATAGCTACAGACCTCCAAACTTTGTGTGGCCTTCAGATTAGCTCAAGAACCGTGCATAGAGAGCTTCATGGAATGGGTTTCTATGGCCAAGCAGCTCATCCAAGCCTTACATCATCAAGTGCAATGCAAAGCGTGGGATGCAGTGGTGTAAAGCACGCTGCCACTGGACTCTAGATCAGTGAAGACGTGTTCTCTGGAGTGACCAATCACACTTCTCTGTCTGGCAATCTGATGGATGAGTCTGGTTTTGGCAGTTGCCAGGAGAACGGGACTTGCCTGACTGCATTGTGCCAAGTGTAAAGTTTGGTGGAGGGGGGGATTATGGTGTGGGGTTATTTGTCAGGGGTTAGGCTTGGCTCCTTAGTTCCAGTGAAAAGAACTCTTAATGCTTCAGCATACCAAGACATTTTGGACAATTTCATGCTCCCAACTTTGTGGGAACCGTTTGGGGATGGCCCCTTCCTGTTCCAACATGACTGCACACCAGTGCACAAAGTCATGGATGAGCGAGTTTGGTGTGGAGGAACTTGACTGGCCTGCACAGAGTCCTGAACTCGATAGAACACCTTTGGGATGAATTAGAGCGGAGACTGCAAGCCAGGCCTTCTTGTCCATCATCAGTGCCTGACCTCACAAATGTGAGGATGGGATGTCATTAAAGTTCATGTGCATGTAATAATAATAATAATAATAATAATGTTTATTTTTTTATAGCGCCTTTCAAGAGCCCAAGGTCACTTCACAATGTAGTACAAGAGTACAATCAATTGACAATCAAAATAACAGTCAGCCTGCTCATTATTACAAATAAACAAGCAGATGGAGACAACAAACAACTACAGATAATTAACATGAGAAGTTATAGAATCAAAGAGAACATTAAATACAATAAATTAGTCATATAACGAAAAAGTGTGAGATCACTTGAAGGCAGAGAAGTAGAGAGAAAAATAATTATTTACTGAGCATAGAGAATAGATGAGTTTTAACTTGGGACCTAAATGTCTGGAGAGTAGGTACGGTACAAAGATTCGGGGACAGCTTATTCCATAGTTTAGGGCCAATAACACTAAAAGCCCTACTACCCACAGTAGAGTGTTTATACTTGGGTACAAGCAGGAAGTTATCATTGCTAGATCTGAGGGTCCGGGCAGGAAAATATGGTTGCACTAACTCAGCCAGGTATTGGGGTGTGGGGACATGACTTGCTTTATAGACCAAAACTAACAGTTTAAACTGGATACGACAGCCACTGGAAGCCAGTGAAGTTGCTTGAGAATGGAAGTGATATGTGCAGATTTTTTGTTAAATGTAAGGGCTCGAGCAGCTGAGTTTTGCACCATTTGAAGGCGATGTATAGCTTTGGTAGGTAAGCCGCTATATAAGGCATTACAGTAGTCCAATCTGGAGGTTATAAAAGCATGAATAACAGTTTCAGCATTCAGCAAATTAAGGGAGTGGCGGATACAAACAATATTTTGCAAGTGGAAAAAGCACGATTTAACAGTCTGACCAATATGTGAGTCAAGGCATAATGTGGAGTCAAGCAATACTCCCAGATTTCGCACAGTTCTTGAAGGCCTAATCTGGACACCATCAATATCAATGAACTCTGTTCTATCTGTGGTACAAATACTATCTGTGGTAAACTCTGTGATTTAGGGCCAAACAACAGGATTTCAGTTTTATCAGAATTAAGCTGTAAGAAGTTATCAGTCATCCAGGTTTTAAGTTCCTGAAGGCAATAGTTAACAGAAGCGGGTAGATAAGCTGAGTTGGGTTTAAACATGAAATAAATTCTGATTATTTGACCTAGTGGCAACACATAAATGAGAAATAAAAGAGGACCGAGTACAGAACCTTGAGATACACCACGAGAGATAGGAACGGTATCGGATCGATCTTTACATATCCTAACAAATTGCTGTCTATCTGAAAGATATGAAGTTAACCACTGAAGAGCAGATAGTCGAGAAAGAAGCGTGGAGTGGCACACAGTGTCAAATGCTGCACTGAGATCGAGAAGAACCAGGATACTGTGTGCACCAGAATCAGAAACCAGAAGGAGATCATTTAGCACTTTTAAAAGTGCAGTTCCTGTGCTGTGATTGGGACGAAAACCTGATTGAAGTGGTTCAGATAGATTGTTTTGCTCTAGATGTGACTGCAGTTGTGCTACGACTACCTTCTGAAGTAATTTGGCGATAAATGGGAGGTTTGATATTGGAGAAAGCAGGCGTTTTTTCTACGGGATTACCATATTTATCTGCATAACTCTAATGACGCGTTCATTTATTTCCACGGGCAATGCTCTGATTAGTAATGTGTGCGGTTGATTTCAGCTGCACACAGCGTCAGAGTACGCTCCTTTCTTTCTTCATCTCAACAGCCTTTTCACTTATCAATAAGAGTCTAAGGATTATGTCAGTGATACATCAAATGATTTAATTATGATACTTACTCAGGTGGCTGCAGGGTTTCTTATCTCTGTCTATTGTTAATGAGAACACATAGTGCACCATGGTAGCCCAGGCACACATAGTCATAGGCAGGGCTGTACGTTACCTTTTTTGCACTGGTGCTACAGAGGTTGAATGTTTTGTAGCACAGGTCAGCACAAGTGCAGCACAAGTATAAAACGTACGTTACATCTCATTAAACAACCACAAGTTTGTCGCTTAGGCAGGTAACCGGCAAAAGGACTGATAACGTCTCATACAGGTTTAACCCCTTTAAATGAAAGGATTAGTTCACTTCAAAATGAAAATTCCCTGTTAATTTACTCACATCCATCTCATCCAAGATGTTCATGTCTTTCATTCGTCAGTCCAAAAAAAAAAAAAAAAATTCTCCATATAATGTACTTAAATGGAGGTCCAAATCAATGCAGTAGGCCTATCAAAGGGCTTCAGAGGCTCTGCACGATCCCAGCTGAGGAATAGGGTCTTATCTAGCGAAACCTCGGTCATTAAAAAAATAAAATAAAATTGTGTATACTTTTTTACCAAAAATGCTTGACTTCGGTGGTCTGTTTTTTTCACGACGTATGATGTCATCACGTTGGAAAGGTCATGTAGGTGGAAGAACCGACCCAGTGCCGAAACTCCTCCAACTTTAAAATTGTCAGGCATCGTTGTTTTACCTTCATTTTTGTAAAGGTCAATTGATTTAGCCTTTGCATGTTCGGTTGTGACAGTACTTCCACGTAGGATGTGACCTTTCTGACACGATGACGTCATACGCCGTAAAGAAGCAGAACACCGAAGTCGAGCATTTTTGGTTAAAAAGTAAACTTTTTTATTTAAAAAAAAATTATATATTTTTATGACCGATGGTTTCGCTAGATAACACCCTATTCCGCAAGGCGTTTAACAGACTCTTAATTTGAAGGAAAAAAATAAATAAAAAATAGTACCTACTATTAATCACTAGAGGGCGTTTCTCAGCGACGAGTGCAATATTAGAGAAAGAAGGAGGCAGACATTTTTACAAATAAGAGAGAGCGGAGAAAAAGACTTGATTCACAGCCTAACTACTTTAAAAAGAGTAAAATAGAATGGAAAAAAAAGAGTTTTAAGTTAATTTCCAGTGAAATCCGGGGGAAGAAACGTCTTTCATACTTGTATTTCGAGGAACTCCGGTGAGTGTTTTGTTGCTCGGTAATCGCTCATATGTGTTCAATTAATGATTTATGGTAAGAAATATGTTTGATAACTAACAGACGATTAATAAATATTGAATTATACATGTTACGAAGAAATAAAAGATTTGGTTTTGTCAAAAAAAAAAAAAAAAAAAAAAAGACAATCGGAGTTAACGTTAATTCAAATGTGATGAATGCGTCACAAGCTAACGTTAATCAATGTCCCTTACGAAAAATAACCATGGTTTTATTATAGTAAAAAGTGTAGTAACCATGTTTTTTAGCTAATTGATTACCATTTATATAACCACAGTTTTACCAATACCATGGTTAAACTATGGTTAGAAGTAGCAAAACCATGGTTAATTTGTGCTTACCATTAAACTACAATAACCATGTTGTTTTGGTTTTATTTGTAGTAAAACCATGGTTCATTTTCATAAGGGCGTGCATCAAAGCCATTTTGTGATAGTTTGATACTATTAATCAACTCTGGGGGTATGCTGTTAAAACTGAGTATGTGATTATTTAATGACATTCGGTTGTTTAATTTCATTGTTGAGTGTCATTGCTCTGATTTTCGTTGATTAGGTGGGTATATTCTCCCAGGATTTTCTTTGTAAATTAATATGCAGTTGAGTAAAGAAAATAGTCATTTATTGCCAATTCAAATTAAGTGAATGTGAATGAGTGATGCGTTTTCTGTATTATGCAGGTTGTTGGTTTTTTTTGTCCCTGTTGATGCACTTCTTGAATCGATCTTGGACGAGTGTACGGCGAGCCAACCGTGTCTAACTGATGTCGAAACCTTTCTGGAGCGAATTCAGTATCAGTCCCTGGATACAGATAAGACAATACAACACACCATACATACCTTGAGAGAAACTGGTTTCCTGTAGCTCAAACAATAAGAGTGTGGCGCTAGCAATGCCAAGGTCATGGGTTCGATTCCCAGGGAAAGCAAGAATTGACAAAAATGTAAAAATGTGTACCTTGAATGCAATGTAAGTCGCTTTGGATAAAAGCGACTGCCAAATGCATAAATGTAAATGTAATGTAACTGAGTTTAAAACTACCCGGGTAGTAAATATTTCTAATGTCACGTGACTACTTCTACTTTTTTTTTTCTTTCTATTTTTCTTCTACTTCTTCTTTTTTTTTAACCTCTTAAATTATTTTCTGGAAGAATCAGACTTTATAAAAAGGACAAACAAGAACATAAAGAAAAGATTTTCTGAGCTGTGTTCGGGGAAACATTTCCAAACATGCCTTATTGTATTTACTCTTAGTTCTATTGACTGTATGTTTGCAACCATTGAGCTCATTTCAGTTGACGGCACCAATACATGTTCTTCTTTCACAAGTTGTAGTGAAATTGCAGTTCAAATCCTCCTTACGAACTTAGACGTTCAGGATAGTGTTATGCTACTGTGCCCATTCAATCAGGCGTTTCCCAAAAGCATCATAAGCTTAAGTTGATCGTGGAGACCGTTGGTGGCAATTGTTCTACGATCAACTTAAGCTTATGATGTTTTTGGGAAACGCAGCCCTGATTTGTTAATTTAGACCCCAACACTATGTGCTATCACAGGTTACACCAGGCATGCAAAATTCAACCCTTAACCTGAAAACTTTTCAAACAAACATTCTTTCTTTGCCCAAAATTGCAAACTGCAGGAACATAACACTTATTGCTTAACATTGTCAATTTTGTTTATATAGCCCAATATCTCTGACTACAGTCCAAACAACATCCATTAACAATTCAACCTCACAATAACATTAAAGTCAAATTCAATTCAAACAAGATCTCATTTTCACTCATGGAGATAACATGGAATTGTGCCACACATAGTGGATAGTTTCTGCCACCTGTTGGCAAACAAGCACTTTTAAAATGAAAATGCCATGAAATTACCATTTATAATCAGTAGATGGCTGCAGAGGACCACTCATTAGCTCATTTGCCATAATTTTCACAGATTATTAAATGACTATTATAGCAAACTTTATAGGGCTGAACGATTTTGGAAAATAATTGCTATTTAATATGCGTTTTTTTTTTTTTTTTTTTTTTTATGTTCTGTATTATTCAACAAAGATGAGCAATAAATCATTGTATAGTAATGGTGGGAATCTTTAGGCACCTCACGATCCGATTCCAAAACAATTCTTGAACTTTTTTTCTTATTAATTCATCTTATTAATACAACTTTTTAAAATAATGGCAAATTTAAAGCTGCAGTCCGTAACTTTTTGCGCTCTAGCGGTTAATAAACAGAACTGCATGCGTCTTGCGGAAGAACATTGCAGCCGGAGCTACTTCTCTCTGTTTATGTCTATGGCGAGTCACGCAGGGACTGTGCTCCTCCGCAGCGGCTCCTACCAGTCCGGTCTGAAATAGTCCCAGTATAAACACTTATTATAAGTGTACCATAATGATTCAGGGGAAGACAAAAACACGGTTCGGAAAATGGATTCATGTTGTACATTCTCATTATATCATTTTTGTAAATCTTGAACACAAAGTTGAACACTGCAGCTTTAATTAAAATAATTGCATGTTAAGAATTTTAAATATATAAATTAATATAGCGTCAAAACATAAAAGCTAGTAAATAACAAAGAGGAACAAAAAACATATTACAATATGAGCAGTGAACAAAGAGTGCTTTCATTATTTAAGAGAGTGTGTGTGTGTGTGTGTGTACACTCACCTAAAGGATTATTAGGAACACCATACTAATACTGTGTTTGACCCCCTTTCGCCTTCAGAACTGCCTTAATTCTACGTGGCATTGATTAAACAAGGTGCTGAAAGCATTCTTTAGAGATGTTGGCCCAAAGATGCTCTATTGGGTTGAGATCTGGTGACTGTGGGGGCCATTTTAGCACAGTGAACTTATTGTCATGTTCAAGAAACCAATTTGGAATGATTCAAGCTTTGTGACATGGTGCATTATCCTGCTGGAAGTAGCCATCAGAGAATGGGTACATGGTGGTCATAAAGGGATGGACATGGTCAGAAACAATGCTCAGGTAGGCCGTGGCATTTAAACGATGCCCAATTGGCACTAAGGGGCCTAAAGTGTGCCAAGAAAACATCCCCCACACCATTACACCACCACCACCAGCCTGCACAGAGGCTGTGCAGGCTGCACAGTTGTAGCCCAACTCAAATCATTTCAAATTGGTTTCTTGAATATGACAATGAGTTCACTGTACTAAAATGGCCCCCAGAGTCACCAGATCTCAACCCAAAAGAGCATCTTTGGGATGTGGTGGAGCGGGAGCTTCGTGCCCTGGATGTGCATCCCACAAATCTCCATCAACTGCAAGATGCTATCCTATCAATATGGGCCAACATTTCTAAAGAATGCTTTCAGCACCTTGTTGAATCAATGCCACGTAGAATTAAGGCAGTTCTGAAGGCGAAAGGGGTCAAACACAGTATTAGTATGTTCCTAATAATCTTTTAGTGTGTGTGTGTGTGTATTCCTAATAATATATATATATATATATGTGTGTGTGTATATATATATATATATATATATATATATATATATATATATAATATATATATATATATATATTCAATATATAATGTTATGAAGCAACGAGAATACTTTTTGTGTGCAAAAACAAACAAAAAGAACTTTATTCAACAATTTTATTCTAGCCTGTGCCAGACTCCAATGTAAACTGCATAAGGAAACTGACACAGGCTAGAACAAAATTGTTGAATAAAGTTATTATTATTGTTTGTTTGTTTGCTTTTGGCACACAAAGAGTGTTCTCGTCGCTTCATAAAATTAAGTTGGCCGAATATATATTTTTTGATTTATTGTTTTTTTTTTTTTTTGTTACTTTTTTTACACTGACAAACTCACACTATTCCTCGTCCTGCCCAATGATGTGTTTGAAACAGTTATGACGTAACGAAGCCTCGTTTACTGAAATCACGTGACTTTGGCAGTTTGAGACACACTCCGAAGCAAAAGATTCATAACGCTTCGAAGCTTCTTGAAGCAGTGTTTTGAAATTGCCATCACATGTTAGTTGATCTATAATGCGCAATGGGCATATTCACGTAAATTCATCCACGTCTCCTGAAATACATAAAAGTATGTGAGGGATGAGCTAGGGGAAAAATCGTTTTCCTCGTTATAACTACATTATATAGTTAACTTTAATTTGTATCTGATATGAATAAAACACGAAGTCAAAGTATAATTGAAAGGATTGTTATTGCTGCTTCCACAGACACCAGTGTGTATTTAACAAACTATAAATGTATTTTTTTCACTAGTACTTACTGTAAATGTCTGAAAACTAAACTAAACATATAAGTACCAGTACTTCTGAATGGGCTGAGGCTGGGATTTAGCGGGTTTGAAGTGAAAGTATTTGATGAGCATATACTATGTGCGAAGAGCATTCACTCAGTATCGTTATCTCATTTTTGACCGAGGTGGCTTTTAAAGGCTTTTGCATTGGAAGTCTATATACAAGTATTCAGATTCTTAACTCAGTACCTTCGGCAGGGATTACAGCCTTAATTCTTTTTGGGTATGATGCAACAAGTTTTCTGCTATTCTTCCCAGCAGATTGAACATCTCAGGAGACACCTGAAATAGCCATCCTCTGACAATCGCCCTCCAACCTAACAGCGCTTCAGAGAATGGCTATTTCAGGTGTCTCCTGAGATGTTCAGTTTGGTTCAAGTCTGGGCCAATCATTCACAAAGCATCCCTAAGCCAATCTTGCATTGTCTTGGCTGTGTGCTTGGGGTACTTGTCCTGTTAGAAGGTGAACATTTGGCCCTGTCTGAGGTCCTAAGCACCCCGGACCAGGTTTTCATTAGGTTTTGATGTTTAGCTTCCCTTCTACCCTTATCAGTCCCCCAGTCCCAGCCTCTGAAAAACACCCCACAGCATAATGTTTCCAACACAGTTGGGATGGTATTGTACATGTGATGAGCGTGTCTGGTTTCCTCCAGACATGACACTTGGAATTGAGATTTATCAGATCAGAGGATCTTTCTTCTCATAGTCTGAGGTTCCTTTAGGTACATATTCCAAAGCTTTCATGTGTCTTCACTTTGAAGTTTTCGTCTGGCTACTCTGGCATAAAATCCAGATTGGTGGAGTGATGCAGTGTTGGTTGTTTTCCCATCTCCATGTATGATCTCTGGAGCTCAACCACAGTGACCCATCAAGTTTTTGGTCACCTCTCTTTTTAGAAGCTATTCTTCTATTAAACCAAATACACAAAATGCTCTTTTTAGAACCATCAGATGACCCCTTTAAAAATCACAGAGGCTACTTTGCTCTTAGGATCCTTTTCTAGATCATAGATTCTATAGTCTTCCCTAAAACGCTACAGGTTGTTCCTTTGACCTCATGGATTGGTTTTCACTTTGATACCCTGCTGTTAGACCTTTGTTTGAAAGCCTGCTTAATCAATTATTACTTGCACTCAGTGGTCATGATTTAGTCAAAATCATGTTTCAGCTTGTCAACATTAGGGATGAAACGGTATGAAAATTTCATATCACGATTATAGTGACCCAAATTATCACGATTATCAATATTATCACGGTTTTGTTGAGATGAAAGTGTTCAAAAAGAACAGATGCACACACTGAAACCATTTCAACAAGTTTTATATTTGATCAACAAACAACAAATAAAACAAGCAGCTCTATGCATTTTAAGAAATAATTATTTCTATTGATTCTAGTCAATCCGCTTAAGTTGTGACGTAAGGAACGCCGTTTCTGGGTCCAAGCCTCAACTCCTTTCACTTGCTCATGCCATCGATGGCCAATTATGAGCGCTATTTATTCATATTAAACATCAAACATTTAAAAAAAGTTAAACATTTTAAATACAGTCTACACAACAGTCTCTGTGCTCACAGCGTCACAGACATTTTAACGATTTATAAAAGACGAATCACTGTCTGGCCATCTGAAATTTTGTTATGGAGGTAAAGGTTATAATTATAATTTTTTCTGTAGTATACACCACATTGTGTGTGTGTATATTAGCACTGTTTGTTGTTTTTCTTGTGGTATGAGAGAGCGTTTGGACCCGGAAGCACTGCCGCGTGATAATAGCAACTCATTATATCCACGTATCACAACGACGCGCGCTCTCGTTTCATTCAAATGCTACTTGCGTCTCTGTTTTTGATTTGTATTGAAAATGAAATCAGAGGACTTTACTATTAATACTACTATAATTATTACTATAACTTCTTTTGATCATCTTGTCTGGACGATTGCTATGTACACTTGTTTGTTCGTCCCAGTAGTTTTAGTATCGAGGTCAAAGTCCACTTGCCTTGCGTTCGCAGATTTGAAGTGTTTACCCCTATTGCAACGACTTTCTTTTTGCATGTTCTGCCATCTGGTGACCATCCTCGATTAAGTTTCCCTCAGGACTCCCTATGAGCATGCCTCAGATTTGGTCCTTTTAGAAGGCTGAAAAACCTCCCGGCGCTGTCACTGCCTTCTGCCATTTCTTCTCATTCAAAAACCAGCATTGCGCACTGCGCCAGACTGACGTTGGCTGGACAAGATTTACCGCAAGTTTTCAAAATTGTGATAAACATGGTTTTAATAATTACATTTTAAACGATATTACTAACTGTCAGTACATTTTATCATGGTTTATCGTGAAACCGGCAATTGTTCCATCTAGGGATGGGCGATGTCCCCTTAATTGCCAGTTAACGATGTTCACAATAAAACATCGCAATGGACAATGATCTCGTCGGTGGGGGGTGTTTTAGTATATCTCTTTACATAAATATTATTTTCTACTTGACTATAATTTCGTTATTTTACTAACCCAACTAATGACTCAGTGCTTTCTATATAGGTTACACGTGAGTAGCTTCTTCCACTTAAGAAGAGTTGTGCACTTTTAAGCACTTCTTATTTTACTGTATCTCTTTACATAAATATTATTTTCTACTTAAAAAAAAAACAAACAAAAAAGCCTATAATTTCGTTATTTAACTAACCCACCTAATGACCAAATTGATGCCAGATCATTGCCAAATTGATATTTAATCAAACCATATTGTTGATGGAAATAATACGAGAACAGTAAAACTGCTAGTTATTAAAAATAACACTTCTGTGTTTTTTGAAAAAAAAGTTTAATATTACAGAGATAGTAAACATCTTTAATATTAGTCTATCAAATAGCGTTGCTGTTTGAGAGCGCGCTGAAGAGAGTGAGCAACCGTAAACTGAAGCGCTTAGAAGGTTAGTTAACAACGCATTATGTATGAGACCAATCAGATATTTATACAAAATAAATATATTACAACTTATATTTGCACAAAATCACTCACTGGTGAAGGCCTAACTCCTGTGGATGCTCTTCCCTGAGAGCGCACACTGAAACTGAAGCAATGAAGCGCTGCGGGTTATTAACTCAACAAAATTCTATATGAGATTAATCAGATGTGTATACTACATAAACTTAATATTACGACTTATATATTCTTATAATGATGCAAATGCACAAGCGAACTTGCCTGTGCTGGTCAGAATGCGTTGTGGACGCGCTCTTCCCACGACAGCGCGCTGAAACGCAACTAAACCCAGAGAAACATTTTATTACAAAATGTTTTTATTACAGTGTTGATAGTCTACGACGGTCCCATTAGTTATTAATGATGTGCATTTCTGTTTGAACTGCGCTTGCAGAATCTAAAGACCGGTACGATGAAGTAATTTACTTATCGTTAATGAACTCGCCAAACGCATCCAATGTGAGATTAATCAGATATACACAGACTAAATGTAATATTACAACTTACAATGGCATAAAAGGCTGCAAATGCACAAGCAAACTTGACTGTGCTTAGGGCTGCTTTACATAAATATTTTCTCCTTAAAAAAACAACTAAAATTTCGTTATTTTACTATAACCCAACTAATGACTCCGCGAATAGGTTGCATGTGAGGGGGAAAAAGTAGCTTCCTTCCACTTAAGAAGTTATTTTACTATATCTCTTGACCTATACATATTTTTTTTTCTACTTAAAAACTACAATTTCGTTATTTTACTAACCCAACATAACATTGCGCGCACATTTTGCATTCCGTACAAGCTATTCAATTTTGATTTTGCATATTGTTTTTTAAACGTTCATTTGTGTAGTTCACATTACCACTTTACAATATTTCAATAACATAATTTATTTTGTAGCCTATGCTGTTTTCTTGTACAAAATTAAATATTTTAAGTTAAATGTACAGTGTAAGACAAGAAGCTAACAATGTCAAGATAGTGCTGGGTGGTATGACCGAAAATTTATATCACGGTATTTTTCTAAATTATACCGGTTTCATGGTATATGACGGTATTTTTTTTCCATGCCATATTTTACTGTCATGAGTGAATATTGTAGAAAAATTCCACACTAGAGTTAATACAGGTTTGCAAAGCCCCACAGAATGATGCTGTGGGGAGACAACAACCAATAAAACACCAGACCTGCAACACACTCAGTACAGACACATGAATATTAAAATATGACCACGGAGAGAATTGAGAGAGTTGAGGGCACATTAAGCATTTTAAAAATCTAACCCTATATAACGTTAACAACAGACTGCCAAAACGAGGGAGAATGCGGAAGAACATTTAAAAGGTCTTGGGATATTTTCAATACATTTAAGAGCACTACAGTCTGAGCAAATTACACGTGTAAGTTAAACACCGAAAGAATAAAGCAGTTACTTTTTTGCCCATTCTTCTTTGATTTGTCAGTCTATTTATTAACTTGCATCGTTGTCATCCGATTATCAGAATAATCTATGGTGCCATCGCGGTCGTGATGTATCAGTGTCCTTTGCATACGTTTCATTTGAAGAAGACGTGATGAAATATGTGCACATACATGCTGCTATGTTTAGAGCATTGGAGTATATGAAATAGGTCCATAAGAAACTTAAACGCGCTCGCTCTGCTCTGAATCTGAATCCGACTTCACTCACTCCTTCAAGTGAACAATATAAGTGGATAACGTAGTGAATGCGATTTCGGATTCAGTCCTGCGATCTCAGCTGTGCCCTCACAACAGTGCAACAGGGAAAAGGGACCCCTCTCAGTGTCACGCTGCGCCGCGTTAAGCGGCATATACTCTTAAGTTATGTTCTCAATTTAATTTACAGAGCAATCCCTGCAAAGTTTTTAGGTTAACAATAGAATACACTAGGATTAGTGTGTGTCGCACTCGCAAAGGGGGCGTGGCATCACGATGGTTGCTCTACATCGTCCATCGGCACAACCCTAGTTCCATCCCTAGTCAACATTATGTTCTGTGATTTATATATGTGACAGTTATTCTGATTATTCTGAATACACATTTTGTGTTTGGGGGCAAGGCCAAACTTATTAAATAGTAATTTATTAATTTCTCAGATCTCATCATTGAATGTCAAATTACAGAGATTAACAGATACATGATACAATAAGGTTTTACAACATTTTTACAAGTGTGGTCACGTTGTCATTAGCAAAATAAAATAAATAACAATAAAAATTCTTAATTTTCATCTTCATGCAATGCCAATTTATCTACCTTCCTAAACATCAGACAGCTTCCAAACCTCAGTGAAGCCAAAAATATTTCTCTCTCGAAAGTGTGAAACAGCATTTTACATTTAAGTATACCATTTATGGTAAACAGAGTAGCATCAGTGTCTGACATGGTCAATTATGACATAAATTCAGGAGGGAAATTAAATATTTCAGGTATTATTCTTTGATGGTATTAATATAGAACTTTCTATGAAGGTTAAAAATAAGGATACAATTAATATTGAAAATTAATAAAAAATTAAGACAAAACATTTTTTTTTTAACGCGACCACTATTTAACAAAAAAATAGTGTAAAAATTGCCACAAGATATTCCTTTGTAAAACTCTCACTATCAAAGACACTACAGCAGTTCTTTCTGATAGTATAAAAAGAATGTCCAACATTTGCTTTTGAAATAGCAGCAACAGTAAGCAACATGACCGTAACAATGACTGTTTAGACATTAAAGTGACAGATCATGTGAAAATGAATTTCTCATCAATACGCTTGAAATTCAAAAGTCCTTTACTCAAATAAACAGCATGAAAGACAGTTAATGATGTTCTGCGCATACATTTGTAAGGCTCTTATGTACACAACATTTTTTTTTATTTCAATGCCATACAGTAAAGTAATGGAATGACAGATATTATTTCTAAAAGTAAATCGCTGAAATTTTCTTTCTTAGATGGCCAATGCTAGAGTTTCATACAGCATAAACTCAAAGCCCTTTCACATGACTCTTGTCAACATCCCCTAATGCATTGAACTCTATAAGTGAAACATCAAGTCTAGCGCATCATACTGGCCTTGTGCTGTGCGAGTCCAGCTTTTTAATACGATGCTCAATGTTTAAACAATTTAAAAGCCATTTTCTCCTGACCTTTCAAAATGCAGTTCATGATTGCCGAACAATTTGCGAGCCAAAGGCTGTTCCTTGCTGAAAAATGTGATGTTATTTTGAAGCTGGTATGCTAATTCCCTCAACTAAACTTCCCTGACCAACCAGCTTTACCTGGCTGATAACCTTCACAGGCGAAGACTTGCTGGTGAACCTCTTCTGATCCAGAACAGGACCAAACCTGAAAACTAATGCTAGCTTAAGCTCATCTTCTCAAGTAACTGATAGACTTTCCTATTCTTAAGCTTAACATCTTTGCTTTCACTATTTTAATGTCCCTGACACGAGTCCTGTGAAAGAGCCTTCACTCACTGGTCCTTTATCCAGTTGCTGCATGTTTCTATTTCAACACCATAGCAACAGGTTTTCTCAAAGCCACCAGTGATCATCAATTTCACACTTAAGAGATTTCTGTAATTCATTATGTTTGACGATAGATGAAAACTGCTGCGTTTAAAAGCCAACCAAGTCCAAGAGTGAACAAAATGAAACGTAATGAACGGGGGGCAGTTTGCTTTCTAAAGCACGCCCATTAATAATTTACATGACCTCCAAATAATAAATTAACAAATGAATAAATAAACAAGCAGGCAAGCAAACATCAACAAACCCGTTTTTTTTTTCTTTTTTTTTTTCTCCCATTATGGAAAAATATCAGATATAATATAGTCTTTTTCACAGAATTAATCCTTGTGAGGGCTTAATCAGTTAGTTTTTTTTTGTCTCTCAAATGTGGCTTTCAGAAACTCAACAGTCTCGTTTCTTTATCCAATCAATCTGTTTCAATGACTGATGCGTAGGGAAAGTTTTCAGTGCAGAATCTTTCCAGTTACATACTCATGACTGAAAAGCACAAAGGAAAAGCACAAAGGAGCTTGGCAAAGGTGGACATAGATTGACAGCACAGTGTTTTGCAAAGTGGGCACTGATAGAGAGCGTGCACGGTTACAGGACAGTGGCGTTGTGTCCTTCCATTTTCGGGAGTCTGGAGTCCTGCACTGTACCCATGGTGACCAAAAGCGGGCGGCTGTCCTCAGGGCCACTGCCCCGAGCCAAAGAGATGGGCCTCTGCTGGCCAGGATGAGGCGGGGGAGGCTGGGGCCCTGGCATGGGCTCCATGGGCAGGCCCTGTTCCTGGTAGCCATACCCGATGTTCCCACATGGGAAGCGGCGTAGTCTGTAGAGCGGAACTGGTGCTAGAGTGGCCGAATCTAGGAGTAAAGGGGTCGGGGCAGGTGGAGGAGGAGGGGGCAAAAGTGGTCGACACAGGCCTTGTTGTTGTTGTTGCTGCTGTTGGCGCTGGAGCTGCTGTTGGTACTGCTGCTGTTTGTGCTGTTGCTGCAGGCCCAAAGCTTCAGCTACTGTCACAGTCCGGCCTGCTTGTTCCTGCCCTTCACCTGGGATCCGTGGGCCACTCACCTGCCTTTGTGCCTGGGCCTGGGCCTGCTGCCTCTTCTGCTGCTGCTGTAGAAACCACGAGCCATAGGTAGGGTTCCACAGGTTGGTGGGCTTCCCATTGCGGCTCTCCTTCTCTGATGGGTGGGCCTGCATGAATCCCAAATTCACATGCCCTCCATCCTGGGTGGGGAGTTGGGGAGTTGTAGAGGAGGGTTTGGCGGCTGGTATGGAGGCAGTAACTACAGGGGGTTGGAGGTGGTGATGGGGATGAGGCTGAGATGGGGGAGCAGGTGGTAGTTTGTTGTCAGAAGATTGGCTGGCCATGAGAATGAACTCTCCATCTCTCTTAGCCTGATCAGAGTGGGCGGCACATGGAGCATCCTCTGGGCCCTGAGGGGTTACAAGCAAGGAGGGTGCAGAAGGGTCTTCGGGACGCATGGGTACCCTCTCCTCTTCCTCAGGGATGGGGCCGTACTCGACAGGCAAAGGCACATTCACCACATCTGGGTCCTAGGGGAATTGAAAAGTCTGTCATCTACCCAAGCAGTCAAACTTAACAGTTTTACAGGTGATACAAATTGTTGGTAAGATCAAGGTTTTAATGATGTCACTTAAAAGATAAATACTGTAACTTAATTCATTGTTCAATTTGGCTTATATAATTTTTGGCATTGTTCCATACAATGTGCTCTGCTTTATACTGTATACTGTAAGGGGGCAAATATACATCCACGCATACATAATGCATATTACAATATTGGAAATAGTACTATTATGGCGATATGCAACTTCTAACAAGCCTACTGTTGCCCACCATGAACAGATAAGGTTTTCAGATGTAGTACCTGCAGACAATAGTCAATCCTCTCCAGAATAGTTGAGAAGTTTGGTCTGTCTTCTGGTTGATGCTGCCAACTTTGTGTCATTATGCGGTACCTATTTTACAAAACAAAATAATATTTGTATTAGGGCTGCACAATTAATCGAAATCGATTGCGATTTGGGTTATGTGCGATTTATGAAAGCGTAAAAGGCTGCAATTTTAATTAAATAAATGCCCAGCGTGTCAGTGAAGAGCGGCTCTGTGATCAGGAGTAAACGCTGCTCCGTCTGAAAGCAACACGCGTCAAATATCTTCACAAACTAGTGATGTAAAGCGTTCATAAACCTGTTCAACAAAATACAATGTTTAATAACACGTTTTAACTTGCTTCATGTTGTCAGTCGAGTGTTTGTGAGCTGATGTGGCTTTATCACAGAATGAGGCAGACTGCATTATTTTATAGTATTCTACACAGTGAAGTCTGTCAATCAGCACTGTATTATAATATACTTTATTATTGTGAAAATACCCGAGAGACGGCTTGAAGAAACTCAAATACATCTTGCTGTAGTCGTGTTTATTGTCATCATGTTTAATCAAAGCGTTTCTATCTTTTTATTTGGGCTACAGCGCTAGCTTCACATTAGGGATTTCCTGAAAACGATTACTTCTCTGAGGCGTATGTGGTGTTTCTGCTCGAAGGCGCCCTCTGGCTTCCAGTATGAATGAAACTTTTGGGTAATAAATAAGAAAAATAATACTTCTCTCTAAATAAATCAATGTACAATGTCTTCAATGTACAGGAGTTTTGTTCCCTACAGTGGATGCACAAGAGGCTCATATATCATATTAAAGACATAGACTTTAAGAAATTGATATCACAGATGTTATTGTAATAATAATATTTCTTATTTTGTTAAATATATTTTAGTAATAATAACTAAATTATTATTAGTCATATTAATATAAACACAAAGTATTATATACACACACTTTTCATTTGTATAATACAATAAAAATAAAAATCGCAATCAGTTATTTTCCCCAAATCGTGCAGCCCTAATTTATATTCTCTTCCTTTTCAGTTTTATCTTAACTGTCTCGAGTGAATGAGTATAGGTTTGATTAATTTCAGAGATAAATTAAGCCTTTTTCAGTTTTGTTTCAAAGATCAGCTCTGCAAGATCAGGTTAGATTAGAAAATGATTTACATCAAAACTCCAGGAAAGTGTGATTTTATTATTTGATTTAGTATATTGTCAGAGACAGAAAAGATAAAGCAGTGGGAAAGTTAACAAGGGCTGAACATTTGAGAATTAGAATGCATATGTATCAGACAATGACCGATTCTTGTATATGTGTATATTGCATGTTTGAGTCCACTCACACTGGCCCGGGGCAGTTCTTGGGCGGGTCCATTCGACCTCCATTAGTAACAAACTCCAGGACCTCTTGGTTACTGCGGCTCGGGTACGGCATATAGCCCAGCGAGAAGATCTCCCACAGCAGAACACCAAATGACCTGGAAAAACAAGTCAAAGTGTGAGAAAGTGAACGCTAGAGTTAGACGAACGCATAGTTTATTTTATTACAGTGTGAAAAACAGTGGGGTTGCAGTAGCATATGAAAGAACTCGCATCAAGTATGTAATTATATTACAGCGCTCACCATGTATCTGTTTTCGAGGTAAAGATTCCCTCCATAAAGGCCTCAGGAGGCATCCATTTGACTGGCAGCATAGCACGGCCTCCTTTCCTGTAATAGCTAGCTCTGTAGAAAAACACAAGCCCAGACCAAAAAAAAAAAAAAAAAAAGACACATTATTATGAATGCCCACAGTAGACAGAAGCAGAGTGGAGTGACTTATTAACTCCAGTCGCAGATCAGAGAGTGAAAAAGCACGGGGTAATGAAAGGAGCAGAAATTGCATTGAAAGCATAAAGGAGAAACTCCATGTGTGACTTATGCATGTTCTCTGAAGCCTCGATCTGATCATTAGTGACTAAATGGTTCCCTAAATGATTAATTGTGTGCATATAGTTTGGCTTTGTGTTAAAAGAAAAAGCAGTATTCTAAAATAATTACTATTGCTAGAATAATCTAATCGTTCTCCTCCATCAGGCCAGAATTAGAGAGACAACTTTACTTAAATGGTTTATGGAAAGTGACTGACCTAGTTCTTTCGAGATGCCTTGCTTAATTTGCATGTTTTTCTCATGATATAAAATATGCAGATGTTCTAGACAGGCAAAGTAAATTAACCAAATGTTGAATCTACATTAGCCATTAGATCTGTCTGTCTTGGGTCCTAACCATCAACCCGCCTGAAGTTTTTTTTTATTTTATTTTTATTTTTTTGGGGGTTTCTGGAAGGTGGCTTTATAGTTCATTTGAGATGTTCGAGATCGATATTATACTAGGGCTGGGCGATAAAACGATGACGATGTGTATCGCGATAGACACGCGTAATCGATAATAAAAAATGCGTTTGACAATTTATTTTTAATTTTTTCTTTGTCAGAAGAAACCAGAGGTTGTGAAGCAAGTTTGGTGGCATGAACAAAGGCACTCACTTTCTGGTAACCTAGCAACGTAGGGAGTGACGTGCTAACAGCCAATCATGTAACAGTATCAAGTTTGGAGATCAACCCGGAAATGAGTGCTGCAGCGAGCGAGTATGGCAGGAAACAGGAAAACGAGTCAGCTCGCCAGTATGGCAGTTTTTGGGATTTTAAAAGTCTGACTGTAGTCAGAATAATGTTGTTTGCAAATTATGCAAGACCGTCGTCTCCACCAAGACTGGTAATACCACAAACTTGTTTAACCACCTTAAGCCTTGTTTTTGTCTGGCTCCGCAGCGCGAGCCTCCGCTGACTGCGCACGCCTCGTGTTTATGCTCGACATGCTCGCTCGCCGTTGTGCTGTTCTTTGTAACAACATGGAGAGGTAACGTTACGCTGCATCAGTGCCTTATGACAAAGCATCTAAACGGTACAGAGGCGCTGCACCTTTAATATTAAGAGATAATTGTTAAGTGTTCGTTGTGACTTTTATACTTATGTTTTCCATGGCTGTGCTGATATTTCTGCCTTTATAACTTGTTGATCTGAAAATTAAGCTTTGTCCCCGTTATAATTGAATCATACGACCGGATACCAGTCATTTGCCTCTTATTTATTATTTTTGTATGTCAGACATAGTAGAGACATTGAAAAGTTAGTGTCTCATAGTGTCTCATCTCCATTCCTCTACCCTTCCCTTTCCCCATCCTCCTCTTTCCCTCTCCCGTGTCTCATCTTGGTCTTTGTTTCCATCTCCTTCTCTCTGTCGTCTCTGTCTGGGGCAGTACACTCAATTTGGATGTTATATAGAGGAACTCACTAGGAAGAGATTTCCTTAGAAGGTAGAGAAACATGCGTCCTATGTTTAAGATATGTGTAAGCATGAAGTATACACTGTGCTTCCCATACTGGAATACTGTACATCAGTTGACGATACATCATAGAACAAATAGATTAGCAGAAACTATAATCCACTGTATGCATCAGTGGAAACTCGTTACATGTATGCACATTCCTGCATGTACACCCTTTCTTTATTTCCAAAATGATCTCATCCTAGGTCTCTCCTTGGGACACATGTACAGACACAGTCTGACTTTACAAAATACATTATACAAATAATTATGAAAATATTAACACTAAAAAATAACAAATTTCAATCTTCAAACTGATGGGATTATAATCAGAGGAAGGTTAAATTTAAAATAAAAATGAAATATCAAATGTGATATTTGTCTCCTGGTCCTTATTTTAAATAGGTCATAAAAAATATCAATAATTATTGATATTGACCGATATGAAACCCTTATCGTGATAGTTGTCAGCCATATCACCCAGCCCTATATTATACTGGCAAGAAGAGCCAGATGAGAACTTGACCGAATCAATTTGACTGATATGAAGTTGATAAAAGAAGACTGGGCCCTATTTTAACGATCTGAGCACATGGCCTGAAGCACATGGCACAGGTGCACTTAGGGCTTGTCCAAATCCACTTTTGCTAGTTTAACGACGGGAAAAAGTGGGCGCGCATGGTCCAAAAGGGTTGTACCTAATCTCTTAATGAGTCAGGGGTGTGTTTTGGACGTAACGTGCAATAAACCAATCTCCCATTCCCTTTAAAAGCCAGTTGCGCTTGCACCATGGCGGATTCACTATTTACATGGCGGAATTTGTAAGCGGAAAGACCAAACGCTTCTCCGGAGAGGAATCCTTTTATTTTTGTGTGTGTATGCGTTTGTGCACAAGCCTATAGGTGCGTATTACTAAGGCACTCTTTAAATAAAAAAATACTGCAAAAATAATGTCAGTAGCACAGTCATTTTCAGTTGCCTCAAAAATAGTAACGCACGAACATGCACCTTGTTTTCAGACCAGTGCGCACAAATGGGCACGAGTGCATTTGCTATTTAAACAACGTGGTGCTGGACGTGAAAATGATAACTGCGCTGGGCTGAAACTAGCAAAAAACACGCGCATTGCTCCAGGTGTATGATAGGGCCCACTATCTTGAATAAGAGTCTCTTGTTTGTTCCTACACCAAATCCTGATCTATTTCAAAGAAAGGAAGAGCTGTTTAATTTTTTTCATCAAATTAAAAGGACTTCACTAACACTTGCTGTGGAATGTGAGTTGCCAAGATGCAGTATAAGAGTCATGTATTTAAATATGAAAGTACTTTGTCCTTTTGTGATGAAAATGTGGCAGTGGATTTTTGGTTCACAGTATGCTGAGACTGGAGGAGACGAATAAATATTGAAATTAAGTGCCCTTTCATGTGGGTTTTTTTTTTTTTTAGTAAAGGGAAAGGCCTCGTAAGTGTGTAATGCTGTTACATTTGACATTTAAAAGGGTTGATTATTTTGTGTGGTTACCATTGTGCTGAAGAGTAGTGCTTAGTTTGAGGTTAAGTACATTAAGGTATGGATTACACTGACCAGCAATGACTGTGATCTTATTCGTTCATAAAATGTACGTTAAACAAGTTACATTTAGAAATGTGCAATGCTAGCTGTTAATTTAAACTCAAATAATTCAGATTAATTGACCACTAAATTATGCTGAAATTAAATTAGTTGGAACAACTACTTTTGAGTAATCAGTAAACAATCCCCTAATGCAGTGGTTTGTTGGTTGAAGTTGCATAAATCAAAAAGATGCAAACTTCTTTGTTGTTGTTATTGAACCAAAACTATTGGACGTTTGTTTTTAGAAGGGGGTTAATTTTCACATTTACGCAGTTCTGGACAAGCAAAGTAAATTAAACTTTCAAACATTAGATCTGACTGTCTTGAGTCAGAGTTTGATCATGGGGTGTAAACCTAAGGTTAGGTAGTTAGGTTAGACCTAGTTCATTTGAGATGTCTTGCTTAATTTGTTTGTTTTATTCTTTGGTATAATTGTATGTGCAAATGTTATGGATTAGTTAAGCGAATCCAGTAGTCATAAAAGCAGTTGAAGGCTGAGTCTAGCCACTAAAGTAAGACGTAGTTGATAGCACTTTATTTTACAGTCCTGTTCCGCGTGTGCATACTATGTACTTATTATAGCAATTACAAATAACTAGGTACTAACCCTGAACATATCCCTAAACCTAACCTTAAAGGTGCACAATGTAACATTTTTTTCAGTAAAATATTCAAAAACCACTAGGCGAGTGTTCTGTTGTATATGTTGTTCAGTTGAGTACTTACAATATCCCAAATGTTTCCAACTATTTGTAAATCGTGAGAAAATTGCTATTTTAATTAATGAACCGGGACGTGTGAGGGCGTCGGCTGTCAATTGCGTCATATCTGCGTTACCCTCGGTTTCCGGTTTTATTTTGCAGAAACGCTTTACTCTCACTGAAGTGTGCAACAAGTGTCATAGCAGCCGCCGAGTGAACGCACAGAGTACCGTCATAACATCATTTTCAACACACTCAGATGTGTCTAATATAAACAGAGCTGCGTTACCTCATACTCATGACCGGAAAAGCAGAAATGGCACCGGCGACTATAGCATAATAAAAGTCCCGCTGCTCACGAGGCACGTATTGCGTTCATCTTAACAATCGCTCCAGCGGCCTCGCTCAGCTCCACAGCACTCGGTCCTGCTCTGCTTCACACTACAGTAACGTTAATAATCACATCCATGAACATGATTTCTGCCCAAGTTCTAGCCCGATTCTTTCCCACCGGCTGTGAGGTGAAGACCACATGTCCTAAGATTCTACACTCAAGCTTGGCGTCATCAAACTACGCCTTTTGTTTTGTTTTGAGCGGACAGAAAAGTTACATAGTGCACCTGTAACCCTACCTTATATTACCAGTACTTTTCTTTGGTAACTACACCAAATACTAAACGGTATTTACAGTAACTACACTTTGTAAAAGAAAGTGTAACTGACTAGTTTATAGAACAACATTCTATTCCAGGAACAACATTCGGTTACGCTATTTTACAGTGTCATTGTTACAGTGTGATTTATATATTTAAGTACTGAGTAATATTACGTAACTACATGTATTCAGGGTTTTTCCTGGGTCAGAAATGGTCTTAGGTGGTGGCTGACAGACATGGTCATCCACACACACACACAGTAAAAAGTACCCTACCCACGTGATCTGTGAGCTTAATACTGTATTTATTGTATACTGACAATACATTTAAACTAAATGCAGAGAAACAGGTTGTAATTTTTGCTCATCTTATTTTGATTTCTCATTATGTAGGATCTCTTACCTTAATGTTTCTTTCTTTTGTTCCTCATTTTTTACACTATTTACACAATTGTTTTGGTATATAGTCATATCAATATTTTTTACAAATAGCTTAATTTTCTGCCATGTACAATTTAATAAAACGATCAGCTAGCAAACAACAACTTTGTTCTGGTTTCACCTAACTCCAGTCTAAACTAAATGATTTTATATACTACACATTTTCAATATAAATAACCTGAAAATACTGTGGAATATTAAGACTAATTCTTACTAAGCACTCTTGCTAAATTGGTTAAGCACACTTGTGTTCTCATTTCAGAGGTGTTCGAGTAAATGATTAAACTGATTTGTGAGTTCAATGTTGGACAGATCAGTTGTTTTAACCAGTCGTTAAAATGATTTGGTTCAAAGGAGTCATTAGGTCGCGAATCGGACATTAGCAGACGCGTTGTGTGCGAATCCCATCTGTGAACATCGTGAAAGATTTGTCAACACACAGAAAAAACGTCATAACTGGAAAGAATTTGTTTCCCGTTTATTGAAAGTATAGTTTATGTCAGCTGGTCAGAGAAGAGTCAGTGTTTTTTGAACGCAATTCACACCCAGCGGTAATTCAAGGAAAAAATTGTCCAAATGTGCCACGTGCAACATGGATTCGGTCTTCCGAACTTTTGATTTTGATTAATATGTTAAATATGGAAAGAGCTAAGACAGAGAGGACTAAGACTCTCTTTGAAGACAGAGAGAGAGCACACACTCTGATCGTTCTCTGTCACTCAGTAGACAGGCGCCCTATCACAAGCGCAGCAGACATCTACATCACTCATAAATCACAATAACTGATTGAATAAGGCTTTGGCGGGACAAAAATTTGTTTTGGCAAGTTTTCAATGCAGGAAAAACCCTGGTATTTACTATAGGGTTATGGTAGGATTATGGTTTGATCTGCACTGTGCTTTTGACACTATGTGAGAGACTTAAGTAAGTGTCATGTGAAGGTACAGTAGTAGCTGTAACAGCATTGAATTTTAATTTACATGTATGCATTTGGTAGACGCTTTTATCCAAAGTGACAAACAAGGTGATGTGGAAATTCAAAAAGCATTTAGCTGTTAAAATATTCAGCATCCTGTCTGCAATGTTTCATGAGATCAATCTTTCCGGAGGCAGATTCCAAATGGTGCCATGCAGGAAAATAACTTGTTTTAAATCTCTTTAACGCTGTTATAACAGTTCACTGGAAAATAGCCTGCATGACTAAAAGGATATATTTGGAAAGATGGGTCTCACTTTATTTTGGTGGTCCCTGTAACACATTCTGCTTACTAAGTAATGTTGCACCTACATGTACCTCTCATTAGAGTGTTAGAATAAGTTGGCATGTACTTGCAAACTTACTTATAGTCAGTAGAATGTCTGTTGGGGAGCATCACACTAAAGTGTTATCAGATATTAAGCAGGCACTCTGCTAATTCTCTAATGAGAGTTAGTTGACATGTAGGTGCAGAGTTACTTACAGGCAGCTTAAATAAAGTATTACTGAAAGATGTCTCATTGTTAAAACAAGTGGGTAAATGGTGGCATCATTTTCTTTTTCTGGATGAACTTGCATCTTTAAGGGTTTTCTTGAAACTTGGCACATACTATTACTTGTATGACTCAGACTTAAGACTCTGCCACAACAACAAACTACTATAAAAACCACCTCAAACAATCCTGGCAACCTCCCAGAACCCCCTAATACTGTGTAGGTGACTTTGGCACAGGCAATCCAACACATTTATAAAACAAAAAAACACTAAAATAGGGTTCAATTCTCCCTATTAATCAGTTGCTTATTGGCATGCATATTACTAGGCTATTGGCTGTTTATTAGTACTTATAAAGCACATATTAATGCATGAACATATTCTACATCCCTTAATCCTACCCAATACCTAAACTTAAATGTTACAAAAACTATATTACTATTAATTAGTAAATTATGAGTTTGAGGCAAAAGTCAGTTAATTGTGAATATATTCCCCATACTAAAGTGTTACCAAAAAAGTTACTGAATGTCTTGCCTGAGACTTTCTTCACATTTCTCATGGTGCGATGACTGAGTCTGAAACCATTTTCCTCACCCAGAGCTGATGTTATCAAGATCTAGTTCCAATATCTGACCCTCTGCTGACAACAGTGAAAAAGAAAAGTGAGAGAGAGAAAAAGGAGAGACAAATAGGTCTTGCTTTTTTGCCAACAGCTATCCTGAGGTGGCTAAAGCAATAATCTTGGGAGGGTATTATGCTGTGCATTTATCACAAAAAGAAAATGAGAGACTGATGCTGAAAAGATATACTGCCCACTATCTCCTAAACAAAAGCATTTGCACTTTTGACAAAATTTTGATGATGCTGGTCTTATCGGACTCTGGTTCTATATAAACTAGTGTGTGGCCTTCTGGCAGCGAGGCCTGTTCCACCTCTTGCATGAAAACACGCCTCACACACTAATATTACACTCATGTTTCCAGCAATCTCACTCATGTGAACGGACCTCGTATGCCAGGACTCAAGGGAAACCAACAACGAAACCCTTTGAAGTAGGAAATCGAACAAGATCACAGAGAGCCTTTGTGTTGCTACTGACTTTCTGGTCCCTGGTGGGATGGTTTGCTGCCATAGTCGAGGAGAGGCAGGGGAGCCAAAGTTTGGGATGTTGAACGCTACGTTATAAACTCAATTTGAGATAAACCAAAATATATTCCTCAAAATATTCGTATTTCAAATGTCAGTTTAAAATTAAAAAGCACTGTGAAAGTTGAAGTGCATATATGAACATAGATACTTCCCTCCTATATACTGTAGTAGTTGGTGAGTACTATAAACTGTGAAAAGGGTGAGCGTCTGTATTTATTATCCCATAAAGCCACAGGAAAAGTCACATAATAATTAATACATCCGGATTACATTCACACTATATAGAAAATACTTTTTAATGGTCGCGGAGTCATTGTTCAAAAGAAGGACCTACTCAGGGAGCACAAAGCGTATTTATGAAATTGAGGAAAGAAGTGATGTCAGATGTGCAAACCATACATATTTCAAAATGTGTGTTTAGACTCCAAACAAGCAGTTTTTTCCTGGTGTTGACATACTTCATATTGAAACAGGAAGTTTGGGGTGGGACATACGAAAGAGCTCAGCCCTTCATAGATGTTAAATACTTTTGTAAATAATTTTGGTAACACTTTATTATAGGGTCCAATTCTCACTATTAACTAGTTGCTTATGAGCATGCATATTACTAGGATATTGTCTGTTTATTAGTACCTATAAAGCACATATTAATGTTTTATTCTGCATGACCATATTCTACATCCTCAATCCTACCCAATACCTAAACTTAAACTACCTTACTAACTATTATTAAGCAGTGATTAGGAGTTTGAGGCAAAAGTCAGTTAATAGTGAATGTGTTCCCCATACTAAAGTGTTACCAAAGATATTACATTTTTATGTTCAGCATTTAGCTGCCACGATTTACAAATTGTGTTGGGGAGGTTGGCTAGTTTCTCATTCTAGAGAACATTTGATTGGGCAAAAATCTGTGTAGAGCAACATTTTAAGTTTATTTTCAGACCATTTTCCTGGAAGATAAAAAAACATTTTAACCCTTATGTACTGTTGCGGGTCAATTTGACCCATTTTGATTTTTAATCTGTTAACCCCCAGGAGTAGTAGACTCACTTTTTTTCTTATCAGTGCCAAAGTGACTCAAATAACTCGTTTTTTTTATCATTCAGGCAAGTGTTATACATCATTATAATCTAAGTTTCTATAATTTTTTTTTGTGTACAGTCACAATAAAAAACAAATTGTTGTGATTCTTGCAAAATAAAGAAAACAAACATGATGCGCGATCTGCAGCCTCTCTGTCAAAGACGTTCATTCAGATAGTCTTCAGAAAAGTAGACTCCAACTTATGTCTAAAGAAACGTTGAAATGTCAGGTTTTAAATAATGTAAATCAAATCAATAATGTAATCTGTTTGAAAAGGGAGATATGTCAGTCGTTCGCGAGCGTCTAATTATCTTCTCATTAATTATCATCCCACGGAGCGCGCATTCTTTTGAGATTCAAATCTGACGGGATCCATGAGAGTAGAGCCGACGCCCACATCAACTCAAACACATCGACACTTTACATCGGTTTGAGACGCGGTGAGGAATAATCCTGGAATATTTAACCTCAGAAAAAGCTGTTTATTTCTAAGAGCAACAGATCCAGGCGAGGATTGTGAGGTAAGTTTATTCTGTTAGCGTCTGTGAATATTAAACACAAAAGACGGTTTAAATATGAATCCTGCTGCAACATAAAATGTCATAGATGCAAGACTTTTTAGACGATATTTATTTGGCTTGTTTTGGCCAGATTATGAAGGTGTTTAGGCTATTGTAAGTGTAACATCAATAAAGCTTTTATTAGCAAATGTCTAAGCAGATGCTATAAATATAGTACGGAAATGATTTTGACCACTTCATTAAGTTTTGTAGAAAGCATTTATTTAAAGTGAATTTCTTTTTGTTTAAATTGTATCTTAATTTTAATCAATGTTTTTAATATATTTGCTTCTCATTTAATAAGCAGCAAATATAACCAACAATAGCCGTAGCGCTGGGGATCATTGCACTGCACGCGTCTCATAAATTAACCGAAACTCCAAATGATGTTTGAGTATTGTGTGTATCGGATAGTTTACAAAATCAAATGGTTCAGAAAGGGTTTACCACTGAAATAACTGGGAAAAAAGTGTCCCAATCAACCTGAATTCACCATATACTCTTTGAAATCATAACTGCATTGCATTATGTTGTTTTAAATCCCAAATCTTTTACTTATAATGTTGATCATTACCAATTATTCAGTTATTTGTATTTACTGAATTGCGTTCAGTGTCACAATATTACTGTTTTTTTAGCATGAGACTTCTTTCAAAAACATTAAAAATAGTACACTGCCAAAAAATGCTCTTCTTAGTATTTTTGTCTTGTTTCTAGTCTAAATATCTAAAGTTCTTAAATCAAGATGCATTTACTAGAGAAGTAAAATGACATAAGATATGTTTTCTTGTTTTGTTGAAAATAAAATCCAAATTAAGTTTTTGCTTATGCCAATGGAGAAGAAAAATAATAGTTTCTGATTGAAATCTTGTTCCTTGTTTCTGTCCCAAACAGAAATAAGATTATTTTTAAGCAAAATCTCACTTAATTTAGATTTTTTTTTTTTTTCAGAAAACAAGAACAAATATCTTATGTCATTATCTAGTAAATTGATCTTGATTTAAGAATTTTTTTGACATTTGGAATGAAAACAAAATTCTAAAAAAATACTAAATAAGAAGTCGTTTAGTCACATCTTTTGATAATTTCAAATATAATAGGCCTTTGTTGACTACATTCTAAATAAACTACTACAAAATATATTTCCTTTGTCCTGTTGCTTGGCGCTCATTCGTTATGCAGCTCATTATGCGATCTTTTGTTCTCTCAGGTGTGATTCACAGCATTATTCATGAACGTTCATGCCTCTTCTCATACGGCCTTTGTAAAGAAAAAGTGTCTTTAAAAATTTAAATCAATGTATTGTTTTATATGGATTAGCTGGCTCAATGATTCTCACATCAGTTTGAAGCAAAAACTCCAGGCAACATCACCCATAAGGCTAAAGTCTTGTGGACGCATATCTATTGTGTGTTTTGAGGCCTTAATTTTATTTATTTTTTAAAACCACGCATAAACGTTATTCTCTCAAAAATACAAGCATGTACATGTTGCTCTCATATTATGGTAGCCCAGTATGTGCTGAAAAAAGTCTCATTTTGATTTATGGGGTCTTTCAGGAATCCTTGAATAGTTAGGCTGATTTGGGCTCAAGGTTTTTCAGGGGATTTATAGGATACTCTTATATTTAAAACCAGCAAAACAGGAACCGGTTTGGACTCCAGCAGTGACTGCCTTACTGTTGAATGTGGGGAATTTGATACACACACTGTGTTTTGATGGGTATATGGTGTTTGATTTTTGAGCTTTTATATTTTTACGCATGGTGCTTTAAAGAGGATCAGTTTGGAGATGCAGCTTGTCAGAAAGAGTTTTAGCATGCTAACAGTCTTACTGTTTGCTGTCAACATGCCAAAATCCCCTCAAAGACTTTGCATCTCTAAATTCATCCTCTTTAAAACACCATATTGAACATAAAATGCTAGCTAAACTACTCGACTTCACTAATTGGCTTTTTGGACGACCACAGTGATAATGAAAGGTTGTCGAAAATTTGAAGTAACCTCTAAGGGTTAACTGTGAATTAAATTGATCACATCTCAGCATCCTCAAATCTCAGAAGATGAGATTAAATATTCACGCAAACCTCCACTGTAATTCTCCCCGTCCCCAATCGCATTTTCCTCTCAGCTCTGAACTCCTGTCCTGTCTACAGAACTCAGCGGGAAAATGCAAGAAAAATCTACATCAGCAATTAGAGCACGCTTTTATGGCAATGCTCCGGAGGGAGTAAAACAAGGCTCCATCTTTTCCCCTCAGCTTTTCTCTGGCTAATAATACCCTTCTTTCACCAGCTAAGTGAGCCATTTTCAGACAACACGTTCTAGTAGCGGATGAGAGGCAGTCAAGCTCACAACTCTTTCATTTCATCACAGCGGTGCTGCCATCTCATCTGACGAATAATGTCAAAAGACGATTCACACTAGTGCCAAATTGTGTATCTCTCTAAAGACAGTATCTGAAAATATAGCTTATGAAGACATGGGGATTGTTAGTTAGATGCTTACCTCGCTAAACACCACATTGCTTCACCATGTTCTGATATAAAAACTCTAATATAAAATTGTATGTATGCATGTACTTATTGATTGATTGAGAGGACATCAGTGGTGTAGTTACTTGCTGTTGACCTGAATCGAACACTGTGCATTTTCATAACTCCTTTTGTGCTCCTTCCACAGAAATAAATGAGGTTTGAGTGGCTCTTTAAATGAAATGATCATTTCACTTCTGAATGTAATGACAAATAGATCCGGGTAAAACTTGTTAAAACAATTAAGCAGTTTCACTTCAGGAGTATATATGTTATGTACCATTTCAAGAATGTAAAATTAAATGTATCAGAAAATATAGAAAAAGTTGTAATATTTTCTATTTAATATTTTTATTTTAATACACGTCCCGTCCCCCATCCAATTTATTACAAACTTCAAATTATTATTCTTTATGAATACTTTAATGATAATTAGCTACTAATTTACTCTATTTTAAGCTATTATATTTTAATCTTTGTCAGCCTATGTGGCAAAATAAAATAAGCCCTGTCTGGCTTGTTTAGTGGAAAAATTAAGAGACCCACTTTACTAGTATTGCCTGAAACAAATTAAATTAAATCTGGGGTTTTGTTCAAAAAACAGCTTAGAATTGTTCTTTTTTCCCCTAGTATTAAAAAACAAAACAATGCACATTATTTCAGGAATTAATGTCCCATTATAATAAGATAACTAACGTTTTCCATTCATAAAATCTATGTACTACAGTCTACATACTGTATTAGTGTGGTACAGTATGGCAGTGTTTTATCAAGCACAGCCATGGTTTGTTCTTGGGGAGAGGGAGAGAGAACATTTACCCATGCAGGTCGACCTCGGTGTAAATAATAAGGGAATAGAAATCTACCCTTTGAATTAGCGGAGCACCTATTCATTTAGTTTGCTTGACTCTTGCCTTAAAATGAGAAATATGTTGGTAATAAAAGCTCACAATTGGATTTTCAGAATGAGATACGTTTTCATATTTTCTCAGCTGAAATACAGTGGAGGAAAAAAACGCAGCCACATAACAGACCTATAGCCAATCGAATATAAACTCAGATGCAGAACAGGATTTTAAAGTGATTTATGAGCTCATGATGCCATGTAAAATATGTACCATACCTGTAGATGTCTCTGGCCATGCCAAAGTCACCAATCTTAGCCACCCTCCCTGAACCTTTGCAGGTCAGAAGACAGTTCCTGGCAGCAATGTCCCTGTTAGGAATAAAAGGAGGATTATTCTGAATGTCAAATTTAGCAGACACATTTAGATCCAATATTTGCTTTAAAAAAAAATCAGTATCACCATATCTTTGCTGAGAAATATTTTCACCAACTTCAGCTCTGCCAGTTTAAGATTTATAGCATTGTTCAGCAACAATTTTGTGGACTTAAATGGTTTACTGTAAATGCAGTATAGTTCTTTTTTCTTTTGGCAAAAGTACCAGTATAGTCTAAAACAATCTGTAATCTAATAATTCTAGTTATAAATGCCCAATTATGTCTGTGGTCTTGTATTTTAAGTCATTTGCACCATTATGAGATGCTGTCTATACATATTAAGAGCATGTGAAATGAGTGGCATCTCATCTACACTGCAAACTGTAACACAGACAGAGCCCTCCAATTATAAACAATGAAGCTGTCAACACTGCAGTCTGAAACCACACTTAAGCAAAACTGTCCGTATCACTGGCAGCCTTTGTGAAACTCAAAGCAACAACACGTTAATGAACAGTGCTTTGCTTTTTCATTCTTGTTTTTTAAAATAAAGCGGTTATTTTAACATCTATTGTTTTCTGACGGTACAGATACAGTAGGATTAATGAAGTGTCAGGATGAACAAACTCCTGATAGTTTTAGGTGTTCGCACAGCTGGCTTTCTGTGCACGTGTTTGAAGTTTGTTCACAGATAGTGTGCCAGTAAAACTCTCTACGCACACCGTGGCAATAGAATCGCCATTGGCTAGTCAATTTTTTTGTTTAGTCGCCAGACTGACATACTTTTTTATATATATTTCCACCAAATTTACCAATATCTTTGTAAAAAGGCACAGCTTTTTAAATATCTGAACTGCATTCTTAATATCAGTCAATCAAGCATTAAACTATGTTATGATAATCAAGCACTATTTAATGATAGAACTTTAGTAATTAGAACTAAAACAGTTGGTAACCATGTATGAATGCATATTTGTCATTTAAATGAACTTTGGACTGGTGGTGGTGCTTAAGATATTGTTGGTAATTTCAGTGTTTCTGTAAAAAAAAAAAAGATATTAGTAATTATATTACAATATACAGCGCACTAATGGGCTGCTGTGTTCATGAATATTAATCACGTTGACAGCATTCGCTCAAACTGATTTGCTGAAATCAAAACAGGGACAGGAAAAGACGAGCGCCAGCCAATGAGATTGCCGTTTGCGCATCAGTCCCGCCCACTACCGGAAAAAAACTGCATATCTTCTGTTTGTTCTTAAAAGCTGAATAATTCTAAATGAACAGGAAAATGCAACAAAGAACATTTTTTAACATGTAGCGCGTCGATTTTGCGTGGTGTGTAAGAGTCTCACGCTGTGTGCGTGTGAGAAACACGCTCAGCAAAGCGACGGCGAGTTGTGCACTTCACACTAACGTTAGAGTTTACGGTACGTCAGATGAGCTGATTTGAAATCGTACAAGTTAGATTGCTTGATGAGAGCGAGACTCTCAAGTGCTCTGCTAAAGTCAATATAGCTATGCTAAAGTCATTATTAGCCTCTAACACACACACTGGCGAATAAAATCCAAGCATTTATTAGCCAATGGCTAATGATAGATATTGTTTAGTCACCCAGAGTGAAATATACTTGCATATGCGAGTGTTTTACTCTCATTGTAGAGGGTTGCAGTACAGGTTTAAGTTAATTTTGCGTCTTAATGCGCTTGAATGGTTTAATCGCCCTTGAATGAATGGTCATATGAGGTAGCGCAGCCAAAGACAGGAAAAAAACAGATGCCACATTTAATGCGGTAAATCTTTTTTACGTTGTTAATCGCATACATCAACACAATAATTTTGACAGGACTAATTTGATATTTTATGAATATTATATTCATTTAGATGTAATGATTTACATTTTCCTTCCCCCCTCTTATTTTGTTTTAACCCTACCCGGCTGGATTACTGTAATGCTCTGTATGTGGGGGTCAGTGGGTCTTCTGTTGCCCGCCTGCAACTGGTTCAGAATGCTGCAGCTCGTCTGGTTACGGGAGCTCGTAAATATGAGCATGTATCCCCCATCTTAGCCTCCTTACACTGGTTGCCCGTACAGTTCAGGATTCATTTTAAAATTCTTTTATTTGTTTTTAAATCTCTAAATGGTCTTGCCCCACAATAAATGTCTGAGCTACTTGTTCCTTACACACCCACCCGTTCCCTCAGGTCAGCTGATCAACTGCTCCTGAAAGTGCCCAAAACAAGACGAAAACTAAGAGGGGATCGTGCTTTTGTGGTGGCAGCACCAAAAATGTGGAATGACCTGCCACTGCACATTAGACAGGCCACTTCAATGTCTCATTTTAAAAACCCACCTTTTTTCCTTGGCTTTTATCACTTGAAGTTGACATTTTGTGACCTTTGTTTTTATGTATTATTATTTTTAATCTTTCTGTACAGCACTTTGGTCTACTTCTACTTGTTGCATTTTAAACTCAAAAAAGGTGAAAGCTGGCATAAATCTGGCTTCTATTAATTTCTAGGAGTCCAGGTGCAATGTTTGTTTTCTTTAGCTGTTGTCAAGTTTTAACACAGTACCCTTGGTATTCAGAGTTTTATGTGAGAATGTTATAGCTAAATATACTTTGAGCACGTCAATCAAATATTTCTTACTATTTATTTACCTGCCTCAGGACCTCACAAAAACCTGGACTTGTTGTCCTGCTTCTTGTCTAAGTGTGGCCAAAAAAGTGATGAAGAATTCTTGATCTGCAAGACTATTCTTGTTTCTTTTTTAAGGTTGAGTCATGAAAGTCATGTTTCCAATTACTTGTACTGTTTGAAGGCATTTGGTGTTGAGCACCTTATGTCTGACAGCAATGGATTATGCTTTTTATGCTAAAATAAAAATCCTCTGAAAGGGCAAAACAACCGATCCCTCTGGGTTTTGACCAAAAAGTTGAATTTGAACTCTAAGACCCAGATATATTTTAACTCGGTAGTGTGAGGAGCTTCAGTGAAAACTGCAGATGGGTAAGTGTCTCAGCGTCCCTGTTTTATAGCTGGATTGATGACTGGACTGCTCATGTAGCATAAATGAGCTCTAAGTGGACTCATTTTTCATGCCATTCTAGATGAGAGTGTCAAAAAGAAGCAGAACTCCCATTGCAGGTACAAGAGGGAAGCAGAACTCCTGAACGGAGTTGAGGAGCGCTGAATTTGTGCTGACTTCAGAAAAAAGCAGATCATCCATCTGTTGTCAAATTGATCTGTAATGTGTGTAGGTGTGCTGGGGTGTCGGAAATGATACCTGTGGATGAACTGGTTCTCTTCTAAGTACTGGCAGCCGCGGGCGATGTCTCTGGCAATGTTGAGAAGATCTACCATGGTTAGACTTGATGGGTGCTCCTGGGAAACATTACAGAAAGTCAGGTTCCATCGTGCCTATTATTCCCTGTGCTTATTCATTTCCATAGTTTCTAATTAATTTACACACCTGTTCTGTTTTCCCTTGATTTACTCTCCCCGTGTATTTAAGCCCTGAGTTTCCTCAGTTCTGTGTTCGCTCTTGTTTGCATTTATGTGGTGATTGTATTATATTTCTCCTTGTGATTCTCTAATGTATTTTCTCTTTGGATTTATTATTAGTAGTTTGGATTAGTTCACGTCAAATGAAAATTTCCGGATATTTAACTCACCCCCATTTCCGTCTCACGATTTTGAAGTTGGAGGTTTTTTTTGGTAAAGGGCGTTTGTATTAGTCTTGGCACGTTCACTTGGGGCGGTACTTCCGCCTATGTCTAGCGTGACCTTTCTGCCATGATTATGTAATCCGCAGAGCAGCTTTTTGACTAAAAGACATGAAAATCTTTGAGATGGGGGTGAGAAAATTATGAACTGATGAAGTGAACTAATCCTTTAAAGACTGTTTGTTGATATTCGCCAATTGTGCGATTTCTACAGCCATGCTTAACAGGTATACAACTTGATCTCATGAGAATTCACGGAACACACTGAAACGTACCATATTAACAACATCTAAAACAATGTTGCTGATACATAATTAATGAATCCTTATTTAATCTAATACTGAATGTATGGAATTAATCCGTTGATTCTGTTGCATTTATGATAAAGGATATTATGTTTTCAGTTGCATTTATTTAATGCCATTAACTCATTTACTTAAATTATGACTTCTGGTGCAAACTTGTTTAAAAAAAATGGCCGTAACTCGTAACCGTGTCTTGAGCATTGGGAAGGACCAATTTTTTATGAAGCCTATAGAAACAAAACAATGAAGGAAATTCTAGTTGGGAAATAATCATTTTGAACTATTTGCAAATAACATTTGCATTAAAATATGTGCATTTGTACATTTATTTGTATGCCTAATATGTCAGAAACAAAATGTTTTGTGTCTCTTCACACTCAGAAAGAAATTCCATGAGTCACATAAATGCATATTTTCTAATCACAACGGCCACATTTGAGGGAAAAAATCAAGAGGTTTGCATCACTGGAAATTACTGTTGGTCGTTTAACATTTCTACCGCAAGACAGTTGACGTATTAAATATTTTGCTTACCTCACTCTTTTTCAACGTTAAACGGAGGCTTTGCACTGGAATTTACGCTCTGCTTCTGTGACCAGTAAACCCTACCTACTTTAATTTGATTGGCCATCTCAATCATTTTGACATTGATGACCATTAGACCGACTATGAATGTAATTTTTAAACCTTATTGTCATCCTAACATGCAGAGCGCTGTGTAATAAAGTGCACCACAGCAGTGCAATAATTTCAAATACCTAATTATTGGATCAATGTCTATGGTGGTTACGGTTCAAGAATAAACTTTGAAACCTTAAAATGAATAACACTTCGGCAATTGTTTAACTATTACTTCATGATAGCATTTTTAGCCACTGCTTTATAAATGTTAATCTTTAGTTACTTTGTCGAATTTCTGGTCAGTCTATAAATGTACTAACTTAGCGACCACACACATTTGCTGTAATTCTGCATAATAGTTGTATTTTACGTTTAATGCGGTCTTTTACATACAGGGCTTGACATTAACACCCGCTAATCCGCCATTTGCGGTTGGATTTCAGCTGTGGCGTGTAACAAAGTCACTCCCACTAGCCACTTTGGTGGGTGGAATTTTTTTGTTGTAGTCTGTTGAGCTAATGAATGCAATGTCTAATAATCAGAGGCGTTCAGTTTAGTCATCTATGAAACGCCAGACTTTGCTCTCACTAACTGAAATCTGCACTCTCATCATAAACAACAAAGCAGAGATTTATCATACAGTGATTGACTGTTTTTGTTAAATTTCAACAGCGAAAATAGTTTCAAACAAAGATCACAGCATATATATAGATCATTAGAATATAGCTTGAATTTTTTTTTTTGGTATAAATATCTTATTTTTTATTCAGACAAGCAACTATTAGTGTTTCTCGGTCTACATTAAGGAGCTTTACACACAACCTTATCAAAGCTAAATAGGCCTATTTGATGACCTGTCATATTATACATTTCATGTAGAGTTGATTTGGGTGTCTACAGATATCAGATACAGGTAATTTACATATAGCCAACAAATTTCCCAACATCATCATTTTGGCCAGTGAAAATGCTGCGTGGCTAGTAATTTTGGAAAACCACTAGCCACAGTGGCTCCTGAGCAAAAAAGTTAATGTCAAGCCCTGGTACATACTGTACATTTAATAGGCTGTTGTGCCAGTCTAATTATATGATTTATCAACATATGCAGAAGTGTCTGTCGCTAATGTGCCTGTGTCTGAGCACTGTCATGATGCATCGGCTTGCATGAAATTTTGTTGTTTTGTGGCCATTTGTCACCATACTCCACTGGAATGCACACACTGTGTGATGATGCAAATATTTGTAATTTTATACATTTTTGTTTCATTTTGGTGTGAACTCTCACGCTCACTCTGATGTTTACTTGTGGCATTTCTGGTCAAAGGTAACATGTAGTATTATAAAAGAGGACACAGTAAGCTAGGCTGATTTAAGGCTGAGTTCACTTTTTTTCCCCCGACAAGGGAAGGGCGTCACGGTTTGCTACTGATTTCCAATTGAGCTTGGTTCGGCACAGCATGATTACAAACGGTTCTCGGCCCTGAATTCTCAGCACAGTGGGCTGTCGTCTGACTGCCAGTTTCTCTGTAGCTGGCCTAGCGTGCTATTTGAGCAAAGTAAACACAATTCAATAATAAAATTAAAAGAAATATCTGATCATCCATCTGTAAACTCTTGCATTATCAAGGTAATGCATTCCAGAATTATCAACCCCACAGTGGAAAATGAAACCATAGCGGCTGGGCCGGATCGGCACGGAACGAACAGTTAAGCAACAAGAACGGTTTGGCCAGACAGTGGAAAAGTGGCTTGTGTGTGTGTGTGTGTGTGTGTGTGTGTGTGTGTGTTCTTACTAGTCTTGGTCTAGTTTCCCTCAGGAAGCTCTTGAGATCCCCTCCGGCCATCAATTCCAGCAGAATGAAGCGAGGCAGTGCCTGGAGACTCACCCCAATACATCGCACAATGTTTTGGTGACTAAACTTGCTGTCAGAGGAAGAGAAAAAGAAATGTGGTCCTCTTGCTATATGTCCTGATAAATTAGCATATGAAATGATGTATCTTGTGTGCTTATTTTTACCTGATTATTAGCGCTTCCATTAAAAAGTCCAGTTCGTCCTGCTCAGAGCACACCTCAGGAAGGGTCTAATCAAAGATTCATTTTATCACACCATTAAATCATTTGTTTTTTCCCCCTTGAACAATATTCATGTTAGTAATCAATCAGTCCATCTGTCTGTCTGTCCATGCATCCATCCCTCCATCCAAGTATATTTTATATTAAGAGTAACAGATGTTTTACTTTATTTTGATGGTCCCCTTTAGATAATCTGTTGACTATACATAACCTTACATGTCTATACATAACTCTCATTAGTGTATTAGTTGAGTATTAGTAGACTTTTAGGGATAGGATTAGGGTTAGTAGAGTAAGGAGTTAAGGGTTAGCAAAATAAATTGACATGTACTTGCAAAGTTATTTATAGTCAGTAGAATGTGTGTTGGAAGGCATCAACAAAGTGCTACCGATATTTATAATGTTACAAAAGATTTGTATATATAGATCACGGTTTCTACAATAATATTAAGTTGAATGTTTCAACATTGATAATAATAAGAAATGTTTATTGAGCACCAAATAAGCATTGAATGCTTTCTGGAGCATCATATGACACTTAAAATATATTCAAATTGAAAACAGCCATTTTAATTTTTCAAAAGTGCAGGTATGACTTTGTATAAAATGGTAGCATTTTAGCACGTCCGGTTCCATCGTCACTCGTGATGCTGCCGGGGAGATTAAACGCCATCATGACGATAAGGTAACCTCAGTCGGCTTTTACAGCCTCATTATGCTCATAATTGTGCTCTTATAAACTAGCCCAACTCAAACGTTCTGGGAAAATGTGTTGAGATAACTGAAAAAGTTGTTGGACGCTTAGTGATGGTGACGTTGAAGTGGTGCGTTAGATTTTTACGTCTGGCGACTACATTTAGGATTCAAAATTCCTAAATGTTTTGTTCGTCTGTGAAAATTATCTTGATGTACAAAACGTGTAAGTATCATAAACTTTTTTTGTTGATCACAGCTGGTTTTTAGCGATAATCCAAAAGCCTATGGGAAAATCCTATTGGGTTTTTCTCGAGGGAACCAGTGTGATGCTAACTGCCGATTGGCCTACAAAGTGACGTCATACCACTCTATATTAGTTAAGAATACTACAGTTTGTTTTTGTATTTCTAATCAAATAAGTGCAGCCTGTGTAGAAGACTTATTTCAAAAACATTAAAAACTCTTACTAACCCCAAACAGTATTGTGAATATACTGTATGCAGATCTTACCTTTACAGCCACCTGCATCGGATTGGGCTCCCCTGGGATCCCAACGGCTTGTCCTTCATAGACCTCCCCAAATGCCCCATGACCCAATCCTCTACAAACAAAACACACAATAATGTGTTACTTGTATTGTCACATAATTTTAACTCCACAAATTTCAAATAATACATTTAAGATGCACTATATTGCCAAAAGTTTTGGGACGCCTGCCTTTACATGCACGTGATCTTTAATGACATCCCATTCTTAATCTGTAGGGTTTAATATGGAGTTGGCCCACCCTTTGCAGCTATAACAGCTTCAACTCTTCTGGGAAGGCTTTCCACAAGGTTTAGGAGTGTGTTTATGGGAATTTTTGACCATTCTTCTAGAAGCACATTTGTGAGGTCAGGCACTGATGTTCGACGAGAAGGCCTGGCTCGCAGTCTCCGCTCTAATTCATCCCAAAGGTGTTCTATCGGGGTGAGGTCAGGACTCTGTGCAGGCCAGTCAAGTTCCTTCACACCAAACTCAATCATCCGATGCTTTGCATTGCACTTGATGATGTAAGGCTTGGATTGAAGTTGAAGTTGAAGTTTATTCGTCATTACACATGTACAAGTACAGTATAACGAAATGAAGTTTGGAGCAAGCCTCCGGGCCGCAGCCGATTATTCAGGCGCCGCCCTACGCTCTCCAGAAATACAAGAATGCAATTTAGCAAGCATTAAATAGCAAACACAACAAAACATAAACATGACACAGTACACGTGGTCACGTGATGGGATTTTTTGTATGGAGTGGGAGAGGAGATAGATAAACAGGCAGACGGTTGAAGAGACGAAACACTAGACAAAACAAAACAGTGCGAGAGCCAGCAGGGAACAGAGAGAAAACACGTCTGCACGGATAGAAGGACAGAAAGGAAGAGGATGAGCTGCTCGGCCATAGAAACCCATTCCATGAAGCTCTCTACGCACTGTTCTTGAGCTAATCTGAAGACCACACAAAGTTTGGAGGTCTGTAGCTATTGACTCTGCAGAAAGTTGTCGACTTCTGCGCACTGTGACCCTCAGCATGCGCTGACCCCACTCTGTGATTTTACGTGGCCTAACACTTCGTGGCTGAGTTGCTGTTGTTCCCAATTGCTTCCACTTTGTTATAATCCTACTAACAGTTGAGCGTGGAATATTTAGTAGTGAGGAAATTTCAGGAATGGACATATTGCACAGGTGGCAACCTATCACGGTACCACGCTTGAGTTCACTGAGCTCCTGAGAGCGACCCATTCTTTCTTTTTGATTTTGGAGGGGTGTCCGAATACTTTTGCCAATATAGTGTATTTCAGATTTATTAGAACATTAATTTTATTGACTGTTTAAGGACACTTCTTGGACAAAGGCTAGTGATGCTTCTAACCTGGTGAGAGAGATGTTCCGCCGGGGCACCTCCTTCAGATCATTGACAGAGGCGGTCTTCCCACCAAAGCAGTAGTTGGGATTGTAGTCAGTCATGATGGTGGAGGCTCTCAGTTTGCTCAGCTTACAGTCGGGACTCTGCAGCTCCAGCTGGATAGACTGGAGCTCTGTGTGTTTACGTCTGTACACTGGACAATAATCAGCACAGCATGATATTTTTTTTATTGGCACAGTTCATTTCCGCATTGATTTTTAAATGAACAATCAAACTGCTGTACAATAGCCAGTACTGTTATTGTCATTTTCTTTTACAGTTTAGTATTAATGGTGCAAATATATGATTTAAAACTAAAATAAAAAATTGACAGTTAGAGAACAATTTAAAGAGTTACAAAACAATACAATAACAGAGATCAATTAATACAGAGAGTTAGAGAAAAATGAATCAGGATTGCCAAAGTTTCCATGGGTTCATGATGTAGAATCTTTGAAATATTTTCTTTAGTTTGAGGCCAACTAAATGAGACTCTAGCTTAATGTGCGTTGTCATCATGTTTATTACACAGCCACAAACAGTTTTCACAAACAGGCATGTTTGCCCAAGTTTGGTGGGCTTGACCCAGCCAGTAAACACATTAGTTCGGCGTCTGGAAGTGATTTATTCATAAAGTGTAAACCGACAAGGCTTGTCAGAGCCCAGTTAACAGCCCATTTATCATGCGTCTATTCTATTTATCACTCTGCTACTGCTACTACAGTGTAGATGGACAGATGATGTGTTAGGTGTGATGGCGGTGTGTGTATGTGTGTGAGAGAGAACCTATGGTTAATGCATTGTGCAAAGATCCCAAACATGAGACATGCATCCTCATTTTGAATCTTCCTGGATTGTGTGCCATGTGCATGTAAGCAAATTACCATTATGTTGGGTTTTTAAAGGAGCACTCAATCATTTTATCCCCGTTAAAGTTTCTTACAGACTTTTTAAAAAATGATTTACCACCAGGGTTTCCTACAGAATGCTGTTTTTGCAATTGGGCAGCCCCCATCCACCCTGAATATTTTTTTGCAAATATAGTTTAATGTTGCAAAACTGTAATAAATTATATAATTGTTTAGTGTTTAATTTTTTACAAAAAATAAAAGTAAATTCTACCAAGGCATCGATAACCGAAACCGTTCGCTTTAGCGACCAGAAGTCATATCAATCAGTGAAACATTAACACAAAGTGCACAACATAGTTATACATCTTTTTCTGTGATCTCTCTGCAAGGGCAGTTTTATCTGTGTCTAAAACCAAAAAAAGTCAATGCAGCAATGAAACCATGCTCATGAACAGGATTTGACATGGTCTACTTACTGATCATAACGCCTGAAACAGCCAACAGCAAAGCAGCGATGAGCGCAGAGGTCCCCACAGACAGAACCAGAGCCAGATGAGACAAAGACGACTGGGCGGGCATCACAACCTCTACACAAACACACCGCAACAAACATACACTTTACATGAGCGTTTTGCTTTTCATAGAACCACTTTTAACCATGTGTTCATGTCAGGTGCATCGTGCGATCAAAACTGAAGGGACACATCTGGATTTGAACAGGTTCTAAATTATTAACTAAATTAGTTTTAAACTAAAACTGTGTTTTTCGTTGATGTCTATATCAGCTGTTTGTTCTCACCCTTACTCCTTGTGTTTTTGTTTTGTTTATTCCTTCTCAAATTCAAACTCTGTGTTTGTCCCAATGGAAGCGTCTTATGTACATTCTGCAATTTAATAAAAAAATAAATAATTGACCTTGGAAGAAAACTTATAGATTGTCTTATATTAACCTGTGTGAAAAACACACCACTTAAGTACATTATTTTAAATGCAAGACACCCCAGGTGAATAGGGTCAAATTAATAGATTAACTTCCCAGTTGATTGATTACATTAATAATTGCAAACATTTTTTTGTATTACAAGTTTTCTGAAATGTTATATTTAAATATGCAAATGAGGTGTTATCTAAATAAATCTAGAGACATTTTTAGAGACATAGAGTCAAAGGATTACTCATTTAAGATAGCATTAATCTAAAAGCTCTGTTTTAATCACTGTCTGTTACTGTAGCTGTGAGGCCATCATTGAGGCTAAAATTAATTTTCAGAAGATACACCGATCAGGCATAACATTATGATATCCTAATATTGTGTTGGTCCCCCTTGCCCATTTTTTTGTTTGCTTCTAACACATCAACTTTGAGGACAAAATGTTCACTTGCTGGTCATAATGTTATGCCTGATCAGTGTAAATAAAATTTTGTCTGTCTCTTTCGGCAAAACAAAGCCTAAATAGAAAGAGAATGTACCCTCCCCTCCCACTAATATCACATACTTCTGACAAGCAGTATTTAGTAGTAAACAATGGTTAACAGAAATGAGGTAAACTAAAGGCTCTCGGTTAAATAAATAAAAGAGGATGAACATCTCAGTATGCCCTGTCCCAACTTCCTGTTTAGAAATATGTCAACACAGGAAAGTAAACCATGCTCATCAAGTGATTTCATCTGATCTTTAGCCTATAGATTAACCGAGAGTGAAAAGCTTTATTTCTTGAGTGTATGTCTTCAAAACCTGTCAAAGTGTTTACACTGAGCTTTTTCTAGGAGCTTTGAAATGTTAATATTAGCATATAATGAGAACGAATCCATGCGCATTAACTCACTTACTGATTAAAACACTTATGAAACTGAGAAAAGCATCGAACAACAGATTGAATTTACATATATGAGCAGATGTGTACAACAGTGGAAAGGTGGTTTTCTCTCTTTTTGAGCACAAGCTGGCAAGTGGAGCTTCGGTTCACAGTGATGACCTCTGTCAAAGAGACTGTAAATGGTAGAGAATTGAACTGGGTTTTACAGAGGTAAGTGCCGCTCTTGAAAAAGAACTTCATTGAAAGAACACTCTTCCTAGACCTTCATTTTACCATTTTATGAGACAGTCGTTCACCTGATGATGCTGGTGAAGTGTGTTATAAATGAACTAACCGGTGGAGTTGATGCAGGAGACTCCGTCCGGGGCCAGTGTGAGCTCTTCATCGCAGTAACACACCATGCCCTCAGAGGTCTCGTGGCAATCTCCTGACTCACAGTGACTGCAGTTCTGCACCGGGTTGATAATAACTTCACCGTTACCTTCCATGCCTGGAAACAACATTACTGTATCATACTTATGGGACGGTGAGGCGTAGTAGTAAAGCTTGTGGCTTATAATCAGAAGGCTGTTGCTTTGATCCCCACAGGGGTGAGCCTATCACCACTGTGCCCTTAAGCAAGGCACCTTAATCCAGGTGTCTCCAAGGATACTGCCCCTGTAATAAGGGCCCTGTACGTTCTTTAGATAGGAGCATCTGCTAATTGACTTGCTAATTCCTCACGTGTCTCAAAACTATGTGAAGTACACGAATCTCACAAATTTGATGAGTTTTTGAGTTGATGCGGATAGGGATACTTGCATTTGCCTTTGAATAGAACGCGCTCTCCGTGGGCGTGGCCGCATTAGCGGATAATGAAGCGACCTGCAAATGACTGACATCTCTCTCTTTTCAAACAGATTACGTAAACAGAATATTTGTTTTAGATTTGATTTACATTTAAAAACTGACATTTCAACGTTTCTTTAGACATGTCTCATGTTTGTGTGACAAGTATTCATTAAATTACAGTTAATTTTCTGACAAGTATCAGAATGGACTTCATTGAAAGAGGCAGCAGATCGTGCATCATGTTTGCTCTATTTGTGTACACGCAATAAAAAAAAATTGTTGTGCTTTTTGCAAAATAAAGTAGACACTTAACAGTTTCAAATGATGTATGCACTACACTTTCTTCGTAAGTTGAATACGGAAGGCGGTCTGGTGGAAGCTAGATATTTTTACTTTATAAAGTTTTAAATATGGATATTTTTCTTACACAAACCCATCAATTCGCTTCAGAAGGCCATTATTAACGCCCCCGGAGCCGTGTGGAGTACTTTTATAATGGATTTTTTGGTCTTCAAATTTTGGGTTGCCATTCACTGCCATTATAAAGCTTGGAAGAGCCATGATATTTATTAATATAGCTCTGATTGTATTCGTCTGAAAGAAGAGTATCGCAAGAGGGTGATATGGGATAATTTAATATTTTGGGTGAACTATCCCTTTAATGCTTAGCATTTGAATGCTAATGTGTGCTATTGCTAACTAAACGTTTGCCAACTATCTAGTGCAGTATTATAATTCAGTTGTGACATTAAAATATATGAAATTGAATGCCTGAATCATCACATAGCCATCTTAAATTCACTTTGAGACTACTTATTTGGGTCACTTAAAATGACTTTCCATTCCATAATGTTGAAGTTACATGAACAAATTATGTTTAACTTAATTGATTCATGTGGGACTGATGTACAAGATAAATCATGTATTTGAATCATTTCAAATACATGAATCATCACTGAGTCATTCCATTGATGTGTAAAACTTATTTTTTCATGTTTTCATAGTAGGCTACATCAAGCGGTTTTGTCTTCCTCATAATAAGACCTCTTTAAATCAAAAGTAAGCAGCAAACTTTTAGATGGCCCAATCCTACTGCCAGTATAGTATATACTTTTCATGACTTGCAGTCCTCCTGGAACCACATTGAGTCAAGTACATTGCTCTAGGGCACAATGGTGCCTGAGAGGGACTGTGATCTCAGAAACCATACAGAATTTGGGTCACCCCAACTTTAGGTACAAACTTCAGCTAACTGTATTTAGCGATGTTTATTTTACAAGAGGTTTCACCTCAAATTAATTGGTAACATTTTCAACAAGGTCTCATAACATTAGTTGACTACATTAGTTAACTTGAACATACTACTTCTACAGCAGTTAATGTTAATTCCAACATTTAGTAATACATTATTGAAATCAAACTTTTTTTTCCCCTAAGGCACGCTTATAAAAGCTAATTAAAATGTCCAAATTGAACTAAGGCCTAATATTTTTTTTGTGTGTGTTTGAGTGTGTGAAACCAGGCCTTTATTGCATTACCTTTGAGTGGTTCCAGGTACATCTCGCCATCAGGACTTATGAACGATGTTCCATCATCTCCATCCTTTCTGGGATCATTATCATGCCAGGCGCTGCCCCCTATAGCCATGGAGGAGATGAGGAGTCATAAAATGTGGCAAAACTCAAGAAACTCATGAAAATCAAGGCTGACATTTATTCTAACCTCTGTATCCTCCACCTCCTCCACCAGCCGTGCAGGCTCCTCCACCACCTCCAAAGCCTCCTCGAGTTTTCCAGCCCATGACATGACAAGGTTCCCCACCCTGACCTCCCAAAATGAGTGGCCTACCACCTTGAGGAACAGGGGCGCTGTCATTCCAGCCTCCACCACCCCCTGAAATACACAGAGCCACACTCATCATAAAAAACAGATAAAGACACTTGCGCCCCATTTCACTTTCTCAGTGTGGCTAATTAATTTCACAACAGGTGACTTTTTTTTGCATCATCCTCCAGCAGATATTCGAATGCAGAGTGGCACAGACGTATCTCCAGAGAAAAAATCTCCAGAGTCTCCTATGAACATGCATGTACTTCTAAAGCAGGTCAGCGCTGTTGCTTAGCATGAAAATACCACCCCCCCAAAAAATGTGGCAAATTATTTCAGACGTCAAAGCTGTCCCATTTTGCCAACTCTCCAATGATTTCTTAGCAGCACATGCTTTGCTGGGGAACAAAAAGAAAAAAATCCAGGATACCAGTCAGACCATTCAACAAGTTTTGAATAGAGGAGATTTTTTTGAGACGACCTAAAACAGAGATGGAAGGACAGAAGGACAGACAGACAACAGAGGGACGAAGGATGTATGGATGGAAGGAGAGCTGGGCAGATTGAAAGACAGACAGATGGACGACAGATGAAAGGGCGAATGGAGGGATGGACGTCTGGATGGATTGAACGACAGATGGGCAGATGGATGGAAGGACAGACGGATGACGGATGGAGGGGCGGATGGATGTATCATTGCTAGGCAAACATTTGTACAAGATAGCCTACCAAATCTAACGTTTGCAGACATACACAAGCCATCTCCATATATCAGTGCTCTCTGTATACTAGCACTATATATAGAGATAGACTATGGAACAGAGGAGTAGAATATTCACCATGTTTTATGTATATCTGCAGGAAAGAAAAAGATATGTGATATGGTCTAGCACTAATAAAAAAATATAACCTGAAGTGCTGATGTACGTAGAAAGAGACATTAGAAAAATAACATCCAAGAGTAAAGAGACTAGAGAAAGATGAATAGAATACAGCAACTGACTCATACCAATGTTCTGGAGTATAGATGACAATATGAAACAAATGAAAACTTCAAGATAAAATGTGATTAATATGGATCAAACATTGTACATGCGAGTCAAGCTGGGCTCTTCCGTCATGATGGAAACTTATTGAAAGGAATTAGGAGTGATGGTTTTGTGTTTTGCTCTCTGACCCCAGCAGCAGTAAACAGAGCACAATGGGGATCTAGCCTTTGAAAAGAGAGCCACCGATAGAAGCCACACTGAGCACTCTGCAGGAGATAACCAGAGCACCCACAACACATGCACAGCCACGCATGTGCCTTAGACTGGAGGCAGGGCACACATGTTATTACTGTTGTGTTGTTATCACCTTCCAATCAGTTAGCAAAAAACCTGGTGAAGAAATCTCAAGACCCAGTATTCTAAAACTAATTTACAGGATCAATCTCTTTCAGCCACTGCTATAGAAAATTGGAAGAAACTACCACAAATATCATATTCAATCTCAGACTGGATTAAGGTCTATTCTGAAACCCAGGCAGAAAAGAAAATGAGTATGTCCGTGTCCAGAAAGAAAAACTTGGGGTATCAGCATTTTTTTTTTTTTACCATAAGCAAACTTGATATCCAGGTAATGAAAATCTTAATTCCAGCTATCCATATGAAGCTAAAAAGAAAATCTGCTCTGTGCAATATTTTCTGCTTCACTGCCATTGGGAGCTGTTTACCAAAAGGAATCGGCCTAACATCAGACTTCAATAATAGCATGCTAAAATTAGCATAATATAATACAGACAATTTGTAATTTATTACAAAACTGTTGAGAGGCACATCAAGGTTACCTGCAGTGCCTGATTTTCCATTGCGTCCTTGGATGCTGGGATTCCTGTCCATCACTTCATCTGGGGTTTCTGATTGGCTGCTGTAGCCACGGCCTCCGCCTCCAGCAGCGATGAGTAGCGGAATATGGACTCCATTCACCACCTGTAACCAGTGGAAACATGAAGTGTGACTAGTTTTTAATAACTTGAGCTTTGAGGAAATGGACCTGGGGCCGGATTCATGAAACATTCTTCAACTGCTATTTTCCTTTTTTTCTAACTTAAACAAGTACTGATATCAGTATTGTACTTTTATAATACATTGACAACCACAAAAAAATGTGGTAATGAGAAAGCCACATGTAGAATCAAAGCTTATAATAAATAGCTTTTCCACAAGCTGAGGTAAATACTAATAGCAGGTGCACACAGCTGTCATGCATACAAATATATAACACCATCATTGTAATTTACATGACACTAAATTAATGCAATAAACATTAAACAACATACATGAAATGTCCAATTAGATTTATTAGTTTCTTAGAGATATGCTATTTACACTGTCAAAATAGATACATTTTAATTACACTGTAAAAATAGCAGTATTTTCTTTGCAATAAGTGTAAATTAATAGTTAGATATTATACTTATAAATAGTCGCAGATGCAATTTGCACCTCAGTGTTGTTGAATATTAAACAGTATGCAATAATAACACAGAGTGTAAATTATTATATTTATTAAAATTATTAAATGCCTTATTGGGACAATAAAAGACCTCTCTACAACTACCCCTAACCGATAAACACTCTATTTCCACTTTTTGGAAATGTTCTTCATTTTTATTGAAAATACATGCTTTTTCCAATCTGATATGTGATGGGAGAATGGAGAAGAGCGAGTTTCAGCAAAAGGAGTTTGATTTGCATCAAAACTCTGTTACGTGCCTTACCCCTACACTATTGCTACTGTTATTAGCAAGTATTGCTAATCCAGCCTCTTCCGTAATTTTGCCTGGCTCAACCAGACGTCAGTGGGCGGAGTTAGTGTAATTAGACATTTATTTTACAGTCCTTTACTGTTAAAATTACAGTCATTGATTACAGTCATTTTAAAAACGAGCAATAGATGTACACGTTTTGATGTACAAATAATCCAATTTAAAATGTTTTTATAAAGGGTCACCTTGAAGACGTAGGTGCCCCCCCCTCCTCCGCCGCCCCCTCCTTTGAGCTGGGTCTTGTTGATAGAGGGTCCTTGCTGTTCTTTGCAGATCCGGTCCAGAATCGGCACCATCTGTCAAAACAAAACCAAACAAATGAGATCCTTTTATGCTTTACAAGATGCTAATCATACTTTTTTTTCTCTCTGACTAGCACAGGGACATTGAAAGGATTACTCACATTAGGACAAGCATCCTCTCCTTCCTGTCCCACTAGAATATACAGCAGCTCATCCTTCTCTAACAGGAAGTCTCCGGTCATGTACACCCCGTGTGACTTGTGAACAGCCAGGACGCTGCGTCCACCAGCTGCTCCATACGCCGTGATCCTAAACCCAAGACAAATAAGTAAGCAGTCATTTAGCAGACGCTTTCTTCCAAAGTGACTTATTAGAGCACTTATTACAGGGACAATTCTCCTGTAGTGACCTGGGGTTAAGTGCTTTGCTCAAGGGCACAATGGCGATGGCTCTTGACTCACTTCTTGCAGAGATCAAAATGGCAACCTTCTAATTACAGACCCTGACTTTTAGTAACTACACCAGGGATGACATATAGTGAGCTAATATAGTGAACTGCCTACATAAGCAGTGTCCCTAACTGAGATGGAACCTCATAAAGGGATTGGAACACTACATAAGCAGCATCCCTAATTGAGATGGAACCTCATAAAGGGATTGGAACACTACATAAGCAGCATCCCCAATTTGGATGGAACCTCATAAAGGGAATGGAACACTACATAAGCAGCATCCCCAATTGAGATGGAACCTCATAAAGGGAATGGAACACTACATAAGCAGCATCCCCAATTGAGATGGAACCTCATAAAGGGATTGGAACACTACATAAGCAGCATCCCCAATTGGGATGGAACCTCATAAAGGGAATGGAACAATACATAAGCAGCATCCCTAATTGAGATGGAACCTCATAAAGGGATTGGAACACTACATACACAGCATCGCATGTAGTGCAATTCCAATAGATTCTGATGTTAGCATGTTCCCAAACTAACAACCTCTTACTCTTTTACTCATTAAAATGACATAACACATCAATATTGAGTGAAATAGTCCATTTTGATTACTGTATTTTCCAGAAAATAAGTCAATAAATAAGAGAATGAGAAAAAAGTACATAAACACTATGAACTAGCTGCACAATTAATCATTAAAAGAATGCAGTCTCAATTCAAACCCCCACGCAATCTCATTCCTCAATGATAATGATTCACTTGTGTCTATTAAAACTTTGACAAAATCACACCAGGACATTCATATCTGTGTCTGAGCTGTGGCTGACACACAGAGAGCATTTGAATATGCATGAAACAGTCTCTGTCTTACATATATTCATATTAAATCACAGAAGAACTGGGATGAAAGTTTATAGTTTGAATATAAAAACGATGTCTACGGAAGTGATAAAAAATAAAGTAAGTCGACTTTAGAAAGTATCATTCATTCAAGAGATTTGTAAAAAAAAAAAGAAAAAAAACTGATTCACCCAGTAATTAAACAAATGAAGTATTTATGAGCGAGTCACTGAATCATTCATTCAAACAGAGTTTTTAAAAGAATGCATTCAGATTAATTAAACATTATCATTTTGTTAGAACCTCTAGTAAATTACATTATTTTGTTTAGTTGTCTGCTCAGAATTGTGGGGGAATTGTGATCTCAGTTTGAGACGACAAAAAAAATTTAGATTTTCAATTTATCCAGAATCATACATTTTAATTTTCCCTCACTCAACAACAAATTCTTTAAACTTAACAATATTCAGAACAGACCAGGAATTAAAAATATAAGTATAAAACAAACATAAATTATAGTGGCATTCATCATAAACATTTAAATGCCAAGCCTTAAATAATTTATTTAAAGTGAAACCGACACTTCCAAAACTTTAGAATATAAGCTGCATCATGCTTCATAATAAATTGAATAATTTCTAAGGATTTAATTATATATATTTGTAATCAGTGTTTCCAGCCCGATTTTTACGGCAATTTATACGTATTTTACGAGGTGGCTAATTCGTATGAATTTGATTTCATACCTAACTCTGCCACTAAAACCTACCAATCACTGCAGTAGACAAATCATACGAAGTCATACGAGGTCATACCTCGTACAAATATGTACAAATTGGTCGTGAGATAGCATTGGTGTTTCTCACAACTCTGTCAGCCATCTCGGATGTCTTGTTCAAGCTGAATTGTTTTGATGATGTTTTTCCCACAAAGGCCACTTACAATGTTGTCTCAGTATTTGGCCAAATGAGATATTTTAGCAGACAGCATAATGCTACCTTTTGGAACAGCCTTTGCGCCGGGAACAAATACATTGTCTTAAAATGTTGTCTAGGTAGGCAGTTCACTTTGAAATGAGTTGGGGGGGATCTGTTTTCTTTACAGATTTTGCTAAGTGAATCTCATTATCAGTCTGAGTACTACCTCAGCAATGAAGCTGATGACTTTGGAAATGTGTTTTCTCATTCCTCCTACTCCACGGACAACAATTACATGAATGACCTGACGGGCTTGATAACAGGCAGCAATTGTGCTGAAGAAGAATGTCTTCCCATTTCATAGTCAAAAAGTAACTGGCTAAACTCCTGGAGGAGGGTATTTTTTGCGCTGGTGGTGGACATTTTGTGTGTGTGTGTGTGTGTCTCTGTGTGTATGTGTGTGTGTCTGTGTGTGTATGTGTGTGTCTGTGTGTGTGTGTGTGTGTGTGTGTACCTGTATTTCCTAGTCTCTGGGACCCGCCACATCTGGATGCCCTTGAATGGTCCCTTAGTGCCCACAGTGACATTGACATTGGTGTTGCGGTAAGAGTTAATGCACTGAGTTGGGGTTGGACCATCTTGTCCAGTCGCTCCACAGGTGTGGAATATCCACTTGACAGCTGCAAGCACACACAAATGCCCACAGATATAACAAAGGTACAGCAGCATTAAATTCATAAAATTAGAGAAAGACTCTACACGACTGTATTGGTGTAAAACTTGGACAAAAGAAGTACTCCCTTAGAAGGTGGAAAAAGAAGGATATGCTATGTGATGTGTTTGGCTGGCTGGACTGTCAAAAAGCCACAGACAATTAATGATTATTTGTTCTTAGCTGGAAATCTGTGGAATGTCTCTGTGAATGTCTCTGGAAATAGTGCTACATTCAAGCATTGCTAAATGTCAAATGCACTTATTCGTGAGAGGAATGATGTTCTGAGTGAGTTCACTGTCAGCATTTCAGTAAGAGTATGCTCACCTTTGACACACACACAAAGACTTTAAAGGTTAAAGTGCATTATAAATATATCGCAGCGCACTTCATGTTTCTGACAGTTTTAACAGCTCGAGGCTGATTCACGTCATCTTCATGTGCTATTTATTGTCTTTGTTTATGAAAGTAAATTGGCCAAGGACACTATTGTATTTCAATATAATTTTTTATTAATTGGTGTCCTATAACAACAGGCATATGGTGCATAGCCTTGAGGAAAAGAAGTACACCTTAACGTATTTGTACTTTAAAAGAATATAAATATGCACAGACAATGTATGTTTCATAAACTTAACTGCATGTTAATTGCAATTAACTAAAAATGTTTTATAGTTTAAATTTCTATGGGACTTTTGTGCCCAACTTAAGTAGGATTTAAGTACATTTTTATTTGTAATTTCATAATTCTATTGTCTTTGAAATATGGTGGTGTATGTGCTGACACGCATATGATAAACTAAAATACACAATGCAATTTCTGTTGAAACCTTTATATTATGTATGGAATTAAGTACATTTAAAATATATTAAATTGAAATGTTATATCACATATCATATTAGATACATTATTTGAGTGTGTTGAAAGTTATGTTATAATGCTACTGTGTGCATTTGCTCGACGACTACTACGAGACACACACTGCAGTGAGCTAGATCGATATCAGGCAAGGTAAAACATGGTACTCGTGGTAAAACAAGAAAACGAGATTTAAACAATAAGACTAACTGTTGTGCTATATAACAATCGTTTTCTGTCTATGAATGTATCCAAACAGCTGCTCACCTGTCTAATAAAACACATCATATAGTCTGGAAATCAAGGGTAACGCGATGTCATTATGATGTCATTGATGGGCACCGCACAGACACGGTCCGTGTCCTGGTTAAAATCGCATATGTCTCTGGATTTAAACATTCTTGGAAAATTTGGTATAATGCAAGTACACAAGTCAACAAAATATATAACATTGTTCTAGTGGTCTAACAATGATTTCAAATGCACTAGTAAAGTAAAACTTTTCATTTGATGTTATTAGAAAATACACTTCAGAACTGTAGAGACTTTAGAAACAGTAATTATCTGCAAGTACAATTTTTTTCTTTAATATTCTTGGATAACACATTTTTTTTTACAGTGTTACACGTTACATGTAGTTTCTATCGCAATTAATATAAATTATGCATAATTACATGCAACTAACCCTAAACCAACCCGAATCCTAACCCTACAGTAAGTACATGTAGTTTATTAATGTTACTCAGTACTTAATTGTATAACTGCACTGTAACACGGACACCTTAAAGTGTAACCATATTCTTTTAAGATTGGAAGTACACTTCAGTGCGCTTCATTTTCATAAGGGTAGGTTGGGGTCTATATGCATACCTGGAACTAATCAAATGGCCTGATACCTGTATCGGCCAGTTTCGACACGAATGACCAGAACAGAGTGCTATCAGTGTGAGCAGGTGGTAAAAAAAAAAGTACTTGCCAATAATTGGACATAGATTGCATAAAATAATTTGTAATATTCTGTATATTACCAGTGACATTTGACATTTTTGGCCCGTAAACTCCCAAAATCTTCCAAAACAGGTGTGTGTTGATCCAGCCCTTTCCATGCCGTGATGTTGTTCTACCCAAGTCTGCAAATAAAACATCAGAATAAATCTGAATAAAAGTTTAGTTCCTTGCCAGGAACCTATAGAGATCTGTAATTAGATCTGAAGTGAAAGAAAGCTTTGAGCTGTAAAGAGGTTATATGCCAGACAAATATCACCAATTATGGCCTTATACAACTTCCTTTTATTAGAGATCTTGAAGGTTTGATTGGTGGAAATGGCTGAGTCATCGGAAGCTGAGCGGTGGCACTCAGTGCATCATGAGGTTAGCGGCCCGTCTCGTTTTTTTCTCATCAGGGGAAGCAATCACGCAGACAAAGTCAGAGGAAGTAATCAAGGAGACAAAGGCCGAGGGAGCTGATCTGACAGAAGAACATGCTCGCTCTCTCTTTTCACAGCGCTGAAGATTTGAGTCAGCGTAAGGCAAACTCCCCATTCGACTAGGCTTTACTTGCCAAAATGAGGTGCCATGGTGGCAAAGAGAGAAATCGATAGTGGAGGATGGAGTGGGAGAGGGCAGGAACAGAAAAGAGAAGGAAAAAGGAGCGATAACAAGAGGATGAGTGGCGGCATGACAGAAAATTCCAATAGTTGCACACTATCAAAAAGATCAAAGCTATATCAATTATCCATGACTGAATCAAGGGAAGATTGATGTGCAACTTGATTTTCCTTCGAGTTACAACAGCCGGGAATAGAACTCCAGAAAGCTTTAGTAGAGTGTGTGTCTGGTAGAAAGTGTTTGTGTTTAATTATTAACTATCTTGAGCAATTGCGGTTTCAAACCAGTTTAAAACTAGAGGTGGGTGGTATGATCGAAATATATTATGATACATTTCTTTTTGCTGGAAATGCATCTGAAAAAAAAAAATCTATATATTAGATAATCAATTTTTGACTTGTTGTTCACAGAACTTTTTTCAGCCATCCAAGTGATGTAAAAGAAAACGTGATTCATCAGACCAGGCCACCTTCTTCCATTTCTCTGTGGTCCAGTTCTGATGCTCACGTGCCACTGTTGGTGCTTTCGGCGGTGGACAGGGGTCAGCATGGGCACCCTGACTGGTCTGTGGCTATGCAGCCCCATACACAACAAACTGAGATGCTCTGTGTATTCTGACACCTTTCTATCAGAACCAGCATTAACTTCTTGAGCAATTTGAGCTCCAGTAGCTCGTCTGTTTGATCGGACCACACGGGCCCAGCCTTCGCTCCCCACGTGCATCAATGAGTCTTGGCCGCCCATGACCCTGTCGCCGGTTCACCACTGTTCCTTCCTTGGAGCACTTTTGATAGATCCTGACCACTGCAGACCGGGAACACCCCACAAGAGCTGCAGTTTTGGAGATGCTCTGACCCAGTCGTCTAGCCATCACAATTTGGCCCTTGTCAAACTCGCTCAAATCCCATTGCCCATTTTCCCTGCTTCTAACACATCAACTTGGACAACAAAATGTTCAACTATATATGTATTGTTGCTTAATATATCACACCCACTAACAGGTGCCGTGATGAAGAGATAATCAGTATTATTCACTACACCTGTAAGTGATCATAATGCTATGCCTGATCGGTGTATATTATCATTAATGGAGATCTATCCTAAATTGCAGAATGACTTATTTACTCCCCCACCGTAATATTGTTTGCAGTGCTATCAATTCAAGAAGAGTGAACACTGAGCACTGAATGTTCCTCCTTTTGCTTTGTCAGACACTGCAGAGAAAAGTTGGACAATGCATTGACCATTCACAGCTGAACTACACCAGAGAACACCTTGCGTGAGTGAGGCTCTGCTAATGAGTCCTGATGAATAGCAGATTAGCTGCTCGTTCAGATTTATTAAGGCTGAAATGGCGTGGGAGTCTTTCACAAACACTCAAGCACACCATACTGATAAATGGCTATGCTCCAATAAGCAAGAACATAAGAGGAACACCTGCATATGCTGTGGGCAAACAGATCAGTCTTCACGGTGATGATGGCATTTGGTAGGACATTTTCAAAGGTCATGTGGTAGGCGTCTTTTACAGGCTGATGTTCACATTCAATAGATAATCATGGTAATGTGAAGCAATGTTTTACTGTGATCTTTTAGTATGAATGTAGGGACAATTCAACTCTGGATATAGTATCTTACAGTTTGATTACAGAATGGCACCTGATTTAACCCAGACAGCAACATAGTGTCGGCCAGATCCGGGCCACATCTGGTACGTGTGGATTCCATGTGGGCCAGATGTGGGCCAGATCTTGGCCAACATTATGTTGCTGTCTGGGAAAGAATGCAAGTTTCTCTTCAAGGCAATTTTTTGGAGAGGAGAAGATATTCGTTATACTATAATGCATGTGATTGGGAGCATGTAAGAATGCAAATGATAGATCATCAATGGGTCATTCTTACAATTTGGTGGATTATATGTCCCCATGAAACAATACTGCATATTTTACATAAACTGTTAATTAACTTTAGTTAACAAGTATAGCTGTACCCCATTAACACAAATTAATAATGATTAGTACTTAAGAATAATTAAGTAAGTCTTCACTTTGAAATAAAACTTGCATATATTGCTAAATGAGCAATTTTGAGTATTAGTACATTAATTTACTTATTTGACGTAATTTGACTCCTTTTTAAATTTATTTTGACACCCAGAGGGCCCTATCATACACCCGGTGCCAGGCACTAGTTTTTTTACTAGTCTCAGCCAGACTCAGTTATCATTTTCACGTCCAGCGTCACGTTGTTTAAATAGCAAATGCACTCGCGCCCATCCGTTCACCCATGGATGTGCTGGCCTGAAAACCAGGTGTGTTCAGGCGCATTGTTGGCATGTTGCTATTTTGAGGAAACTGAAAACGATTGACCAACAAAAACCAAAAACCTTTTTTGTTATTTAAAGGGTGCAATAGTAATATGCGCCTATAGGAGGGCACACAAACATGCCAAATATTAAAAATAAAAGGATTACAATGTAAAAGATTATTATTGTGTACATAAAGATAAAAATGCCTACATGTCATAATGGATAGTCGTTGCATGTATCAGAATTACCTATCTGCAGTAATGACGAATGAAATTGGCTAATTATTTGAGCAATCGTGGCAATACACGCGTATTTTAAACTGACTCGTCAGGTTGAAGGTGTCTATATTCAGCCATGTAAATAGTGAATTCGCCATGGTGCGAGCGTAACTGGCTTTTAAAGGGAATGGGAAATTAGACTCTACTGGTTTATTGCACGTTACGCCCAAAACATGCCCATGATTCATTAAGAGACGCACATTAAGTGGATTCGAACACTAAGTGCACTTGCGCTGTGTGCTTTAGACCATGCGCTCAGAACGTTAAAATAGGGCATCAATAATAATATTACATCATTTCCTTGGAGGGAAAGCAACGCCAAGAACAAAGTAAATATCAGTTATAAACTTTATTTTCCTTATATTTAGAATAATTATCTACTAGCATAAAATGTGGATACTGGATATGAATTTTATATATGATTTTATATTTCTATTAAACTTCTTCTAAATGGTAATCTTCTGCTAGCATGTTGTTCTTTCCTAGCTTGTAATGGGCTTTATTAGTTTGAATCGTCAATCCTTTTAAAGTCCACCCTTTTACACACTGAATTGTAAAAATTTCATGAAACAGCAGTGGACAAATTTCCTAGACCAGTGATTATTATTATTATTATATAATTTTCTTCCTCTGATAAGACTGAAAAATAACTGAAATTTTAACAAACCTGAGCTGCATTTCCCTAAAATATCATAAGCTTAAGTTGACCGTAGAGACCATTAGGTGGCAATTTTCCTACGATCAACTTAGGCTTACAAAAATAAAAAAAATGTTGGGAAATGCAGCCCTGCTCAGTTACAAACTGTAGGAACGACCCCAATAGCATTTCCATTATTTGGTATGGATTATGACATGACTTGTGCCTCATACTTGTCCAGATAATTTTTTAAGCAGACTCAGTGAGGTTCCCTGGTGTGTGTGTTTTAAAAAAATCCACATTTACACCAACTAAATGAACCAAACTCTGACGTCACATGCACTCGGGTGTGCACCAAAAGCTGTAGTGTAAAAGCACCCTTAAATCTTGCAACTGGCCTTTCAACACGGAAATAGTGTGTGGAAATAGTCCAGTAGATGGCACACTTTCTTTTCTCTGCAGTGCACTTCCGTGAGATAGAGATAGAGAGAGAGAGAGAGAGAGACAGTATCTGAGCCTCTGTTCATAAGCATTCATCTTCTTAATCCATTAGAAATCCAACATATTTGGTGTACTCAAGCATTTCAACAATTTCAGCATACTCGGAAGGAATTATGTGGTCTGGACTTTGAATTAGGTGCTTTAATGTTTGAATAACTCATAACTTGCTGTGAAAACTAAGATTCCAGAGTATTTAAAATGCACAATGCTACCTTTGTATCTGACATCCATGTCATCAAAATATGCATTTATCAATATTTGACAAACTATTTTGTGTGTATAAAATAGTTTCAATTAACATTACCCCAATACTTATTATTAGGTTGTTATAGTTGAAAATACATATAGGTTTTTATTAGGGCTGAACGATTAATTGCATTTGCGATAATATCGCGATATGATAAAACACGATTTTGTAACCGCAAAGGCTGCGATTACAGTCTGGTCACGTGACACGCGAGAGTAAAGCAGTCTGCAGAAACAGCATTAACCTGGCACGTTATGCCTACAGGAAAGAAGAGTTTGTGTTTAATCCATCTAATATTGTGTTGGACATACAATAGGGCTGGGAGAGAAGATCCTCTCTCCAAAGATTCTGGATCAATTCTGAGCTTAGATTTTAACTGCAGGTGCGCAATGCCTCTGTGTCTGTTTTAGAAACACCAATATTCGGCTTGCTTCCCTCTCTCACACACACACACACACACACACACACACACACACACACACACACACACACAAACCATAAAATAATATTTCATAACGTTCGGAAAGGTTGAAGCGAATCACAATGACATTCGCGGGCTTCACTGCACAGGATACGCGCTGTGAGAAACTTTGCTTGATGTTGCGCTTACAGTTTCTCCTCGCCCGCCGGTATTTTCCTTACAAATGCTCTACGAAGGCTTCATTTATGTCTTGGAATGCAGTGTGCTTATATATTAAAAATAGGAAAGGAGGCTTTCAGTTTCAAATGTTCACACCGTGCTTTATAAAGAGTATAAAGAGTCTCAAAATGCTTTTATGATGCAAAATGAATGTAAACACAGTCAGTAAAGCCTTAAGGGATTAAACAGACAGGACAAACCACATCTTGTATTTCAAAAGAGATCTGCGCATGAGTGTGAATGCAGGTCTCCTGCTGTCTATGATCATCGTTAATAATCAAACCGCAGTAAAGATGAGAAAATCACTCGCAGCTCTTGAATGGAAAACATTCAGACACTCTTAAACACTAAAAGCACTCTTTGTTCATTGCCATAATATGTTTTTCGTTCCTCTTTATTATTTACTAGCTTTTATGTTTTGAAGCTATATTAGTTATATATTTAAAATTCTTAACATGCAATTGTTTAAATTAAATTTGTGCAATTATTTTAAAAAGTACTTATTTAAAAAAAAAAAAAAAAGGATTTTAAGTTTTATTAATAAGATGAATTAATAAGAAAAAAGTTCAAGAATTGTTTTGGAATCGGATCGTGAGGTGCCTAAAGATTCCCACCGTTACTATACAATGATTTATTGCTCATCTTTGTTGAATAATACAGAACATAAAGAGCTTTAAAAAAAGAATTGCATATTAAATCGCAATATTGGTTAAAAAAATTAGAATATTTTCCAAAATCGTTCAGCCCTAGTTTAATGCCTAGTTTAATTTAATGCCGGATTCAGACTACACAATATTTTTGTTTGGTATGATAGTCACTGTGTCAGATTATGCAATTTTAACTCCTAAATTCTTGTGTCGTGGACAACATCACATGCCATCTTTAATGACATGCGTGATGTCATCGAGAAGGCGGAACTAGTGACTGACTTCCGGAAACAAGAGCGCAAACAAACAATGGCTGTGTTAGCGTAATGCTAATTCCAGCGCTCACCGGGTTGCTGAAGCGCCTCCGCTATCGTTCGCCAGCATTTATCTTTTTTCACTCTGTGAAAAACAAGGGACTCTGTCCCTTGATGAAACAAAGGCAGGAGTATTGTTGCCATAGCTCCACAAACCTTTCCTCGATTGCATAATTCCACCTAGCAGCACCGATACCATCGTCTCCCTTCCGTTTCGCCATGTTTGAAAGCTGTGTACAGAAGAGCTTCTGTGCTCCTATTAGTCAGTGTCACAGATGTGAAGGAACCCGTTGTGGAGTGGACGTTGTGAAGCAGCGCAGGCACGGTTGTCGCCCGCTATGACACAATATACGAGATGAAACAATCAATTCTTACGGCAAGCGAATCGTGCCAAAACTGGCTGATATTGTGTAGTCTGAACCCAACCTAAGTCCACGTCATACTGATAAGAAACTATGCTTCTAACCATTGGTCAGTAAGTTTGCACAAGTATGCTGTGCTGTTTGCGAATGTTCATTGGAACAACTGTTTCAGGAAAACATTGTTTTGTTGAACTATGTTGATAAGGATGAAACTTATTGTGACCATATTTGGCTAACATTATTTTGGGAAACGCACCCCTGGATGGCTGTTTTAGGATGTGTTCACACTTGTAGTTCGGTTGGTCCGGACCAAAAAAAAAAAAAAAACATTTAGTCCTGGTCGCCTTGCATTCAAAAATTTTTAACACAGAATCGACAGATACCGAACCTAAAGGCATATGGATACATTCACAGCCTGATTGGTTGGCTTTTATGACATACTTACCGAATATCCAAAACAATGCTGTGTGCTGGGCTAAATGCACTTGTATGTGCGTAGCAGCCTACATATGATGGTATTTTGAACTCTTAAAGAGCTTATAAAATGTGTAAAGGAGTTGATTAGATTTCCATGAAATAGTTTCAAGATAAGTCACAACCAACACTTCCCAGCATAACCGCACAAAGGATGCTAAAGACCACAGTCTCTTGCGTCAGTTGCTAGCGCGCCTCTTGAGGTAAGGGGAGTGAGGTTTACATGCACACCTCTTACTGGCCTACGTCCGTTACACTCACCCCCCTAAATATCACTGCCATCCGGGTCACGGCACCAAATGTAACCAGTTCTACTCATCCCGCTCTGAGCAAGATTCAAACCAGGTCTCTGATGTGGGAGGTGAGAGAGCAAACAAGGACGCTAAAGACTGCAACCGCTAACGTTAGTTGCTTACACACCTCTTGAGATCAGGGGAGTGAGGTTGAGGTTCTTACTGGCTTAAGTCCATTACATTTGGACCAGGCCCAGTTCCAGAATCAAATCACAGAGGGTACTAATGAAATATTCTTTGGGGTATTTTTGTCTCGTCCTTTGCTAAATGGTTATCACTGTGTCATTCATAGCATTTTTGAGAGTGAATCCCACATTTATATGCAGATGGGCCTTTGCATTGAACCGCATATGCGGCCGCTTGTCCAGCATGGAAAACAAAAACTTTATTAAAGTTCTGAATATATTACATGAATTATTATAATTGCCTAGATGCCGCACAAAGATCGCTCCCATTATAAATCACTAAAAAGCTGTCACCCATACATCCCAATCTCACAAAGTTCCATTATATCAATCAGTGAAGCCAAGTACACAATAGATCTTATTTACATAATGTCCACACTTTATTAGAGCAGTCCAGAACTCTGGACAAACACTTGAGCGGTGAGTGGATTCTAACTTAAACACCTGTGATTGGTGATTGCGTTCAAGAAATCAACAAACACGTCTGTGATTGGCTGCTCACCACTGTGAAAACTAGTTGTAAATGGAACAACTGAACATTTTCCAGAGTGCAAACACTGATACGCACTGGATCGTTTGCCAACTCTTTTTCACTAATATGCTATTATTACGAAGAAAACAGACCAGCAGTCATGGGCAGCTTTTTCCTCTGAAAGCAATCAGAAGCTACAGCAGGCAGTGATTTAAGTGAGAAAATTATACGCTATAGTATCAAGTCTGTCTCCCTCGGCCCAGAGGCGGGGGGCAGAGGGATGTCTATGGAGCCGGGCATGGGTAGCCATAAGAGACTAGTTAAAACAGACCATTTGAAAAATGACTGAATATGTGTTTTAGCGCTCATGTTCTGTACAGTTTCAATACAATAAGAATAAACATGGTTTGCACCAAACTTCAGACTTGTAAATCACACTGGGGCAAAGTTCAGTCTGAACAAGCTAGATAAAAGTTAGAAACAATTCAAAAAAACACAAACAGCTGAAGTACATGAAAGCAGCTAAAACTCACATTCTGTAGACGCTCCAGGCCCATAGAGTGGTGTAGTGGTCTTGATGTTCTCATAGCTTGGTGTGAACAGCACTTGCGTGGGGCTTATGGGAGCCACCGGAGGAAATTCTCCATTGGCTGAAGATGAGAGAAAAGACACAATACATTGTTGCGGTCCAACAACACTACTGCAGCCAGAGAAAATCTCGCAGGCATTGTAAAAGCACAGTTTCTGTAAGCCTATAGAAAATAGCTCTTTTTTGCCTTAATATGACAATACCCATTTTATAAAGCTGGTAATGATATTAGCATATTTGTCTTGAGAATTGCTTGAATATATGAGAAACATGCGTTGAAAAATGGCTTTACATATTTTTCCATTTCGAGAAAATGTTAATGATATGCTCATAAGGATGCTTGCTGATGATGCAGAAGTCTCAAATGGGTTAACACTAAACCTTAAAATCTTGATATGAATTACTCAACAGGATAAATTCCGTCACCAGGCGCATGTAAACAATGGACAAAAAAATCATATGCGAATAAACTATAACCTTTTTAGTGTTAATTGCTAACATACGCTATATTTTTCAAGCCACCAAGAATTTACGGCTAGCTAGCATTTTCACTTTCAGAAAGCTTAATAAAACCTGTTTCTGGGGCCATGTAACATTTAACCAGATGCCTTTGCATTTCATGAGGATTTTTCTGCTTCCTGTCTCTCTTTGACTGGATTTGACATTCCCATCACCTCCTCTCATGTGATTTTCATGTGGTAATATTTTATGGACAGGCCCGCTTGATGCTCAGACATGCAGGATAGTGAGGATTGTAAAACGTGTATTATCGATATAATTTTATACCAATTGCATTGTTCCGTTCTTGATTCTGATTGGCTGTGTTGATTGCACAGCTATGAACTCATTCCAGGATTGCAATTGCAAATCACTTCGACTTGGCCGGTTTTTATGGGAGATGTTTTATTTGTGGCATAATGAGGTAGCTTTAGTGATGGAAACTTGAAAGATTTCTTGGAATAAACATATGTACATGTGTCAACCATGGTATAAGCAGAATAATTGACTCCAATAATTGAATTATTGGTAACACAATTTTACAATGTCCTTGTTACATGTGGTACATGTGCTTAACAGCAAATGCAATGTTGTTAATTAATATTACTCAGTACAATTACACTGTAAGAGGACGCAAAATAAAGTGTAACTAAAAGATTCATTGAAAATCTTCACTTTCAAAAATTTGAAGAAAAAAAAAACTGGCGTAAACAAATATTCAAGCGTTTTTCTTCAAAGACTTTCTAGACTATATTAGTCTGATTATGAAGCATGTTATACTTGCACTTATTATTAGACATATAACACAGACTAAGCTCCACAAAAGTAGACATCCACCACCCATGGTGTCAAGAGTTTAGTTCATGTTTCTTAATTACAATGACAAGCCACATGAGCTTCTGCATTGTTCCAATTGTCAACTCCCTGTGAAGACAAATCATCCCTTTCCCCCATACGTAGCCGCTCTGACAATACTGGGACTCTGTGAAAAATGCTACCTCTCATCTCCATCTCTTAATCATTGCTTTAAAAATACTCATCTACTCCCACGAAACTCCCGCACCAGTCTGACTGAGTTGGCATCATTCATCACAATCTGGACTCCCCGTTAGAAGCTCCTTCCCATGATGCACCCTGTCGCAGGGCTATTATCTGTTCTCCCATTTCAGGAATCAAGAAGGAAGTTGATCTGTTAAAATCATACCTCTAAGATGCCCTGCATTGTGTCTCATGCAAAAAGCAAAGAAAAGTTTTGTCTTCTATAACAAACAAAGTCTAAATCAAACGATTCAAAATTACATGACAAAATTAGTTACAGTTTGACACATAATCCTATACATTTAAGGTAATATAATCAGACTACTTTTAGATTACTTTTGACCTAACTCGTTTATCAGATTGATTTGAATAGGATAATCTTATATTGATATATACAAATAGAAATAGAATATATGGCTTTCTTTGTCATCAACAACTTTACATGCATTAAACATTGCATTAGGGTTTTCCAAACTGGGGTTTGTGATTGAACCGCAGGGATTTGTGAGTTACTAAGCTATTAAGTAATTAAATCATAAATTTAAATCACTTCAAATAAAATAAAAACACTTACTAAAAAGATAACATTCTATTTGTTTACCTGCATGTCATGCAACCATAAACTGACATCAGAGAACCGTGAACTTAATTTTATTTATTTATATTATTATATCTATTATTATTATTATCATCATTACTAATATTATTGACAATTTTATTAGGGCTGGGTAAAAATTTTTTTCGATTAATCGTTTTTTTTTTTTTTTTTTTTAATGTGTCAATTCAAAATCGATTCTCAAAGGCCACGAAACGATTTTTTTCCATATTTATTTCCTCTAGCATTGAAGATAAGATTAACGTAAACCTAATAACTAGTCTTCTCCACTAGATGTCACCCTCTTATTTGCCTTGCGCGATGTTACAAAGGCACGAGAGGCACGCCTGTCAGTCATTCAGTGCTTAAATGGTGGCTTCCGGTGCATTGTCGCCTTTTGTAATGCTACAAATCTGTGGAACCGTTAGATGAGATATCACCCAGACGTTGCAACACCCCCACAGCCGAGCACACAAATGCTAAAAATAGGTCACATACACGCGAATGCTTGCCTTGCATTATGATCTAACTTAAGCGTTCACTTAAGCACGTACGTTAGCCATTATAGACATATTCAAATCAACTGAGTCAACAGACAGCAGGACCAATAATTCAAATCTAATAGCTTACATTATAAACAGATTTCCTCAAATTAAAGTTAGTCCACATAAGTCAGCACGTTAAGGTATTGTTGTTCGTTACCACGGCAACTACCTGTGTCCAGATATGAACGCGCTTCTCGTGAATGAAAAGTAAGTGCACACATGACGGGCGGCAAAATTGCAAGAAAAGCTTGTTGTGTACGGATACAATATTCTTTTTATGTTTTAGAATAAATATATCAAAATATCAATAAAAACTAAATTGTATAAAATACTTCTCAGATATTTTTTTTTTTTTTTAGAATAAAGTTGCAAAATTGTATTGTATTTAACAATTGTATGCATTTGAAATATAGAGATGGGTTCTGTTTTAATGTACCCGAGTGTACCTGAAATAAAAAGGTTTGTGGCTCTTCATTTCTTTTTAATTACCCACTTGTAAACTTATGTTCACTGTTCTTTTTATAAATGCCTATAGTATTTGTATTAAATCTATATTCATGGAGTTGAATCGAGAATTGAAAATCGAATCGAATCGATTTGGAACATCTGAATTGATACCCAGCCCTACATTTTATTATTGCCAAAACTTACTAACTTAAATCTCAGAAAAAATGGCATTGCATGTTAATATAAAATTGTGATTTGAAAGACAAAAAGCCTTTCAAAGACAGTAATTCATGGTAAAATAATGTTTTTGTCAGGAGCTGATTAGATAATGAATGCAATGTTGAGAAAACACTTCTTAAAGTGAAATGATTTGTGTAAATCCAGTGATCAAATGCTGTGTTTTGCTCATGACTAGTGGCTGGTCTGTGTGTGCAATTCCACAAATCTGGAAGAACTATTTAAATATTAAACTTTTAATTGCAAATTATGTTAATGTGTTAATTATCAGTAAATGTAAGTCATTTATAGAGCATTTTTTCTTGATATATATAGAGAGAATAAATAGAAGAGGGAGGACCAAAAATCATGGTGAGGAAAAAATCATAAAGCCCTCTGCCCAGTTACAACTTGGCCTGCATTGTTTTTGTGTGTTACTTTGTAACTTTTTATGAAATTAATGCACTTCTCCTTACGGCAGTGATATACCTGGCAGGACATTGCAGAATTTAGAGAAGTTCATTGATTTTTTTGTGGATCATTTGCAGTCTAGACATGCATGCAATGTGACTATCTTGGACAGTGGAGAGGTTTTTCAACTGGCTTTGTCAATGAATAAATGAGATAAACAGAAAACTAATGCATGTTACTTATTTGATTTGAACTGAAGCATATAGCATAAATTAAAAAAAGTGACACTCTACATTTTATACTTCACTTACATATGCTACTTGTAATGCATTACCCATAGCATGCATGAGTTGTAACCACCAGGCCATGGCTCTGATTATTCATGTATTTTTACTTCCACTGTGGATAAGTTACGAGGAGTTTGACTGCAGCAGCGCACACTGCAGTAGACATTTTTTGGCTGGTGGTCAAAGACAAGATTTCTTCAACTGTGGAAGAATGTAATCCTTTGCTCCAGGGAGAACTGTCACTCAGCAGTTTTTCAAATCTGCCAGGACAATCAGAAAAAAGCTTAGTCATCACTCTTCAAATACCTCAATATGTCTCCATATCCAACTGGACAGTTGAGATACTTGAATGGTAGAGAAATGGTTTGAGAAAGCCTAGAATGACCATTTAAAGGGATAGTTCAGCCCCCAAAAAAGTAAAATTCTAAAACTTAGAATATCCAAAAATGTCTTATTTTGGTTTATTTGGGTGAACTAATCCCTTTAAAACCTTACACTTCCCATATAGACACACATTACCATTCAAAAGTCTGAGAACAGTACGATTATTTAAATGTTTTTAAAAGAAGTCTCTTCTGCTCACCAAGGCTGCATTTATTTGATACAAAATACAGCAAAAACAGTAATATTGTGAAAACCTTTTTTCTATTTGAATATATTTTAAAATGCAATTTATTTCAGTGATTCAAAGCTGAATTCAGCATCATTACTCCAGTCTTCAGTGTCACATGATCCTTCAGAAATCATTCTAATATGCTGATTTGCTGCTCAAGAAACATTTATTATCATTATCAATGTTGTTTTTTAGGATTATTTAATTTTAAATATATTTAATCTGAAATTTATCTGAAATATAAAGCTTTTGCAACATTTTAAATGTCTATACTGTCACTTGATCAATGTAATGCATCCTTGCTGAATAAATGTATTAATTTCTTTAAATTCCCGGTCTGCAGGGGTCAGTATATATCAAAAGTGCTCCAGGGAAGGAACAGTGGTGACCCGGCCACAGGGTCATGGGTGGCCAAGGCTTATTGATGCACGTGGGGAGCGAAGGCTGGTAATCCGAAATCTGGTAATCAAACAGACGAGCTACTGGAGCTCAAACTGCTCAAGAAGTTAATGCTGGTTCTGATAGAAAGGTGTCAGAATACACAGAGCATCTCAGTTTGTTGCGTATGGGGCTGCATAGCCGCAGACCAGTCAGGGTGCCCATGCTGACCCCTGTCCACCGCCGAAAGCACCAACAGTGGGCACATGAGCATCAGAACTGGACCACAGAGCAATGGAAGAAGGTGGCCTGGTCTGAGGAATCACTTTTCTTTTACATTGCGTGGATGGCCGGGTGCGTAAGTGTCACTTACCTGGGGAACACATGGCACCAGGATGCACTATGGGAAGAAGGCAAGACGGCAGAGGCAGTGTGATGCTTTGGGCAATGTTCTGCTGGGAAACCTTGGGTCCTGCCATCCATGTGGATGTTACTTTGACACGTACCACCTACCTAAGCATTGGTGCAGACCATGTACAGCCTTTCATGGAAACGGTATTCCCTGGTGGCTGTGGCTCTTCTAGCAGGATAATGCACCTGCCACAAAGCAAAAATGGTTCAGGAATGGTTTGAGGAGCACAACAACAAGTTTGAGGTGTTGGCTTGGCCTCCAAATTCCCCAGATCTCAATCCAATCAAGCATCTGTGGGATGTGCTGAACAAACAAGTCCGATCCATGGAGGCCCTGTCTCGCAACTTACAGGACTTAAAGGATCTGCTGCTAATATCTTGGTGCCAGATACCAGGGTGTAGTGGAGTCCATGACTCGACAGGTCAGGGCTGTTTTGGCAGCAAAAGGGGACCAACACAATATTAGGAACGAGAAAATGTCTGTATGCTTTGCTACAGTCTCTTCATTTGACATGTTTTTTGTCCATCTGAAATAGTTTGTTGGTTACACTGATGCCATGACAGTAGAGAAAGGACACAAACTAATGGGGGCAACAGAGGGTAATGAAATTGGGAAAGTCAGACTCAAACTTGTGTGCCTCACATCAGAACCAAAGCTCAACTTTTTAAGGATGTGTTAGTATTCCAATATCATATACACCCAGGCTAAATGAATTCAGATGAAGCTGGAAAGGTTCAGGTTTTCTGCCCACTGTCAGTTTCTCTTAAGGGGGATGTCAGATGAGAACTTTTAAATGCGTGCTTTGTAGTTTAGATAGCAGCACTTATTGCAGTGCTGCAGGGAGAACGATAAATCAAACATGCAGACTTGTAAAATTATCTTGACACAATAGTAGGCAAGAATACACAGACATTGCACCTACATCCCAGCAAGCAGCTCTGGCTCTAAAAAGTATTTAAAACCTTAAGCCACACTTTAATTTTATTGTATTGTATCAAAACATCAAGTAAAAAGTTCCCCTCATATTCACTCAATCAGAGCAACCACAGGTATAGTTATCAATCTTTACTCATCACATTACCAAAGGAAATGTTCCACTAACAGCTGACAACTAAGCACAATACTTTGTTGTTGTTGTTCATTTTGAACAGTATCCACCTTATTTTGCAATGCAATTTTATATATATATATATATATATATATATATACACACACACACTCACCTAAAGGATTATTAGGAACACTTGTTAAATTTCTCATTAATGCAATTATCTAATCAACCAATCACATGGCAGTTGCTTCAATGCATTTAGGGGTGTGGTCCTGGTCAAGACAATCTCCTGAACTCCAAACTGAATGTCAGAATGGGAAAGAAAGGTGATTTAAGCAATTTTGAGCGTGGCATGGTTGTTGGTGCCAGACGGGCCGGTCTGAGTATTTCACAATCTGCTCAGTTACTGGGATTTTCACACACAACCATTTCTAGGGTTTACAAAGAATGGTGTGAAAAGAGAAAAACATCCAGTATGCGTCAGTCCTGTGGGCGAAAATGCCTTGTTGATGCTAGAGGTCAGAGGAGAATGGGCCGACTGATTCAAGCTGATAGAAGAGCAACTTTGACTGAAATAACCACTCGTTACAACCGAGGTATGCAGCAAAGCATTTGTGAAGCCACAACACGCACAACTTTGAGGCGGATGGGCTACAACAGCAGAAGACCCCACCGGGTACCACTCATCTCCACTACAAATAGGAAAAAGAGGCTACAATTTGCACGAGCTCACCAAAATTGGACAGTTGAAAAATTTTGCCTGGTCTGATGAGTCTCGATTTCTGTTGAGACATTCAGATGGTAGAGTCAGAATTTGGCGTAAACAGAATGAGAACATGGATCCATCATGCCTTGTTACCACTGTGCAGGCTGGTGGTGGTGGTGTAATGGTGTGGGGGATGTTTTCTTGGCACACTTTAGGCCCCTTAGTGCCAATTAGACATCGTTTAAATGCCACAGCCTACCTGAGCATTGTTTCTGACCATGTCCATCCCTTTATGACCACCATGTTCCCATTCTCTGATGGCTACTTCCAGCAGGATAATGCACCATGCCACAAAGCTCGAATCATTTCAAATTAGTTTCTTGAACATGACAATGTACTACACACAAAGTACTAAAATGTACTATACACTGTACTAAAATGGCCCCCACAGTCACCAGATCTCAACCCAATAGAGCATCTTTGGGATGTGGTGGAACGGGAGCTTCATGCCCTGGATGTGCATCCCACAAATCTCCATCAACTGCAAGATGCTATCCTATCAATATGGGCCAACATTTCTAAAGAATGCTTTCAGCACCTTGATGAATCAATGCCACGTAGAATTAAGGCAGTTCTGAAGGCAAAAGGGGTCAAACACAGTATTAGTATGGTGTTCCTAATAATCCTTTAGGTGAGTGTGTATATATATATATATATATATATATATATATATATATATATATATATATATATATATATATATATATATATATATATATATATATATATAAAAAACTAGAATAATAGTAAACTGTAAAACTATTTGTGCTATAAACCAGCAGTGTTGGGGAGTAACTAGTTACATGTAAAGGAGTACAAAACATAATTACAAAATAAATGTAACTGTAATCGGTTACAGTTACTGAGAAAAATTAAATTACTGCAATTAAATTACTTATGAAAATGTGAACGATTACAAAGGCGGTTACATCTGAATATATTCCGTAAAAAGCTAGGATATGTTGAATAATATTAATTTGTTGCTTTGCCTGTTTTTGATGTGCACATTACCATGCATGATATGACAGCTGGTCTGTTTGGGTTGCCAGTGAGTGTGAAACTAGAATCTATTCTTACTTCTAGTGAGAAATCAATCAATTAAGCCTTATATGGTATATGACACACACACACACACACACACACATACACACACACACACACACACACACACACACACACACATATAGCGGTAAAAAGAATAGTATGCAGATTTTTACCATTTTATATCAGTAAGAAGAAAAACTTGTTTTTACTACAGTATAATGATCTAGAATTGTGAGTTTTCTCTTAGATGTAACTAATATAAACATCTGTTTTTAGAGGTTAAGCCTGCCTGGTTTAAATGTTTGAAAATGATTAACAGTTGAAAACATTCGTTAGAAATTCAGAAAAGTAAATCAAATGTAATCAGTTACATTACTTTAAGTAATTGAAATGGTTACACTACTTGTTACATTTTAAATAGGGTAACTTGTAATCTGTAACCTATTACATTTCCAAAGTAACCTTCCCGACATTGTAAACCAGTGTATTTACCAGTTTGCAATAGCAAGCCTCACAAATTCAAGACTCAGATTTGCATTAAATATTTTAATATAAGAATATTATTATTTTAATATATGATATTTGCTATATAATACAATATATAAAAATGCAATTTGGCTTGATATCTAATGCAGTTTTTTTGTTTGTTTGTTTGTTTGTTTGTTTTTTGCGTGTGTGTCTTAAGTACATTTTAGCGCCTCTGAGGGAAGCACAGCATGCAGCATACCAAAAACAGACACATTTGCTTGAATTAGGTTTTCAGCCGGAATTCAGAGCAATTCTCACTGGACCACATAATATCTGACTCCAGCTGCCAGTTACATTCATAATATTTCAGCTTGAGGCTTGATTTTTTTTTCCCCAGTAATGGTTGATTGAGTTCAAACTATAAGCTTGGACCCTTCACAGACAGTAAGTTGCCCTAAAGCTAAGAACATTTATTTGCATGGTTTGTGTAATAAAAAAGTAAATCTGATGCTTAAGACTGGGACAAATGCATGATGAATATATAAGCTACATATATCATTCTTTATCTCCCTTTGTCTCCATTTCAGAATGTCAATATCTCCGTTCAAATGGCATACCTGGCACCCCAAATCCCTGTGAGATACATTGGAGCGTTCCACTCATGTTGCTGAGAAGCAACACATTGCATGTTGCTCATTAGGGAAACACCAAACCATCACTGAGCAGCTGGCATTGTCATAAAAGCAGCACTGGGTGATTTTACGAGGTTTGGGCACCACAGGTAGTGCAGTAGAATGAATCCTAAAAAATCTAGTATGACTTCCCTGACAGCCTTTTTTATTTTTTTTATTTTACTGTTCCATCACAGACTGCCGCTCTGGGTAGGCATGCAAATTTTCTTATTGATATGACTCCCTGTTCCGAAGAGAAAACTAATAAAAACAGGATAAGAGAGTCTGCCACCATGCCAAAGCCTGGAAATAGAGGTAAACACCCACAAAGTGAATCCAGTGCCATCTGTTTCAACTGGAGAACTGTGAGACGAAGTTACAGCTCTTACAGGAAACACACAAAGCAATAGAATTGTTGAAAATGAATCGCCACATAACAATGTGCATACATTTGTTTATGCACTTCTTAGAATGGCATCACAAGCTCATTAAAGGGGCAGTCCAGTTGGAGCCACCCAAGGGTTAAGAGCCTTGCACCATGAAACAATGTTGATGGATCATAGCTTGTGGTGATTTGTGGGGATAAAAGCAGCCTTCTGGTTACCAGCTCTGAGCTTTAAACACTAAACCAGGGCTTTTCAGCTCCAGTCCTCTAGGCCTCCAGGCCACTGTCCTCCAGATTTCAGTTTCAAAGCTCAGGCATTTTGAGACTGTGTGCATCTGTTACTGAATTTTAATGGTAAATCGGTTTCATTAACAATATTAACTATACGTGTTACATATAATATATCGCTATAAAATGAATGTGGATATCATAGCCCAAATAATTTGGTTTTGGAAGAATTTGATTTAGATAGAAGAAATGTAGGTTTTTAAATTAAAATCTCAATAAAATTTCACAATAACGTTTGATTTATTAACATTACTTAATGCATTAGGAAAATGATTTTCCTAATAAAAAAGACAATTTGTAAAGCACTTACTAACCTAGGTTCATGTTAGGTCACACTTTAGATTAGGGTCCAATTCTCACTATTAATTAACTATTAACTATGACTTCTGCCTCAATGAACTCCTAATCACTGTTTATTAATAGTTAGTAAGGTGTTAAGTTTAGTTATTGGGTAGGATTAAGGGATGTAGAATAGGGTCATGCAGAAGAAGGCATTAAAGGGTTAGTTCACCCAAAAATGAAAATGATGTCATTAATGACTCGCCCTCATGTCGTTCCACACCCGTAAGATCTCCGTTCATCTTCAGAACACAGTTTAAGATATTTTAGATTTAGCCCGAGAGCTTTCTGTCCCTCCATTGAAAATGTATGTACGGTATACTGTCCATGTCCAGAAAGGTAATAAAAACATCATCAAAGTAGTCCATGTGACATCAGGTTGAAATGTTAAAAATGCTTGAAAAGTATTGTCATTTGAAGTGTTGGGGAAAGTTACTTGTATAAGATATTGCATTACACCCTAAAAGTAATGAATTACGCCTCTTTAATTGCAATTCTCACCTCGCAATTCTCTCTATATATATATAACAAAAACAGTTATATTTATTTTGCCAAATGTAAAGGCCTTTTCACATCAAAAGTGAAATGAACAAGCTGAAGGAAATGCAAAATTCACACCTGAACAGTAGAGGGCGCCGCTCAAACAAACCATTCAGCCGTGAAAACGCATGAAACACAAATGTGATGTTTACATAAAGTCACTGTTGCTTATTAATATGGCATTTCGTAGAAAGTCAGCTGCAAAGACTTTGGTTAATAAAGTGAGATTAAATACACAAAGTACATTGCATTTAGAATGCAATGAGCTGATTGGTGCAAAGGTGCTTCCAATATACAATCTGCATTTATAGGGAAAGTTAATTCATTATAAATGTCTTTTTGTAAAAGCCTTTTGTTTTACAGACAGTCTCAGCATGTTCATTTTATTCATTTTGAACAATACTGTTTATGTGCAAGTGACATGAGTAAATGCCTGCTTACATTTAGCGTAGAACTACAATAAACCTTTTAAAACATAAAATGTCGTTTATACAGTGCACACAACTCCTCTGCCTTACACCCGATTTCTCTGAACATGGGGACAGGACAGCTGTCAGTCAATTAATGTATTTTTCAAGTAATACTAGTTACTTGAAAAAGTAACCTGATTACGTAATTGCACTATTTGTAATGCGTTACCTAACATTGGTTATTTGTGATGTTAACTACTGCATTAACTTTAATATATACAACCTTACAGTAAAGTGTCACCAAAATCTCTTTTATTGCTAAATTTGGTAACCTAAACACAATTTATGACACTGAGATTAGATTTATTCTGAAATTCTCCGGAGAAAAAAAATCTCAAATTCGTCCATCTCATTGTCTCTGTCTTTTGTGATGCATCTTTCCTACAGGAACTGACAAGCATGCTGTGTAGCTTGTACCAAATTTTAAACAATTACATTTTAAACTAATCAGTCATGCCGATGATTCACACTGCTTACCCTTGCAAACATTGCTGGATGGGTACCGCAAACCCCAGTGGGATGATGTATAGCTATAATATTTAATTTAGCCAGGGAATGAGGGCATAATATATAACTCTACACATACTGAAGTGCCATCGGAAAGGGAAATGGCAGAGAGGATGGAATAAATGGCAGCCGCAGTGCTGCCGTGTCGAATCAATGTGTGGCAGAAAATGGCGTCAGATACAAATTGCTGGGCAAATATTTCATGGACCAAGTGGGCTATTCAACATCAGTGGCCCTATCTCATGCCAACGGAGAAGGATTAAGACGCCCTTGTGAAGCGCTCAGATCTTACAAAGATATACATCTCATCGTGTCTAATGATGCTTTAAAATCATCACACTGTGAGGATCAAAGTGCCAGCCATCAAGAGAGAATTTTCCCTGCACATATTATTTATGCATGTTCAGGTTAAGCTGTCTGCTTTGCTGTTTATTACTGGTCCTTAATGCAAGGAAACATTACTGAAAGCTAAAACAAACTGGAATTATAAATGGATATGTTTTAAACAGCACAACAAACAACTGTAAAGCCCTATCCACTCCTTCTGGGAAGTAACGCACTTCTCGCACTGTTGCCAGGGTCTAGAAGGGCAAATGTATGATGGAGTCAGTGCCAAGTTGATTCGAAGTGCCAAACGCTGAAGTAAACATTGGCTCGTTCAGAGAGGAAAAAAAAAAATAGACACCATAAGGCCAACAAATAAAAGATCTTATCCTGTTTAATCCAAGAGGTTTGCATTAATGATTCCCATTCCTGTTCATTTCCCAGCTGTGCAATATCCTGCGCTGATCTCCATCAAATCCGTCTAAAGAGCCTCCTCAGTCGGCTCACAATTTCGTGCACAATCAAAATGTGGAACTCGAGAGGATGCTTGTCTTGTCCTCTTAGTGCCGGCTTAAAGGTCTTGTCATTCTCGTGTCATCATTGACCGGCATCTCAGTTAACATGTCAAAGTCACTGTACGAAGAGTTGATCCAGCTTCAGAAGTGAGTGATTTGTATGAAACATCAGGAATGAGCTACATCCATGGCTTTGTGTTATAAATCTTTGTTACATCACATAAGAAATTCAACTTCATTTGAAGATCAAAATTTTTAGACCCTGGCAAAAGTGCGAGTAGTAGTGCGCTAATTCCCATAAGGAGTGGATAGTAGTAGTATTGTCAAAATTATAGATAAGGTAAGTGATGCTCTTATAAAGCCGCCTCTCAAACAGCTTGCTAGTACCAGATTAAGCTATTTTCCATGGCTTATTGTTTACACGGTCAAATACATTCAAAATTATGTAAAAATCTCCATCTTGGCAAGTATTCAGTTGAACACAGTCACAAAGAAGCTGCAAAACATGCGATTGTATATCAGATCCGTGCATGAGCTCTTAAAGTGACAGCAGCCTAATATTCCTGCTGCTGTCTGTCATGTTAATCAAAGAACAAAAAACTGCTCTTGACTGAATAACTTTTGTAAGCATTAATCTGTATTTAATTTTAACAATGAAAACTATCCAGTGTCATTTTGCATTTGATTACTTTTTTTCAATTTCTGTAGTGTTTCTTACCTGAATACTACTGTTAGACCCACCTGAAAAGGCAATGCTTACTTAATTTGTCCCTTTATTTTATTGTATTTGCAGTATTTGTGCTACCATTTGTAATTTGTTCTTATTTTAATACTGACGGTTTACTTTGGTTCAAAGTTTCCCTGTGCCGTGTGTAAGCAAGTGCAACAAAATTACTCAAATTATCAAAGAATTATGAGATAATACAAATATCTATATGGCAGTTTTCCCCATGGTATCAAAAATTGTATCGAATATCAATATTTTTCAAGGTATCGTATTGAAGTATCAGCACTAAAGGATAGGGCTTTACAGTTGTTTGTTGTGCCGTTTAAAACATATCCATTTATAATTTGTTTGTTTTAGCTTTCAGTAATGTTTCCTTGCATTAAGGACCAGTAATAAACAGCAAAGCAGACAGCTTAACCTGAACATGCATAAATAATATGTGCAGGGAAAATTCTCTCTTGATGGCTGGCACTTTGATCCTCACAGTGTGAACATTTTAAATGCAAGAGACCATTTTAGTCAGGACTTCTATTATTTATTATTATTTTTAGACAAAGTAACACCAAATTTTTTTGGCTCATTCATATCATCTCCAGGTAGCTGTACAAACATCTGCAAATATTTTCAGGGTGTAACGGCAAGCATAAAAACATCATTTTAGATTTACATTTATAAGAGCTAACCGCTTACACCAAATAAATTCTGTCAATTTGCCAGCTCTAGCACCCTCATTTTGAACAAAAAAGTTGATGTCAACCAGAAAAAGTCAATAAATACTCATGATACGCCCACAGTGGATCAATTTTAGGTACCATAAGCACTGTAATAAAATAAAAATAATGAATGCTAATTATGAGCAGTTTCATAGCGTTCTCTTTAGGCAAAGTCAGATCTCTGAAAACTGCATTTGAGCTTGAATGGAGGGGGTGGTACCAGCCACTAAAAAACCTATTAGTGGATGGTTAATGGTTATATCAATTATTTCTTTTTAAAATGGCTACTTCTCTCATCTCAGGGTAGAAAATGGCAGATAATAAAAAAATGTGAATAAGTGAAGCTGCAATACTCACTTTCAAGGAAGCACTCCATGCTCAGAGTGAAGTTATCCACAGCAAATGCAATTCCTGCACTAGAGGAAATATCAGCACTGAACTGCAGGTAGAACCTAAAGTGTGACAGAGGAAAAGGGAGATCAATTAAAGAGAGTGAAAACATCTAAGCCGAGACATAAAATGAAAAGACAACATGGTGGTAGCACAGCAGAAAGTGGATAGCTATTAACTAGAGTCACTTTGGAACAATAAACACTGGAAATTAAATGTCTGTAAACATGTCGTCATTCCCAAACCATATTACTTTTGTCGGTCCAGCAAAAAATAATGAATGGGGACTGAGGCATTCAAGCTCCAAAATTCAATTCAATTCAATTAGTCACTATGGGCTAATGGGATTTACTAACAGCCTCTTTTGGCGTTAAAAGACACCCAGTGAAAAATTGGCAAGGTGCGGACAGGGTTATTTTTGCAGCAGATCTTATTGCATATTCATTTGTGAGAGTTTCCCTTTCAGACGCAACATTTATGAGAGGAGAGTATTTAAATGAATCATGCAAGGTGATTTACTAAGGTTTGCGCTTGTCAATTTACTGGTGTTTGTAGCAGCATTTGCCACACAAAAAAAAGCATGTCTTAACCCAGACGCTAATTTGCACTGCTCTTGGTAGATTGTGTTGGCCATTATGGAAATTATCCGGCTGCGTCTGTGTTCTTTAAATTTGCTTGTCGTCATTAGAGCACATGCAGAATTTTCCACTCCCATTAGTACTTTTATGGGATTGAGCGTTCATGCTGATTTGCCCTGTTTAGTAAATCTGGCCCTATGCGTTATATCTTCTATAGCTTTATGTGAAGACTGGAATTATTCATTGAAAAACTTATTTGTGCTGGTTTTTGTCTCTGCAGGTTTAACGTCAAATGTTATTGGTTCTTATATGTATGGAAAAGAGCAGTATGGACATTCTGTTAAACATCTTTTTCCTTTAAAATTAGGTAGGTTACCTAAGGTGTATCTCCAAGACACCACAAATGTATATTTATGACTACAGTAGAACCCATCAGATTTCTCATTTTGAATAAATCCCTGAGAGGAGCGGAGCGCTGCCCCCCTTGCTCTAATATCTCCCATGATAATAAATGTGTAAGAATGGTCTCTTTGGGTCATAGGGCATGAAGCTATGCTGTGAAGTGTGTGAGGAAAAAAAATGGAACTACAACAAGAAAAGGGGAAGGAGGCCAGGAATGAAATTTTAATCGCCCTCTGTGGACTGGAATTAGCAAGACTGTGGATAACAAGAGTGGAGGTTGAGGCGTGGGGAATTGTGGGGGGTTTGGGAGGGTTAGATTAGATTCCAATCAAACATGCAGAGATGTAACAGCCTCCCATTTCTCCTCGGCCCTCCTTACTCTTACAAGACAGGAGCAGTTGCTAATTGGAGTGAAAGTGTGGATGAATGGTGAACCACTCCATTGATTTTTTTCCCCCTCTATCAGTTTTTCATTCTTATGGGGAGAGTGATATGGTGAGCATGGGGTGTGCGGTGCAGTGCCGGGCCCATAGGCAGGGACGTGGCACCAGTGGGATTCATTAGGATATCCAAGTAAATGTGTGGGTTTGTGCGAAACCAAAGGTACAGATTGCTCAGTGGTGAGTGAAAACTTTTTGTATATGTATTCGAAACTTGAATGACATTCAGCATAAATTTGATGGTTGTAAATAGACTTACAGATCCACCAAACCGAAGAGTGGTAGGGTAATGAGTTTCCACCCTTTCCCCATATTAGTTTCGCTTGTTGAGTTCCAGAGACTCCGTTGGCCCTCAGGTCCTGTGCTGTTCTCTATAATCCAGAGAGATAGCACTCCATTTGAAGATCCACACACCCAAAACTTGACCTGTCGAAAAGATCACAAAATCAGATTTGGTAACACGTTCGATTGCAACTGCATGTCAACTAACTCTCATTAGATTATTAGTAGACTGTCTGCTTAATATCTGCTAACACTTTATTTTGATGCTCCTAACAGATATTCTACTGACTATAAGTAACTTTTCAACAACATGTCAACTTTTTCTACTTACCCAAACCCTATCCTTAACCTAACAGTGTACTAGCAGTCTCTAATGAGAGTTAGTTGACATGTTGTTGCAAAGTGACTTGAAGTGGACCATCAAAATAAAGTGTAACCTCATGCACCCGGCGCAATGTGATGCCAGGCACAACGCAAGTGTCTTTGCTAGTTTCCGCCCAACGCAGTTATCATTTTCACGTCCGGCGTCACGTTGTTTAAATAGCAAATGCACTCGCGCCCATCCGTTCACCCATGGGCGTGCTGGTCTGAAAACCAGGTGTGTTCAGGCGCATTGTTGCTATTTTGAGGAACTGAAAACGACCACTGACCAACAAAAACCTGGTCTAAAGTCAATAGCACAGTATTTTTTGGCGTGCCGTCCGTTTTTCCCGTCGTTAAACTAGCAAAAGTGAATTCAGACACGCCCGAAGTGCACTCATGCGCTTAGATCGTTAAAAAAGGGCCCATCATATGTTTTTATTCCAGGCTCAAATCTGGCAGACATTTCATGAATATTTACGTATAATCTATTTTCATCCTCAAATAGACAACTCACAGTGATTGTTAAATGTATATTGCACACAAAACTGCTTGAAAACCTGCAGTTTCAATATGTGAAGTAAATATGATTTATTATAGAAAGAGTCTCACGCACAAAGGTTTTTAGCAGGAATATTGCCAAGCACTTTTTGAGTGGCACAATTAACGTTGCATGAATGTTTGTATACATTACTATGCATTTTTTGCAGTAATTTATCAATTGATTAAGAAGGACCTTTGAAATGGGCACACATCCAGATGTGCAGTACACTCAAGCACACTTTAGGCCTTTAAAAGTGTCGTTCAAGCGCGCGGTTTGCAGTGGTGAAGAGGTAAAGTACAACATATTGGTAAAATTGGTAGTCTGCTGCATCCTTCGGATAAGCACTCAGATTTGCATAATTAATTTAGTGTACCAGGTGCAAAAAACAATGCAGACAGCACATGCAAATTAATGCATTAATACAATTAAAAGTTATCAGGACGTGCAAAACGTTAGGAACAATGAACAAGGACAATTAGGAACTAAATACCCTTGACCAGAACGGTATAGTCTTATATTTTGGTTTCACAGTCATATTTGTTAAAGAAATACTCTGGGTTCAAAACAACTTGAGCACAAGTCAAAAGCACAGTGGCATACTGTTGATAATATAAAAATGGACGTGTGTGTGGTCCTACGTCATGAGGACAAAATGTCCCCGCAAAGATGCCAATATCCGATATATATATATATATATATATATATATATATATATATATATATATATATATATATATATATATATATATAGAGAGAGAGAGAGAGAGAGAGAGAGAGAGAGAGAGTTTATAAATCAAACTAAATTGACAATGTAAAAATGCAGAAAGGTTTCTGTGATGGGTAGGATTAGGGGATGTAATATACAGTTTGTACAGTATAAAGTCCCCATAAAACATGAAAACACAACGTGTCACATGGTGTCAGCTATTTTTTAAATTAATTAATTTAGCAATTAATATTAACAGCAAAAAAAAAAAAAAAAAAAAAAAGACCTTGTATTGTCAAACAGAGGTTGCACAAGTGCAGTTATTCATTCATATTCAAATAGTCGAGAGATCATGTTTGGCTTTATTACAGTTCATCACTGAGAAGGTTTGATGGCAGATGCACAAACAGCACAAGCGGCTCGTGAGTCGTGACAGAACACAAACCGACTTCATTACACTTTAATATAAGCAGAAAATCTGGAGATTGCTAAAAATGCAGCTTACTTCTTGGTGTTTTCGGATCATCCACGCACGTGCGGGAGAGACCTGGTTGCCAGATTGCAAAATTTTAATAAAACACCGGATAGAATACGTGTTCTTTTAACAGAGAAGCTCTGATTGGCGGGATTAATTTATTGAAATCTGGCAACCGCAAGCATAAACGCTCCTCATCTTCTAGTGCTGTATCCCAGTTTGTTTTTATTATGCCCTTCACTTGCTAACGTCTCGTTCATTTTGGATGTGCGTCACTCCTTACATTAGGCTTGTTTGAGATGCTCCTCGTCTGAAATTCAGCCGAGACTAGGCGGCTGCAGTGAGGGGAGGAGTGAAAAAAGTGCAGGCAATGCGGACAGTTTTCTCTTCTCGTAGTGGATCAGACACCTGCGAGATCAAAGACGGATATCGCGAGATTCACACTCTTCCGCTTTGTTGCTGATACACTCGATGTAATTTAAGTTCTGTTACTTTTATGTCAAAATAAATATCATGAACAGGACATCCAAAGTTTTTGTTATTTATTTCCATTCGAAAGACGTGTTTATCAATCATTTTTACTTTAATTACATGCATATATAAATGCGTGCTTTGTAGTTTAGATAGCAGCACTTATTGCAGTGCTGCAGGGAGAACGATAAATCAAACATGCAGACCTGTAAAATTATCTTGACACAATAGTAGGCAAGAATACACAGACATTGCACCTACATCCCAGCAAGCAGCTCTGGCTCTAAAAAGTATTTAAAACCTTAAGCCACACTTTAAGAATATATGGATTTTATTGTATTGTATCAAAACATCAAGTAAAAAGTTCCCCTCATATTCACTCAATCAGAGCAACCACAGGTATAGTTATCAATATTTACTCATCACATTACCAAAGGAAATGTTCCACTAACAGCTGACAACTAAGCACAATACTTTGTTGTTGTTGTTCATTTTGAACAGTATCCACCTTATTTTGCAATGCAATTTTATATATATATATATATATATATATACACACACACTCACCTAAAGGATTATTAGGAACACCTGTTCAATTTCTCATGAATGCAATTATCTAATCAACCAATCACATGGCAGTTGCTTCAATGCATTTAGGGGTTTAACTCCAAACTGAATGTCAGAATGGGAAAGAAAGGTGATTTAAGCAATTTTGAGCGTGGCATGGTTGTTGGTGCCAGACGGGACGGTCTGAGTATTTCACAATCTGCTCAGTTACTGGGATTTTCAAGCACAACCATTTCTAGGGTTTACAAAGAATGGTGTGAAAAGGGAAAAACATCCAGTATGCGGCAGTCCTGTGGGCGAAAATGCGTTGTTGATGCTAGAGGTCAGAGGAGAATGGGCCGACTGATTCAAGCTGATAGAAGAGCAACTTTGACTGAAATAACCACTCGTTACAACCGAGGTATGCAGCAAAGCATTTGTGAAGCCACAACACGCACAACCTTGAGGCGGATGGGCTACAACAGCAGAAGACCCCACCGGGTACCACTCATCTCCACTACAAATAGGAAAAAGAGGCTACAATTTGCACAAGCTCACCAAAATTGGACAGTTGAAGACTGGAAAAATGTTGCCTGGTCTGATGAGTCTCGATTTCTCTTGAGACATTCAGATGGTAGAGTCAGAATTTGGCGTAAACAGAATGAGAACATGAATCCATCATGCCTTGTTACCACTGTGCAGGCTGGTGGTGGTGGTGTAATGGTGTGGGGGATGTTTTCTTGGCACACTTTAGGCCCCTTAGTGCCAATTGGGCATCGTTTAAATGCCACGGACTACCCGAGCATTGTTTCTGACCATGTCCATCCTTTTATGACCACCATGTACCCATTCTCTGATGGCTACTTCCAGCAGGATAATGCACCATGTCACAAAGCTCGAATCATTTCAAATTGGTTTCTTGAACATGACAATGAGTTCACTGTACTAAAATGGCCCCCACAATCACCAGATCTCAACCCAATAGAGCATCTTTGGGATGTGGTGGAATGGGAGCTTCGTGCCCTGGATGTGCATCCCACAAATCTCCATCAACTGCAAGATGCTATCCTATCAATATGGGCCAACATTTCTAAAGAATGCTTTCAGCACCTTGTTGAATCAATGCCACGTAGAATTAAGGCAGTTCTGAAGGCGAAAGGGGGTCAAACACAGTATTAGTATGGTGTTCCTAATAATCCTTTAGGTGAGTATATACATATTATAAATACAACAATCACATAACCCACAGAGATTTCACACTGTCTGAGAGTTTGGGAATATTCACACGTGATTGTTTCCCATCATGCTTTTGGTCTGCGCAACTGCGCCCGACTGCAGAATCCGACGCGTCCGCCTTGCTATCGCGAGAGTTTTTTGACACACGTCAGCATGACATCAGAGCAAGTCGGACCACGTTTGGACACATTTCTAACCGGCATGCATCTCGCGGTGATCGCCGGTTCTGCGCAGATTTTGCTCATCTCAAACGAGCCTATTGCATGAGTGCCCACTACTGGCGGAACATTTGCAGTGGACTGAACTAGGACGTCCTAAGCCCTTGAACACTATGATTGATTGATTTATTTATTTTTTCCTGTACGAAATTGTTTAATGCAGCATTTTATACGTATATAGGTGTGTTTGGGTTGTTTTAAATGTTTTTAAAAAGAATTCAAATACCATAGAGTTGTTTGTGGTGGGGTAAATTAAACGTGATATCCGGTGATGTCACAATCGTGTTGCATTGTGGTATATGAAGCTGCCTGAAGTGTACATATGAAGTAGACTCGCATCTTCGGTCAAAATCGAGGGAGTGAGGGTCTGCCCGTATAAACTTCCCATGTCCACTGCACGAAGTGGAACGCTTTCAAAATGGCGGCAGGGAATCCCCCGAGGGGAAGAAGTACTTAGGGAAGTTTGCAAGTGTGTGTCTAAAAGTGGAGTGGAACGGGTCTTATCCAAGCCTGTAGCGCTCCTCTCAGAAACTGAAGCCTCCGCGTCTCGATCGCCCCCGGTTGTTGGTCTCAGTATAGGTCATAATCCCCGCCCCTCCGTGTTTTCTAATGGACGCGAGATAAACTAAACAATCAAATTACACTTCATATAATTTTTTCCCAAAGTTGGTTTCTGTCATTGTAGGCAGATTTTATCATGATGATTTTGGTTTGGGTTTAGTTGGTTTTAGTTAGTTATTTGATGCTATAAAAACGGGGGTGTGACGTCATGATTGACAGCTGAGATTGACGGCTTCTCTGAGTGAAGTTGTCACTGAGGCACTAACGGATTTTTTTCTAAATATTTGGGAGGAGATTGGAGCTTTAGCTTTAATTTCTACATTTCCATAACTGTTTATTTCACACCAACATAATGAATTGTTCTGCATCTGCGAGAGTGTGGGCGGGCTTTTGATATTGCGGCTCCGGTCCCGAGGTCACTACTGCGCAGACTCTGTCCCAAATCTGCGCAAGATGTCAGCGCCATATTTGGACCTCCGGCGGCTTCACTTTTCTTCAGCGAAAGAGAATAAAGTTGCGTCGTCAATATTTTTTTACAGTCTATGGTCTTATCAGAGCAGGATTTGGTGTACTTGTACATTGTTCCGATCAAATAAACACTGGCTCAATTTACCCCACAGCATTTGGTTCACTTTGCCCCATAGCTGCCATTTTGGATTAAGCTATTTTACCAATTCAGGCTAACATTTAGCTAAATGATTTGCATGGTTTTAAAGGTTGCTAAATCATCAATATGGATCATAAATATTTTAGACCTGGACAAATTTGCTTTGCTGTAATCAGCCATTACATCTGTTACGCTAAAACAATTTTTATAGTAAATTGGTGCCTTCCACTCCTCCCATGTGCTTCTCATTTTCACAGTCTGGCAGAAATGATGAGTGGCTCTGAAATATATGGTTACAAGACAATAAAAGTGTACAAATGCCAAGATAAAGGGGGTGGGTCAACTTACCCACTGGCTCATCTTACCCCACTCTCCCCTATTGGATGTTTTATACACAGCAAAAAATGGGCTGCATTTGACCGAAATTATAGAATCGGCAGAAAGCGGACTATCTAGCATAGTAAATGTTTATATGGTTGTCAATGCATGTGACAATACATATAAAGTTAGATTTAATAAGATTTTCCCAATAATTAGGCAAGAATAAACCCGGTGTCCTCCATGATTCCTGTTCATTCCGACAACAAAGCACTTGAATGCAACAAGCTCGCAATTATGACTTCAGAAGTGGGAAGTGCGAAATTTCCGATAGCACATTAAGGCAGCATTAGTTATGGAAAAAAAGTTTGTCAATGAGAATTTGTAGTCATATTTTCGTTAACGGAATTAACACTAATGCCACAAATACTCTTCATTCAGCCTAATTTCTATTAAACTCAACATAATCCTTTAAAGAGTGAGCACAATTTTCTGGAAAAACATAATAATTTACGATCATAAAGTCTTCATACATTTTACCAAAATATATTTAATGTTGTTAACAGACTGGGAGTATATATCCCCCCCAATGCCAGTCTGCTAATTAGATGTTATCATGGATTTTAGATTTACCCACCTTACAAAAAACTGTGGTTGGACACTTTTCCATGTCAATCAGACGGGCTGAATGGACCAGACTTTATGCAAAATTCTAGTTCTGTGAGACTACATGTGACCTTGTGCAGATTGTAATGCTTATTTCACATCTGCTCTGAGGTTCATCCATTATGAGGGACCTTTATGTTAGGAGACTTACAGTGGCCTATGAAAACGCCAGCTGTTGAAAGGAGCAAGGCTTCTCCTATTACAGAAGTCACGCTGAGAACAGTGGCTAGGGGGAGAGATCACAGTCGTAATCTATAGTCCTGGTTCATGTCTGGATCTAGTCCAATATCCTGTCACGGCCCACTGTGCCTCCACACCGCTCTCGGCACCGTTCAAGAGTAAGCCCTCACCTCACATCTATCTAAAGCTGTCAGTCAGACTTCTCATAAAGCCCAAACCAACACCTACCTCTCCACCTGTGTTCCTATTTATCTACACTCCATAATCTCCCTGACATTTTCTCTCTTTTTCTTACTTTCAATTTTTTATCCCACTGTTTCTCTCTCTTCTCCATCTCTGTCAGTCTGCGACCCTCCGTTCCCTCTGAAACTCACGGTTTCTGCAGGAAGTCTTTTGCAGTTGTGTAATTCACCTTTCCCAGCATGCTCGTCTGGTGAGCCACAGACTGATGGGGTCAAGGTCTATGAATTCTGAATCTAATACGGAGACAGTTTTTCAAAAGCTTTCCACCTAGGCGAGAGCCAGACATTTTCCATTCTTCAAAACGGACATTAACATTTCACATTTGGTTGCCAAATTTCCATGTAATTACATTCAAATGACATTGAAATGTGGGTACAACAATAACCTCCTGACACTGGGCTACATTCTGTCGGTAACGATTACAAAAGCAACTCATTAAAGCTATTGTGTAACCTAAAAATGTCACGTATGGCTTTAAACATTGGAGACGTAACACTATGAAACATTTTATTATGGCTCTTCAAACTAACAATAAAACAAATTGACAAAAAGACTACAATGTAGGACATTCATGTGAAACTATTTGAGAAAATAATAATGATAAATATAACTACAAGCAGCTATTAAGGGGCCAAGCTCAAAAAAGGCACAATAAATCATGCCGACATGGCTTGGAGCATCAGACCAACGGCAACAATGAGCAATTAAAGACATTTTAAGAAGATTTTAAAGGACATATTGCAGGTTACATTTTTTTCCAAATTAATATATAACCTTGCATGAAAATACCATATGAAAAGATAATGCAGGATTTAAAAAGACATAAGAGCACAGATTTAGTAGATAAAGTAAAAACTGCTTTTTTCAACATGGCGTCATATTACGTCACGAGAGGGAGTCGTGTGCCGGGCTCTGCGTTGGCTCAGTGCAGAATAGGTTGATATTCAGTACGAGTCTGTGTATTTTCGGTAGTTTTTCTATTTAAATTTATCATTGTCATGGTAAATTATAGTGTCCAGCCTCTCAGGACATCGAGTCCACAGGTTTCCTAAAACCTGCATGGTGGCGTTTTGTGGAGGTGAAGAGACGGCACTTCACTTCTGCATCTGCTCAGAAACACGCGGTGGTGTGTAGCGTTCACTTTAGACCGGAGGATTATCATCCCGGTGATATGATGGAGATCAACATTACAATACTCATGTAAAGGATGATAATAAATGAATAAACATGCACACGCGATGCTTCTTTGCCGTTTTTACGTGAATCAATTTCAACATTGATGAATACAAATATGTACATTAACACAAATACATACAGTCTCACACTTTTCAAAAGAGTTTGAAATTATGTGCTGGTAAAGTAAGTATTTTATTCATGCCATATATGTACATTCAAGTTCACTCAAATACACTCATAACGTCATATACATCCTCACACTATCGGTGAATCGGCACGAAATAAAACCGTAACACTGAATTAATGAATAAAGGACAACATGAAACACACAGTAACACTATATTGTCTGAGGTTTGGTTGCCGGTGGGAGACGTGAAGGTCACGGATCCGTCAGAGATGCAGCTCGAAACGTGAACCGTGTGCCGTGAGTCTTGTTTTTTAAACATTTGCTAACTACCAAATCAGTCGTGATGAAACACCGCTAACGTTATATCACAAAACGTTTAGTGTGGATGGATATTAACGAGTGTGACTTATGCCTGATCAAAGCTTATTAGTTTCTGTTATTGGTAGGTATCAATACTCCTAGATGACCAATACCAGCTTTGCTATTGCCAGATACATGATAATAATCTGTACAGTATTGTGATCTGAGCACAGTGTTCATGTCGTTAGCTAGCGTGTATATATCTATGAGCTAACACTGGTCTCTCACCTAACGTTAGACACCTGTTATCCACTGTTTCTCCTCACACAACAACTCAATATATCTCCTTTAATCATTGTTCTGTCTAATCTTGGCCTGTCCCTAACTGTGTGTCATAACTGTATGGCTGTGGTCTGCCATATGAGTATTAATAAACATTTATAACTCCCTCAGCGCCCAAACTGTCATTGCGATCCATTGTTTTCCTATCGTTGAAATTCACCACACTCCCTCTCGTTATGTCACTTCCGGGTTTGGCATTTTTAGATGCGGAAGTAAAATCTTCTCACAAAAACGACTCCAAAAGCCTTATTAGCGTATTTATACGCATTTTAAAGAAAATCTAGTTCCTACATTATTTTTCTATACATTGACTCACTGGGGTCTCTAACCTGCAATATACCCTTTAAGCAAAATGGCTGAAAAATCATAAATACAGTCACTAATAATATGATTTAATGGTGTATCACTTTTGACCAGTAGGTGACGCTGTGACCATGTGGTGTGGTCGGATTGAGGTGACAATGACACATGCAGAGTTTGGTGTCAATATGCCAAAGCATTGCAGAGATACAGCCTCAAGAGTCATTTTGGCATCATGCCATCAAACTTATTGATGCGGTATACGAAAACATTTTTGTGTATTGACACAAAATCCATAACTTGTGCCGGCATGGTCTGAAGATGATACAATTACATTTTGGTGAATATCTGACAAATGGTCTAGGAGGAGTTCGAAAGATGAAGCTTTTAAAAGAAAATTAAAATGGCAAACAGGAAGTTTGGCCAACTATGGCAAAATTGATATCTATGTTCTCATGACCAAAGGTATCTATTAAGACCAGTTTCATTACAATTGAATCAAAAGCTATTAGCGTTTTTGGAATTTTCCTTATAACGTTTGACCACTAGGTGGTCAAACTTTTTGAGAACCTTCAGGGTATGATGAAGAAGACACATACTGAGTTTTGTAACAATACGCCAATGCGTTAAAAATTTTAGTCCTCATGAAATCAAAATTGACCCTAATTACTTTGTTAGCACACATTACAGGTTTTAGGGTGAACAAATAATCTGTGCAAGTTAATCCACAGAAAAAAAAAAATAGTTTGTTGCGGTAATCTTTAATCAAAATCTGAAAAGTAACTTCTGGTCTGGAAACGGCATCCCTTCTCAGATGATGTCAGTTTGACGGCTTAGGTTTGAAAATGCGTAACCACTCCCTTCCAACCGTTAGTCTGCTATGAGCGAGAGATTGAGGAGTGCTGAAGTAAAACCCTGCCCTCTATTCAATATTCCCTTTCACTTGGAAATGCGTCACGGCACTGAAGAAAACTCACTTGCTACTTCCGGTTCACTGGGACTTTAAAATAAATTTCAAAATGGCCCAAATGGTTGATATGGAAAAATTCGGCATCATTCGACCCGGCATGCTGCACTGAACCTAAAGAGGCCAGTTTTGTGATTTTTGGAACCAAACCAAACCATTCAGAAGTTATAAGCAAAAAGATCAATGGTGCCAAAACACACCAAGTTTGGTCAGAATATGCTAAAGCGTTGTGGAGATATAGCCTCACGTCCATTTTCACATGCTTTTCCTTGAATTCTTTCACGTGTTATTCGATAACAGTTTGACAAATCCAAATTCGGACATTTTGAAGATGATCTGGTTCAATGTTTGTGAAAATCAGACCAATGGAGCTTGGAAAAGTAGTTTTTAATTTTTTATTTTAACATGGCAGAGAAATTTCCACGATGGAAAATGTGCAACTTTGGACAGTTGGTGGCGCTAGACCAATTGAGTTAGAGACTCTATCCAAAATTGCTGTGGATAAAGTTCAGACTGTCCTCCATCTGTGTGACACATTTCATAACTGTCCCACAAGCAGTTCTATGGGCTGCCATAGACGTCCAGGGTGGAAGAAGATGAAGAAGCGGAAGAATAATAAGAGCACTAACGATTACAGTAGGTGCCATTGAACTAATGAAACTATTGCTAGTGTTGTAGTCAAGACCGCCTAAACCGAGACCATGTCAAGACCAAGACCAGTGTGAATTGAGACCAAGATAAGACCAGGATTTTCATTAAATAATACATTAAATTTCAGTTTTATAGACCAAAAACCGAACACCAAACCATATCGTATACCCCCAGAGCACTTTGGGCTCATTCTATCATACTTTTGCTTCTTTTTTAAAAAAAAGCTTGATGCTGGTCACTATTCACTGCCATTATATATTATATTATATTATATTTTTAAATCTTTTGTAATCCAAAAAAAATAAAGAAGGGCACACAGCATTACAACAACACCAGGGTGAGTAAATTATGACTTAATTTTCATATTTATATACTTTATAGCTATACTATACTATGTACTTTATAGCTACATTTATATTTTAGGAACAGGCTATCAGGATAACAGGACACAAGGATATCATCATACTGTATTTGAGGGTCCTTGGGGGTTTGAAAACGTATTTTAACACAAAGACACTGAAATAAAATTTTTCCTCCCATCGTATTTAAAAAAAAAAATTTTTTTTTAACAATGTCCCACTTAACCTACACTACTGCATATGAAGAAACAGCATGAATAGTAAGTATACTTTGGCCGTCTGCATGATGTAATTTTCATAATCAGGAGTGACCGCAGACGTCTGTGCACACTATCCACGTGTTGCAGCTCAATTTTTGTGTCCGTGCAGACAGTATGCAGACAACAAGCTTAAAAAAAATTAGGTGTCCACTAGATAGCGTGCATGCGGCGATCACATCTTTCCGCGCTCACGGTCAAAAGATTATACTTTAAAAGGCTCGAACACTCAACTGTGTGAGATGGAGTGGAACGCTGAAAATACCGGGCCTTTATCTGTAGCCATTACCTCCCGATGGGTTATCCTAACTTCTATACAACCCGAATCAGTATGCAGAGCATTTCTATAGGTGTAGCATTGATCGCTGCATGCATTGGGTAGAATGCATTTGCAAATAAGACTTGATGGAAGCGGTTCAAAACTTCATTTCCTCAGAGATCCCGAGACCCATTGCACAGAGATACCGTGCATTACGGTTACTTGCGGAATGCAGAAACGGGATAGTCTTCTTACCATGCATGGGGCGTTCCGCAGGGGGTAGAAGAACAGCGGGCTTCGCACCTGGGCTGATCCTCGCTGACCTTTGGGCTGACTGTCAATGGCCAACAAGGCACCTGCCATTCAGAGTGATGAGAGACATGAAACAAACTTGCACAAAATATCATCCAACCCCAAAGGAATGATGAAAGATGAAAGACAGACTATAACCAGTCAAATGCTTATTGTCAATCTGTAATACAAATTATTTAATAACCATTTCTGCTTAAAATATTTAACTTTCTTTTTAATTTTTCACTGTTAGTAGTCAACCCTGTGCATGCAACAGTCTGTTTGTTGTTAAGACTTCAACTTAAGATGTTTAGGCAGAGCACCTGGTGATGGACAGCTGCTTCTGAGGCCTTGGGGAATAGACGGATGGGCCCTCCATTGCGGACCCCTTCCTGGAACCAGCTGCCAGCTGCAATCCTCTCTCCCGAACGAGCAATAGCTGCCGTTGAGGAACTGACCTGGTTGAGTGAGAGAGGACAATGAGACGTTTTGAGAATACTGAGAGACCTAGAAAACGAACCAAGGAGGAAGAAATGAAAGCGAGCGATATTGGCTAACAATTGTAATTCTCAGCTCAAGAGCTTAGAAGCTTTGATGAGAAAGTCTTTGACCATTTTTAAATGTCTGAAGAGGCATAAGAGGTCGGCAGAGAACGTGAGTGCAGATGAGGATATGGTCTTGAGGTAAAGGAACATAAAGGCGGGGAAGAAAGCGTGTAGGAAGGCCATATTAGAAGCCATTCCATCAACAGACAATTCATTCAACCCTGTTAAGGGCTGCAGGGATGGGTCTGACCTTCTTTAAGAAACACGGGGGAAGAAACATGGTTGCCCTCCAGCGATCCACTGCATTACAGAGAATAAATTGCCTGCTGGCATGTAACTTACAAACTTCGCTCGAGGTGTTCATACAATCCAGAGTTAGCCATTTAAAATTATATGCTTCCAAGCAGTGGCTATATTCATGGGAACAGAGTGATTAAGGCAAAATGCCTTGTTAATAAATAATAAGTTAATTAAAGAAAGAAAACAGAATAATCTTTTTTCCATGGTTTTAAGGGAAAATTAAATAATGTATAAACTGACAGACTCCTGCTTTTTCCTGAAACACCCTTCTCTGAACTTTTTTAAGACCTTGTGCTTCTATATCAATATTTTATTTTAATTCAGGCAATTTGAGATTTGTAAGATCATTAAGATCTGGTGTTAAATATTTTTGTCTTCCAATTTGATTGGTTGATGAATAAATAAACAAGGAGTTGTGTTTAAATAAATAAAATAAAAAAACATGAAATTATATATTTAAAATAAAATATCAAAAGAAGAATATTGTTTGTCTAATTGAAATGACAACACTGTAAAAATGTCAATCTATTTCAACTTAAAACTTAAGTTCAGTCGCTGCCTTAAATGTTTAAGTTACAGCAACTTAAAAGTACAAGTCATTTCAACTCACTATTTACAATCTACATTAAACTGACTTACAATTTTTAGTTAAATCTTGTATAACTTAAATTAAAAGTTGAAATTGTTTAACTTATTTTGATGAGATAAATTAACTTAAAAACATGTTGTCTTAACTTATTGATCCTATAATTATTTTTTGCAGTGAACAAACAAAATGTGGTAACTATATTTTACAGTCCTGTTCCACATGTACATACTATGCACTTATTATATTATTACCAAGCGGTAACCTCCCCCAGTTTCTCTTGAAGCCAATACGGAAGTGACTTAAACTGCACTCCATCGACTGGTCACTAGGGACAGGCTCCAGAAGGGAGCAGAATCTCATTGAGCTCCATGTTAAAATGCCCAACTTTACAGCAAAAAAACAAAAAAAACATGTTTACAGCCTGGTAATTGTGGTTTTGGTCTATACGGCTAATTTTGCCCTTCATGACGACTGTGAGGGGGGTGAATTTTTTTTTATAACTCATTCATTTACATTATAGTAAGCCTTAAAGTTCTACATAATTAAGGGGGTGGCCACTTTGAGTGACAGGTGGATAGCCGTTTGTCTGCTGTCTGTTAGTCATCACGTCACCGCAGCTCCATTTTCAGTTATCCGGGAGTGACGCACGATGGCAACGGCCAACTTTGAGGCTTCAAAAATTCTCTTCAGAAACCTATGGGTGACGTCACGGACACTACATCCATATTTTTTTTACAGTCTATGATTATTACTAAACCTGAACCTACCCCTAAACCTAACCTTAAACCATGTAGTTACTTTATATTACCCAGTACTTTCTTAGGTAAGTACATGTAAGTGCACGTACTGTAAACGTAAAATAAAGTGCAACCCAAAATACTTATTACATATACGGCTATTATTCTTATTTTGATTTTAGGTTGAGATATGACCCTGATGTTAGTGATGTACTTTGTGAGATTCACTTTAAAAGTTTAAAACCTTAAACAGTCTTCAGAAGTCACTTTCATCTAGCTTAACAACAAAGTGCAAATTAAATGTGCTGAATGGGTTTCGAAAGAAACCGATTAGCAGGTTGCTAATCGATATTAATATCCGCGGTGGCATATCGAACATAATCAGTGACATTTAGCTTTGTTATAACGATAATCAACACTCAGAATCTTGTTAAACCTCAAAATGTGTGTGTGTGGTGCCTTTCTTTTGTTGTCCAGAAGCACTGGACTCACAGAAATTTGATTACAGCTGCTGCACTGTATTGATCTGAGATGTGTGAGGCAGGATCAGCTAATCATCCGCTGAGGACAGATGATACAGCCCTGAACTCACTGCCATTAAACAGGAGAGAGTAAACACTTCGACCAGTGTGATTAGCATGAAGAGCAATAACAGGGAAAGAGAGAGAAACATAACAAAAGAAAGAGGTAACGCTCTGTACAATTTGAATGACACAGGATGAGATTGCAGCTCTCGCGTTTGGTATCGAAAAGCTGCTGGCGATATCTGTGCTGCGCTTGTGAGGCGGAGGCGATGGATCATTAATGATTGAGTCATATTAAACAGGATCAGGACAGTGTGAGCGGCTGATCTTTGAGGTAAGAGGAGTTCCCGTGCAGAGATGAAGCAGCAGGGAACGATGGGAAAAGGTGGGGCCATCAGACAGAGCAATTGAGAAAATTACAAAGAGGAAAATGGGCTAAATGTGGGAGATGTGTCATATGAACTGAAATTGCTCAGTGGTAAAGTGTTTAAAAGTCCAATTCTGCTCTGATGTTGTGACTGTAATATGCTGTCAAAACTCCCAATTCAGTGAAAACAATGGAAATGTCCACTAAAGTGGGAAGCACAACTAAGCTCTCTTTCTCGCTCTCTCTCTCTCTCTCTATATATATATATATATATATATACACACATATATATATACACACACACACATACACTACGAGGCTGTTGAATGCTTCAATCTGACTGGTTGATGAACGTTCTAAGGTGTGCAATTATATTCAGGGAAATGCATAGCTAAAATAGTTATTACAGTCCCATATCACTACGCCAAATGATTTCAGTTATTTCAAAGGTCCTTACATATGGAAGCTTGTTTCCCCCAGATGAATAATAAAAAAAAAGGTAATTTTTTATTTCAAAATTCTGACTTTTTTCTCGCAATTGCAAGTTTACATCCCGCAATTCCAACCTAATCTCACGACAATTCATACGTATTTTACGTACAAATCCGTACATTTTTTTGCTAAATCGTACATATTTTTTGACGAATTGGTCAATTTGTATGATTTCGTACAAATGACCTAACCCTAACCCCGCCCCTAAAACCTACCCATCACTGCAGTATAGACAAATCATACAAATTCATACGAGTGAGGTCGTACAAATACAAACGAATTGGCCGTGAGAGAGCATCGGCAATTCTGACTTTTTTCTCAGAATTACGTGACAAAATCGCAATTGCAAGTTATAAAGCCAGAATTGCAAGATATAAATTGAGACTTTATATCTCACAATTCTGACTTTATATCACTCAATTCTGACTTTATATCTCACAATTCTGACTTTATATCACTCAATTCTGACTTTACATCACTCAATTCTGACTTTATATCACTCAATTCTGACTTTAATTCTGACTTTATATCACTCAATTCTGAGATATTCAGAGATAATTGAGTGATATAAAGTCAGAATTGAGTGATATAAAGTCAGAATTGAGTGATATAAAGTCAGAATTGAGTGATATAAAGTCAGAATTGAGTGATATAAAGTCAGTGATATAAAGTCAGAATTGAGATATAAAGTCAGAATTGTGAGATATAAAGTCAGAATTGAGAGATATAAAGTCAGAATTGAGAGATATAAAGTCAGAATTGAGTGATATAAAGTCAGAATTGAGGAGAGATATAAAGTCAGAATTGAGTGATATAAAGTCAGAATTGAGAGATATAAAGTCAGAATTGAGTGATATAAAGTCAGAATTGTGAGATATAAAGTCAGAATTGAGAGATATAAAGTCAGAATTGAGAGATATAAAGTCAGAATTGAGTGATATAAAGTCAGAATTGTGAGATATAAAGTCAGAATTGAGTGATATAAAGTCAGAATTGAGTGATATAAAGTCAGAATTGAGTGATATAAAGTCAGAATTGTGAGATATAAACGTGCAATTATGATAAAAAAGTTGCAATTATCTTTTAAATTGTTTTATTCCTTGGCAGAAACAAGCTTCCATACTTACAGCCATTATTCCAAACTATATAAATATAGTTAAATATATCTAAAATAAGAGATAAGTTAATTAGCATAAGACAACGAAATCCTTTATATATATGGTTAGGGTTACAGAGTATGAGGTTAGAGGTATCCCATTTTTTTTTTCATTTTGAGAGAGACAGTGTGTCTGGGATGACAATGGCTACTGAAGCAGAACAGCTCCAACAACGTCCAATAAACACAACTTCTGTTATATAATGGGCAAACACACGATGACTTCATTAAAGAGCTGCTGTTGCCCTCCTGAGCCCCCGTCTGCTGTCTCGTCCTCCAAATGGACGGCACTAATACTCACGGCAATGTTCTCCCTCATCGTCCCCTTGTGGACAGTCAGGGTTGAAGTCACACAGCTGGCTGACGTTGATCTCGCGACCCCCTCTGCAGTGATAGCGGCCCCGGAGAGTGACATTTTGAGAGGTTCCTGGGAGGAGAAAGACAAGAGACACTAATTACAGAGATGATTCCCCTGAAGGAGCCAAGGTTTAAATCCCTCAAGGGCACAATGGTGATAAAGCAGAATTTCAATCTCAGTAACTCTCCGATTCCAGGGTCACCCCTGCTTTAGATGTAACATTTGCGCAAGCAGCCCTGATCATTACCATTAGCCCCCCATTTTTCTTGTACATCTTCTTTTACAACCACACATTAGGTGTAACAGGTTACTCCGGAGAGGTTTACTTTATGTCTTTCTGATAGACCTTCCCGCCAAGAAAGTAAATCAGATAGTTACATTAAAAGCGTCTGTGCAAACAAACACACAAAGACATCAAGTAAATTCAGCACTTTGTGAAACTAAATGAGGCAGAAAGAAGACATAAAAGAAGCAAAGGCTCTCAGCAGTCACTTTTTTTATGGCTTCATTGACAGGAAAGGATACTGGCAAAGGCTATCAACAAAAGAAAACACAAAGAGTTCTTTCCTGTCCACTAAAGATACAATAGACACTCAAAAAATGTGTTAATGTAATGAGAACTCGAGCACAGCTCTGAAGAGATGTCTAGGATAACATTTTAATATGAACATATACAACTTCTGCCCTGTTTTATGGCGAGATACGGACCATTTTACTATGTCTCCATATGTATTTTTCCTTTTTGCATATGGAGCGTTAGCTTAACACGCTTTAGAATATGTAGGACGGAACAATGGCCCAGATAAGTAGCATGTGGCGACTGGATTTATGCGAGCAGAGTCTGATAGCATCACAGTGAACACAACGAGATGTAACTGGGCTTTGCATATCTATGCAAATGAAAGAGTCGCAGAGCTGTACAAACGGACCGCGCTCACCAGGGGTTCATCATACTGCTGACAATGATAAAGAGAGTGATTGTACAGAAAGGAATACACTCACTGATGTGATTCACTTACTTCCTTCTTTTAAAACAAAAAGGGAGGAGATGTGATTTTATCACTGGCGGCTACACAGGCATAACACACCCTTGATCTGGGTGAAGACAGATTTTGTAGGGAAGAAACATGGCACAAAATGTTTATCTGAGATGATAATGCTTCAACGACTTGAAATCAAGACAAGCATGAAAATAAATATACAACATTGGGTGTAGTTTTTTCTAAGTCAGTATCTTTAACTACTATGTACTTAAATAATACAAAAATTCTTCAATGTACTTATTCTATTCATAATGTTGAAAAACACTTTTGCTGATATTGAGGTGGGATACGGATAAAGTTAGGGACAGGTGTGGTGGTGTGTGTCAGTTTAAGTGTGTCAGTGTAATTTGATATATTGCATGTTCAGATATTCATACAACAATATAGTCGCTGGCAGAGAAAGAGTTAAAGAATAGGACATTTGACTCAAACCAGTGAATTTGCATTCTAAGGACCAATCACACTTCAGAGGGTAAATATGTGATGGAGAACGTTAGTTCCAGTATTGCAGATTTAAAAGATGAAAAGTTGTGCTGTTACATCAATGCTTGGTGTAAATGTTGGGAGGTACATGAATGCTGCTTTTATTTCTTATCAAGAGAGAGAAAAAAAGAAGCTATATCGAGTGTGATAATGACCACAACCGTTTACTCTTCATTAAATATTTATGAACTTGAGGAGTTGATCCCATCGATTGCTACTACTGAAGTCAGGACTATAGTAAAAGTCCACTCCAGAAAACTCAGATTCACACACTCCTGGTCTCAGGGTCTGTAAAGGTTGAAAACACTTTCTCTGAATTTTGATACCACAGCAAAAACGGCCACACTTTATAGGTGTCCTTGTCCTATGTACTTATATCAAAAACAAAGTGCAATGTACTTATTGTGTTCATATTGTATTGCACACACTTTTGCTGATATTGAGGTGAGGTACGGGTAAAGTTAGGGAAAGGTGTGGTGGTGTGGGTAAGTTTAAGGGTAAAGTTAGGGACAGGTGTGGTGGTGTGGGTCAGTTTAAGGGTAAAGTTAGGGACAGGTGTGGTGGTGTGGGTCAGTTTAAGGGGCAAAGTTAGGGACAGGTGTGGTGGTGTGGGTCAGTTTAAGGGTAAAGTTAGGGACAGGTGTGGTGGTGTGGGTAAGTTTAAGGGTAAAGTCAGGGACAGGTGCGGTGGTGTGGGTCAGTTTAAGGGTAAAGTCAGGGACAGGTGCGGTGGTGTGGGTAAGTTTAAGGGTAAAGTTAGGGACAGGTGCGGTGGTGTGGGTCAGTTTAAGGGTAAAGTCAGGGACAGGTGCGGTGGTGTGGGTCAGTTTAAGGGTAAAGTTAGGGACAGGTGTGGTGGTGTGGGTGAGTTTAAGGGTAAAGTTAGGGACAGGTGTGGTGGTGTGGGTCAGTTTAAGGGTAAAGTCAGGGACAGGTGCAGTGGTGTGGGTCAGTTTAAGGGTAAAGTCAGGGACAGGTGCGGTGGTGTGGGTAAGTTTAAGGGTAAAGTTAGGGACAGGTGTGGTGGTGTGGGTCAGTTTAAGGGTAAAGTCAGGGACAGGTGTGGTGGTGTGGGTCAGTTTAAGGGGTAAAGTTAGGGACAGGTGTGGTGGTGTGGGTGAGTTTAAGGGTAAAGTTAGGGACAGGTGTGGTGGTGTGGGTGAGTTTAAGGGTAAAGTTAGGGACAGGTGTGGTGGTGTGGGTAAGTTTAAGGGTAAAGTTAGGGACAGGTGTGGTGGTGTGGGTAAGTTTAAGGGTAAAGTTAGGGACAGGTGTGGTGGTGTGGGTAAGTTTATCATCATCCCTGTCCCTAAGAACAGTAAACCCTCTTGCCTAAATGACTATCGTCCAGTGGCTCTCACGTCTATAGTCATGAAGGTCTTTGAGAGACTCATTAAAAACACCATTTGCGCCTTCATTCCTGACACTTTGGACCCTCTTCAGTTTGCCTATCGTCCCAATAGATCGACTGAAGATGCCATCTCTCATGTCCTCCACTCCTCCCTCACTCACATCGACAGCAAAAGTGGGAACTTCGTAAGGCTGCTATTTATTGACTATAGCTCAGCCTTTAACACCATAGTTCCCATCAAGCTAACCTCCAAACTCCTGGATCTCAGCCTGAATCCTTCTCTCTGCCACTGGATTGAGGACTTCCTCACTGGCAGGCCTCAGGTGGTGAGAATAGGCCAGTTCACCTCCTCCTCCATCTCCCTGAGTGTGGGAGCTCCACAGGGCTGTGTCCTGAGTCCCCTGCTCTACTCGCTCTACACGCATGACTGTTTGTCCACACACAGCTCCACCTCTATCATCAAATTTGCTGATGATACTGTTGTCCTGGGCCTCATGTCCAACAACAATGAGACGGCATACTTGGACGAGGTGGAGCATCTAACATCATGGTGCCAGGACAACTGTCTCTCTCTGAATGTTGGCAAGACCAGAGAAATGATTGTGGACTTCAGGAAGAGACAGCAACGGACATACTCCCCCCTCATGATCAGCGGGTCACCAGTAGAGAGAGTGAGCAGCTTCAAGTACCTGGGAGTAAACATCTCCGAGGACCTGACCTGGACTGCTCACATTCAGACACAGGTGAAAAAAGCCAGGCAAAGACTGTACCACCTGCGCCAGCTGAGGAAATTCAGGGTTTCGCCAGCCATCCTGAAAACTTTCTATTTAGGGGCGATAGAAAGTGTACTAACTCAGTGCATCACAGCGTGGTATGGGAACAGCACCAGTCATGACCGCAAAGCCCTGCAAAGAGTCGTGCGCTTATCCGAGCGTATCTCAGGGTCAGCTCTCCCGTCTCTGCAGGACGTCTACACCAAACGCTGCAAAGGTAGAGCTACTAAGATCATCAAGGACTCTAATCACCCTGCAAACCCTCATTTCACGCTGCTGCCATCTGGTAAGCGCTTCCGAAGCCTGATGGCCAAAACTGAGAGACTCAGGAAGAGCTTCTTCCCCCAGGCCATCAGACTCCTGAACTCAGTCACTTAACACCACGTGACTTCACTTCAGGATAAACATCGATACACTGACATTGCACTGCACTTTCTGTTCTCGTTGTTACTGTGTAACAACCTGTTATAAACCTGTTTGCACATTATACTCTTTATACATTTGTTAACCACATATGTATAAGTCTACAGTTTACTCACTGCACAGTCTACTTCAATTATTTTATTCCACTTCTTATTCTTATTTTTTACTTTTTTTCTTCTACTTGACTTGATTATTTATAATTCTACAGATATATATATATATATATATATATATATATATATATATATATATATATATATATATATATATATATATAGATAGATAGATAGATAGATAGATAGATAGATAGATAGATAGATAGATAGATAGATAGATAGATAGATAGATAGTACTTTTTATCCTATTTCTATTATAATTTCCTCCTTGTGTTTTTAACTGTGAATTTGCACTGTCCATGGAGCGGACCTGTTTACATTTCACTCCTGGTTGTATATTCTGTATATAACTGTGTATGTGACAAATAAAACTCTTGAATCTTGAATCTTGAATCTTTAAGGGTAAAGTTAGGGACAGGTGCGGTGGTGTGTGTATGTTTAAGGGTAAAGTTAGGGACAGGTGTGGTGGTGTGGGTAAGTTTAATGGTAAAGTTAGGGACAGGTGTGGTGGTGTGGGTAAGTTTAAGGGTAAAGTTAGGGACAGGTGTGGTGGTGTGGGTAAGTTTAAGGGTAAAGTTAGGGACAGGTGCGGTGGTGTGTGTAAGTTTAAGGGTAAAGTTAGGGACAGGTGTGGTGGTGTGGGTCAGTTTAATGGTAAAGTTAGGGACAGGTGCGGTGTGGTGTGGGTAAGTTTAAAGGGTAAAGTTAGGGACAGGTGTGGTGGTGTGGGTAGTTTAAGGGTAAAGTTAGGGACAGGTGTGGTGGTGTGGGTCAGTTTAATGGTAAAGTTAGGGACAGGTGCGGTGGTGTGGGTCAGTTTAATGGTAAAGTTAGGGACAGGTGCGGTGGTGTGGGTGTTTAATGGTAAAGTTAGGGACAGGTGTGGTGGTGTGGGTCAAGTTTAATGGTAAAGTTAGGGACAGGTGCGGTGGTGTGGGTCAGTTTAATGGTAAAGTTAGGGACAGGTGCGGTGGTGTGGGTCAGTTTAATGGTAAAGTTAGGGACAGGTGTGGTGGTGTGGGTAAGTTTAAAGGGTAAAGTTAGGGACAGGTGTGGTGGTGTGGGTAAGTTTAAATGGTAAAGTTAGGGACAGGTGGGTGGTGTGGGTCAGTTTAATGGTAAAGTTAGGGACAGGTGCGGTGGTGTGGGTCAGTTTAATGGTAAAGTTAGGGACAGGTGCGGTGGTGTGGGTAAGTTTAAGGGTAAAGTTAGGGACAGGTGTGGTGGTGTGGGTCAGTTTAATGGTAAAGTTAGGGACAGGTGCGGTGGTGTGGGTCAGTTTAATGGTAAAGTTAGGGACAGGTGCGGTGGTGTGGGTAAGTTTAAGGGTAAAGTTAGGGACAGGTGCGGTGGTGTGGGTAAGTTTAAGGTAAAGTTAGGGACAGGTGTGGTGGTGTGGGTCAGTTTAATGGTAAAGTTAGGGACAGGTGCGGTGGTGTGGGTAAGTTTAAGGGTAAAGTTAGGGACAGGTGTGGTGGTGTGGGTAAGTTTAAGGGTAAAGTTAGGGACAGGTGTGGTGGTGTGGGTCAGTTTAAGGGTAAAGTTAGGGACAGGTGTGGTGGTGTGGGTAAGTTTAAGGGTAAAGTTAGGGACAGGTGTGGTGGTGTGGGTAAGTTTAAGGGTAAGGTTAGGGATAGGTGTGGTGGTGTGGGTAAGTTTAAGGCTAAAGTTAGGGACAGGTGTGGTGGTGTGGGTAAGTTTAAGGGTAAAGTTAGGGACAGGTGTGGTGTGGTGGTGTTTGTGTGCTGCTGTGCGTCCCTGTGTGTGTAATAATCAGTGTACTCACACTGTGCACCCACCTATAGGCGCATATTACTAACATGCCCTTTAAATAACACAAAAAAATACTGCACTATTGACTTTAGTCCAGGTTTTTGTTGGTCAATGGCGCAGTCGTTTCCTCAAAATAGCAACGCACCAACAATGCACCTGAACACACCTGGTTTTCAGACCAGCACATCCATGGGTGAACTGAAGGGCGCGAGTGCATTTACTATTTAAACAACGTGACGCTGAACGTGAAAATGATAACTGCGTCAGGCTGAAACTAGCAAAAACACTTGTTTTGCATCTGGTGTCGTATTGCACCAGATTTATGATAAGGCTCTTAGAATATATTCAATTTAAATGTAATATCAAATAACACACTACAGTTATAAAATTATGATAAAGTACTTGTACATGTGCTTAATGTTAGTCAACGTATCAAAATAAGTGTACTTTTTTAAAGCATGACTAACAATTATTAAACATAATTATTTAAAATAAACTGTTAAAAATGTAAAATGTACTTTTATAATGCAATATATGACATTATAATGCACTTTTAAAAGAGTCTGTAAGTGTGTTTAGAAACAGTAATTAATGTCTATTCTCTTAATTGGCCTTTTATTTCATTTAGATTATCTACTGTTTTTCATACGTTTCATAGAGTACAAAGAAATAAAATACATATAAAATGACTATTGCTATTGCAATTCAGGAACCAAAGTTAAGATTTGAATAACTGTTCTCTGAATCCACATTGATCATGTATCAACTTGTCTATGGTAGTTGTGGCCTGGGTTGCAACAATCACAATTCCTGGTAAAAGGGATGCTGAGTGAATATTGTGCTTTTACTGGATGAGAATTAGATTTTTTGTTCATTTACTCTTTCACTCTTGGCTTGTTGAGCTAAGGTGTGGATTCTTTTTTGTAACCCATTTGACTGTTTAATCAAACGCTGTGTGTGAGTGTGTATGGTGAGAAAAGCGGAGAAACAAAAGTCGAGGAGGTGTTAATACACCAATCTGCTCAGATGCAGCTAGGCTTTGTGATGAAAGAACAAAGATGTGATGGATATGTCGGACTAGCGTCGGTGTGCGAGTACTAAAATGATTTAATTATTGTACGGCAGACATTTGACAGCCAGCCGTAACAGTGAGTCATACCACTGGCGGGCAAACATTCATATCAGTGAGCTGAAAGCTAAGCTAAGATAAAAGACGCTCAATCTGTCACTGCACATGGGGAAAAAGCTTAATGACCATCATGGAGGTTCACAGGCTCTGCGGCACAAATGCTAACCCTTGTAAACACTGCGTGGAGGATGTGCTGAAACGTGAGTCACCAAAAATCAGGCTCTGAAATATTGTTTCCAGTACAAAGATCCTTCAAGCTTAAGTCACACATTTCATGCATGCATTATGATTGATAAAATGGCTGATTTCGTAATCATGAATACAAATGTGATATCTTGCTGCATGCTGCGAGTCCTGCATCAGCTGAAGATTTCACATTTTACTTTTGCATTGTCTTGTGTTCATTTTGTGAAAAACTTGAATTAAAGAATAGGACATTTGACTGTAAAATATGAATTGTATATGATTCAATGATTATTTTAAAGTAATTCACAGTAAAGTTAAGACAGTAAATAGTCTTTTCACATTGCCTTTAAATAGATGTTTCAGTCAGATGTATATATATATATATTTAGAGTATTATTTCATTAAAAAAAATAAATAAAATAAAAATACATATATTAGGGCTGTCGATTTAACACATTCATTTAATTAATTACTTAAAAAAATGACCTGTTAAGAGTATTTACCACACCCGCCCCGCCTCAGTCGGTCATCCATACAGTTGATGGTGACAATAGCCCCTATCACACAGCAATACCGGTAAATTACCGTAAAATTACCAGAATGACTGTACCGGTATGCTTTTCTCACAAGCAACAGCGCTCTGGCTTTTTACCGGTAAGAGTTCATTCACACATCAACAGCAAAATACCAGTAAATTCTGGTACCGGTAAAATCATTGGAAATTATCTATAAACGCAGCGCCGTTGTCTTCATCTGCCCACATGACGAGAAGCGCTGTAACAATACCAGTAAATTACCGGTAATGTACTCTGTGTGAACGTGGAATGAAGATTACCGGTATATTCACGTATATTAAATCAGAACGCACTGACGTACCGGATGTAGTAGCCTACTCCACGCTGTTTACAGTAAGGTTTTTAATAGTTTTTCTATTTAAATACGCACTAAATTATCATCTTTGACCGTTGTGCCAGGTCTTGCAGATTTATCAACGTGTCGCGCTCGAGACCCTGCCTTTATTTTCCACTCATCAGCACTGTGGCTCTGCGGTTGGAGACTATTATGCATCTCACGTGTTTTTAAGAGCAAACATGCGTTCTGGTTGATCATCTGTTATGCCTGTCACTCAGACGTCAAAAGGATGTTTGAACAGAGAGCGAAACTAAAGCGCTTCTCCTCATGTTGGCAGATGAAGACAACGGCGCTGCGTTTATAGATCATTTCCGATGACTGACGTCACAGAATTTACCGGTATTTTGCTGTTGATGTGTGAATGAACTCTTACCGGTAAAAAGCCAGAATGCTGTTGCTTGTGAGAAAAACATATTTGTGTATTTACCGGTACAGTCAATCTGGTAATTTTACGGTAATTTACCGGTAATTTACCGGTATTGCTGTGTGATAGGGGCTATTGTCACCATCAACTGTATGGATGACCAACTGAGGTGGGGCGGGTGCGGTAAATACTCTTAACAGGTCATTTTTTTAGTAATTAATGAAATTTAAATCAACAGCCCTAACATATAATTTGTTTTAAATGAAATGAAATGATTCTCTCTCTCTCTCTCTCTCTCTCTCTCTCTCTCTCTATATATATATATATATATATGTAATCTCACAGTTTTTCAAAAGCAAAGCTCAGATCTCCAGATGTACTGACAGAGGAAATATTTGAAGTCATTTTTATAGTCTCTCTCAAACAACAAGAATGATTACCAACAGAATGAGAATTTAATGACTCCTTCAGGAACACATTGCCTATGAAGGTCACAGCAAGACTGTTGGAAACTCGGTTTCAGACTCCATTTCCTCCATCTTTGTTGTGTAACAAGAAGTAGGCCACACAGCAAGCTAAATTCATGCATTTTTAAAATGCCTCACAATTCTCAACATAAAAAGTAAAAAAAAAAAAAAAAAAAAAAAAAAAAAGTGAAATAAGAAACAAGAGGCCTATTTCACATCTATATCACAACTGATATATAGTTTTGAAGGGTTAGTAACTAGCTAGCTAATGATAAAGTAGTTTGTGCTTCAAAGTATGAAAGTATAGTATAAATATAAATATAGTATATTTACAAAGTATAAATATAGCCACTGAAATGCATTATTAATTAACAGATTTCTTTGGAGCCACTTTGGCCTTGATTAAATATGAAAGTTTATCATTCAACAAAGAGAGCAAAGCATTGATGTGAAGGTGAATGGGCCATATGGCAAACATATTGGATGTGAAGGGTACAGTGTGGGGATGTGAGTGATTATGAGGTCTCTGTGTTAGACAATCACCACCTGTATTGCACACAGATACAACTAAGCCAGTTTGAAATGAGTTCTCTCAAAATAGGATGGCAGGACTCTGACTCATGCATGATGTTCTGTACTTTTCTCAATAGCATTAAGTGCAATATTAAAAAAAAGAGACTTTCTTCGTCCTGATTCTGAGAATCTGCCTAATGGGACCAGACAAAAGAAGCGAATTAAGATTCTCTTCAGGTTCATTGCACATTGCTGATGTCCACACATTGCTGAAAGACTTTCATAATACAACACTGCAAAGTGGTATATGCCTGCTGGTTGGAGCCTGCTCTTATAAGAGAAGTGGATAATAAATCTGAAAGACAGATTGACAGATAATGGTGATACACAGACCCGGCTTAAAAGGACAATGACCTGTTTGTTATACTGATAATCTCATTATCTTATTATTTTTATTCATACCTGCATGTATCTGTTCTTTCCTTCCTCCCTCTGACCTTTTCATTCTGCCCATATCTTTTCAACATCTATTTCCCTTTCCTTGTTTTGAGCCTTATAGGATCATTCCTGTTTTGAGAGACATTTTTACCATGTCCCCATTAGCTATACGCTGATTTTACACAATGCAGATCTAGCATTTGTATTAATATACTGCATATATTTCTGGGTTTTTCCTTGGGAATATTGTTTTGATTGGTACTCTATTTTAACGATCTGAGCGCATGGTCTGGTCTGGTGCACTTAGGACCTGTCCGAATCCACTTTTGTGCGCCAGGCGAACGGTGATACCTAGTCTCTTAATGAGTAATGGGTTTGTTTTGGGTTTAACGTGCAATAAACCAGTCAGAGTCTCATCTCCCATTCCCTTTAAAAGCCAGTTGCGCTTGCACCATGGCGGATTCGCTATTTAAATGGTGGAAAGACTGAACGCTTGTCCAGAGAGGAATCCTTTTATTTTTAATATTTATAAATGTTTGTGTGCTGCTGCGCATGTTGTGCACCACCTATAGGCCCATATTACTAACACGCCCATTAAATAACACAAAAAATACTGCACTATTGACTTTAGACCAGGTTTTTGTTGGTCAACGGGCTCAGTCGTTTTCAGTTTCCTCAAAATAGCAACGCACCAACAATGCGCCTGAACACACCTGGTTTTCAGACCAGCACGCCCATGGGTGAACAGATGGGCGCGAGTGCATTTGCTATTTAAAGAACGTGACGCTGGACGTGAAAATTATAACTGCATCGGGTAACAATGATAACTGAAACTATCAAAAAACATTTGTGTCGCGCTTGGAGTCGCATTGCGTCGGGTGTATGACAGGGCCCCAAGTTGGGAATCAATTAAAAACCGAATAAATAAATAAATAAATAAATAAATTAATGCAAAGCAACAATGTGTGATTTGTGATCTTTTTTAATGAATCAGTCAAAAGGACAAGCCGATAACTCAAACTGATCTGTCTAGAACAGCTCATTTATATTGACTGAATTCATCTGTATTACATCTGATTTAGCAAACTGCAAGTCATTACTTCCGGTCATATCAAAAGTACCAAATTTTGGGAAAAGCTTATCCTGCAGATCGGTTTATTAACTCCACCTTTAATTCTCTTCATTCTGTCATGAATTAAAAGTCATATTACCTTCATTAATTAAGTAACCCAGGGGGAATTCAGAGCTTAAGTCTTACGCCTGAGCCCTTCATCACAGACAGCAAGTCAATCTGTTTACCTTAATATCACTGAGTTATAGGAAATGATTAAATGAAAATGTGAACTTCGCTTTTAATTTAAATCATTCTTGGTCAATCCTATCAAATAGTAAATGATCAGCCCTGAACATGAGATTTCCACACAGGAATGGATTGAGAATGACCGGTGAGCACCCTGTGTTAGTTGGGGCAGTCCAAGCCAATGTGTCTGATCTGCAGGGAGAGCTGTAAAGTTAATGCCCTTGAATTACATCCTACTCTCCCTTAGGACAACAGACGAAATGGGGGGCATCTATTTAGGAGCCCAACGAACTGTTCAGCCCATTGCTTGATTGGCCATGGAAGGGCCTTGGCATCATTTGTCTTTGTCAGATTATTCCACAGTGCCCGAGGAGCAAAAGAATGCAATGAAATAACTGGTTCATTTTCTTTGACTATTTTTTTGTGACGTTTTGGGACTGCTGCATTAGAGGAGGAGACAGATCAAAGGGGACAAGCCAGTGAGGAAGACAAAGTGAGCTGATACACCAAAGCTCTTACTGGTAAAAGGTGGTATGTGTTCCTTTAAGAAAATCCAGAGCACGTATGTTAGAACCGCGACCCCTCGCTCACTGTGTAACTACTGGTGTACTGACCTCAACATGTTTGCAACTGTGTAGTTCCCAAGGGCAGAAACTCTACTCTGGGGTGGGGGTGGGGGGTGAACAGTTTTAACATGCTCCCTTGTGAGATATGTTTGTTTATTATTTATTTTTGCTTTTGTGGTATCTTACACTCTTAAAAATACTGGGTTGTTTCAACCCAAATTTGGGTAAAATATGGACAAACCCAGCTGTTGGGTTAAAGGTGCACTGTGTAAATTTTAGCGGCATCTAGCGGTGAGGTTGTGAACCGCTGAATTGCAACCGCTCACCCCTCATCCCTCCATTTCAAAGCACATAGAGAAGCTACGGTGGCCGACACAGGACAAAGATGTCGTCTGAGACAGCAGAGAGTAGCTAGCGCTCTGTGGAGCAGATTGTCCGTTTAGGGCTACTGTAGAAACATGGAGGCGCAAAATGCCGATTTCACTGTAAGGGGCTCATTCTAAGCTAATAAATACATAACGGTTCATAAGATTTTTATACACCACTGAAAACATAGTTATTATATTGCATTTCTGGCATAATTTATCAGTACTGGTCCTTGTCTTGCAGAGATTAGTTGTAACCTGACCCAACACACTTGCCTGGAAGTCTTTGGTAATCCCGAAGACCTTGATTTATTGGTTTGAGTATGGTTAATTGGAGCAAAACTCAGAATAGTGCAGAACAGTGGCCCTCCAGGACCAGGACTAGACATCCAATTTATTTGCTGATCTAGAGACATCCAAATGTCTACTCAAGAAAAAGTTAGTGACTATGCAAATTGTGAGTCTTCAAACAACTTTTACCTAAATTTCAGTTCTAGTGTTTCACTAGGAAGCTAAAACTTTTTCTCATACTATATAAAAACTCTCAAGTTTATCAGAGACATGGTCTGGTGGGTATTGCATGTTGCATGGCCACTTCTTTGTATGTGCAATTTGATTTCAGCATGGTTCATTCTGTTTATTTGCAATATTATAACTCCCATTTGCAGATATCTCTTCTTTACTATGCTATATGAATCACAGCCCTGGACATCTGCAAAACTGCCATAACTAGGTTTTTTTTTTTTTTTTTGTGGATGCATGACTGGCAAGGAACAAACAATGTCGAACCCTGAGGCTATACATTCACAGGATGCAGAATGTCTCACATGACAGTCATGTTTTGAGACCAGGTCGAGAAAGGCTATGCTGAAAGTATCAAAAAGGTCAGTGTCTTTATTTCAAAGGATGCCCGAGAGAGATGGGAGGCAAGTCTATCTGCTTCATGACGTCTTGTAGGTATAAAGCCCCTTTGATTCCATGGTGGCCCCGTTCCTTGATGTTTCCCCAGTGCTTGGTAAAGCTGGACAGTCACATTACAGCTCAAACTGCTGCCTTTCAAAGATGATTGAGAAAGAGACTCCAGGGATTAAAGCGAAAGGGATTGAAGAATCCAGAAATGGCTGGGAGAGTAGATTCGTGATGCTCTCTTGCAGCGTGGTGTTACAACTGCATATGCTAGAAAAACTTATCTTAGAAGAACAGTCAAGTTCAACTTTAAATGAACTAGTTCACCCAAAAAGGACAATACTGTCATCATTTGCTCACCTTCATTCCAGGCAATTCCAATCAAAGGGGACTGGAACATTCAAGCTTCAAAAAGACTGCATAAGCACCATAAAAGTAGTGCATATGCAAGGTCTTCTGAACACAGACTTTGAGAACCAGATCAGTCCAAGAAAAGTTAGGATGGATTTTAATGGAGTAATGACTTAAATCTCTCAAAACAAATATATAGTATGGATTTTTAGAGACTGAGAAATGTATTTGCTTGTAATGTGGCTATTCTTCACAAATTCAGAAAGAAAGTTATAAGGCGAATTGACGTGAGGGTGAACATTTTCATTGTAGGGTGAACTGTCCTTGCAGCAACTACAGTTTATAAAAAAAAATAAATAAATAAATAAAAAATAGTCCTTTTAGTTTGACCAAACATTTATTTTTCTTTTCAAGTCATTTCACACGATGAAATGAAAGTCCATGGAATATGACAAGTCTGGTAACTTTAATCATTTTATGATAGTTTTTATCTGTCTGTCACAGGAAATATATGTATGTGCCACCTACACAGCCTGACCTTTCTCCTGAAAAAACATCAAACACGAGTCCTCTGGAAGAAACCTCTAATGTATGTTAGAACAGTCAGTGACGATCTGCTCTGTCGATGGTAGACTTTCTAAATATCGCTGTGGAGAACCTGGGGCAAAAGAGGTTAATAAATGCCGACTTCTACACATAATTTGTACTTTTTGAAATGGGAACAAAACATTTGAGCATTTCAGATGTGAATGCCTACAGGGCAGGAACAGTGGGAGAGGATGAGGGGTGGTGGAGACAGGACAAGAACAGATAGGAGTGGAGGTGAAAGGAAGAAATGTCCTAGATATCTTTATTGACTGCTTTTTTTTTACATTTATATTATTCTTTTTAACATTATTTCAGTAACATACTACCAAGAATGAAAGAAACAAATACACAAAAGAAATTCAGACTGATGCTGAATTAATCCCTTGGGGTCAACAAGTGGCTGTATTGTTGATCTCTAGTAGCCATTTCAGCTTGACTGAAGTGTTGTGTAAGGCGGCAGATTACATGAGCTTCACTCTGCACTCCCATTGGTAGTTGCCAGATTGCATCGTTTCTCATATGCATAAAGTTGAGCTCTGCTCAACTCTTTCGCATTACCAACTCGCTGATGGGACTCAGAGTGCCAACTCTCATTGAAAATGAATGATTTCCAGTCACTTTGCCGCTGCAAATTGCTGTCAGTGTGAACGCCCCTACGAGTCATGACTTGAATTACCAATTTAGCGACAATCTGCAGACCCCCATGGCCTGTAGTTTGTTTATAAAATTGCACATCATTTTTTTCACTATTTATGCTCAGTTCCTAAAGCAAAGCTCAGCCTGAGATCATCTGCCACTGTTGATTTATACAAACAATTGGGCCAGGCCAGTGGGCTAAACATTTATTATGGTGACATTTTAATGGCTGGTAAATGAAAGGAAAATATCACAAATACTTTCCTGTTTTTTTAAATTTGATTTGTGTACAACAATTGATCTTGTATTGGTCTTTGAGCTGAAACAGCAGCCAGCCTGAAAATAGAATTGTTTGTATGACACCGGGCTGCTACAATGACGCTTGACAGCAAGAGCGTTTTGAGGTTTGTGGCTGGTGACGTTCTCAAGCTGAATTGTATGTTCCACTTTGTTGAGGTATGGCTGTGAATATATCGCTTCTTATTAATTTTGGATGGACAGAGAAAAAAAAGGTGCACAAACACTTCCGTCATTATTAGATGATATCACTTTAATGGAGTCGCTCATGCTCATACTTACAGTTGGCTAACAGCAAGGGTCAGATAATTGTCCTTGTCATGTTTTATATGATGCAGTTCCTAATAAAGTTAACAGTCAGTTGGCCACTAACCCCAGTTTATATTTACTTTCACATTTACTCACAGGGTTTATTTACTTCATGTGTTTTTACTGATCAGACAGCTATCTGATTTGTTAAAATGGTTCTATTTACAGTTCCTGCATTATATGCACATTTAACGGAGTTCACATCAACAGAAGCATCAGATAAGAACTGCATTTTATTTATCATCAGTTCATTTCCAGATCAAAGGAGAGAAGGCAGCATCAGCACTGGTAAGATCATTTAGTATCACTACTTTTAACTCTATGAGGTAGGCAAAGGCGCCGGTGCCTTAACCTCGTTTTTTTTCTCCGCCTATGACCAGATGCATTCACATTTGCCCAGTTTCGTTTTGGAATGCGTCTCAGACCGGATTCAGTGATCGGACTTAAATCTCAAAAGGAGGGCATTTGGCATTTTCACGATTGGATAGCTATCCGATCAGAGAAAACGCATAAAGTGACCAAGTGTAAACAGGCCCGTATTTATTGCTTGCCAAGTGTTCACTTTGGCAAGCGTTTAATGCTTGTGATTTTATTAGTCTCACATTGCCAGCCTCTGATCAGATCATAATTTCAGCAATTATGGCCCCTTAAAACAAAAAAATCAAATGTATTTACAGACACTGTAGCTTTTAACTAGATCATTGCATTGAGAGGTGCAAGAAGAAAGATATTAAACTTTAAACATATACATATAAAAATTCTTGCCAATACTGAACTATTCTACACTCATTTACTCATAGTAATTCAGTTACATCACTGTGTAATATCCCTTGTGAAAAAGAACACATAAAATATTCTGAAAAAGAGTATTTGCTATGGAAATAATACACTTTAAAAGAATATACTTTAGCTCAAACTGAATGTAATGTGTTTGGACACTTAACTGCATCTCATTTACAAACAAATGAAAATGTGTTATAGTTTCAATTAATATTAAATGCAGTTAGCACTCAAGAGTGCTTTTTGACCAGCTTAAGTAGGATTTAAGCACATCTTTATATGCAAATTCATAATTATTTCTATTGTCTTTGAAATATGGTGTACTGCTAAATGTATGGTAAACTAAATTATGATTTAACGTAATTTTCATTGAAACTTTTAATTCATGCATTTGAAATTACGGTAGCACTTTATTTTACAGTCCTGTTCCCTTTGTATATACTATTTACTTATTATAGTAATTACAATAACCCAGTAATAACTGGGTACTAACCCTGAAACTATACCCCTAAACCTAACCTTAACCCATGTAGTTACCTTATATTACCCAGTATGTTCTGTAAGTGCACATACTGTAAAATAGTGCAACCCGAAATTACATATTCGTAATAAGTTGCTGTTCAGAGCATTTCAATGTTATATTGAATAACACACTAAAGATGGAATTATAATCAACTGCTTTACATGTGCTTTAGACCGTAAGTCAACAGCAAAAGAAGTGTACTTCTTTAAAGCATGACAGTATGTTATTAAAACATAATGGTTTTAAAAGTGTACTTAAGTGTGTTAGAAACATAGTCATGAAAGTGTGATCTCTTTAAGTCTGTTATTTCCATAATATTATAATGTCATATACTTTTAAGATTTGCAGTACACTACAAATGCAAATTCAATACAATTAAGCGCACTTCTTTTTCTCAAGGGATAATCTGATGGAGTCTGCTCTGGCTTCTGACCTTCATCATCATCACTAATTATCATAATCTTCATGACATCTCCTGCACAAACTTCACTATCCATTTAATGGATCTTCTTTCTTAATCGAATCAATATTGTCATATGATTCTCTTGAATACCCATCCCCTGAGAAAGACTGAAGAAGCCTCCTTTGAGCCCTTTAGCACACATCCCTCAGCACACAATAGTCTGACTAGAGAACTAAGCGTCGTCCCCACTGGACTTTTCCTGGGATTCGCATTCTCGCTGCTCGCCCGCTCACGGCACAGCTCATTTCACTCACTCAGCCTCGCGGGCCTGAATGATTGATGGTTGGGGGAAAGACTTGGCGCACCTCCACGGTCCATCCCAGGCTGTAAAGCAGCAAGCATCACCATGTTAGACCCTGACAGCTGCACGGCTTAATGGGGAAGGATATAGACTGGGGAACATGAGGCTGCTGGTCCAAGCCCCTATGGGTTCCAGTTGCTATAATAAATGAATGAATAGATGCGGCCCGTTTTCTTGAATGGCTGATGACAAAATAAAAATGCCATGAGGGAAATTGAGTTGTTTGTGCACGTTCTCCCTATATACTTGGAAATCAATATTCATGCGGTCTTCTTTAAGAATTGTCATCTTTTAGAACTTGCATGATTAACAGAGGGACCACATGTTGGCGAGATAATTGATAATCTAATACTACTACTACTACTAATAATAATAATTGTATAATTAATAATCTGAGATGTTTGGCCACTTTTTAAAAGATTAATTCACAAAGATGAAATAAACTAGTTATAATAATACTAGATATTTTAAGCAGAATGATCACAGCGAATTAAAAGCAAATCAACATGTTCAAAAACAGTATCAAACAAACACCCACAACTCATTTAACTTCTGTAATCTGATGTCTGATAGAAGATATTCAAAGATATATATTATTTTGATCCATCAAAATTATATACCATTTTCAAGAATTGTTTCAGTTTAATGACTCTAAAAATGTAATGTGGTGTGACCATCAAGTAAAACATCACACTCTGAATATACACTCTAAAATGCTGGGTTAAAAACAACCCAAGTTGAGTTGAAAATGGACAAACCCAGCAATAGGGCTGTTTTAAGCACATATTTAACCAAACCACTGGGTTAAATGAGTTAAAACAACCCAGTTGTTGGATTAGTCCATTTTCAACCCAACTTGGGTTGCTTTTAACCCAGCATTTTTTAGAATGTATGCATGACAGTACACCAATAATAATAATAATAATAATAATAATAATAATAATTTTACCAAGGGGGAAAAATGGTCAAATCTTAAATGACTAATTCATAAATATTATGTTTTTGTCATAGGTCTACTAAATTACATTTTATAACATGAACTAAAAACAATGGTAACATTTATCTGACATTATACTTTGTTTTTAATATTAATAAATCAGTTACTAAACAAATCAAATTTGTTATGTGATGCAAAAACTAGCTTTTTTTTAATATTATGGTAATATGCAATGAAGTACTTCTTTTAAAATATTTATTTTTTAAAGAAATATTATTTTAATTAGGCTTTTTCTTATTATTTATGATATTATGCTCATCAGAAGAGGTGTAATCATGTAAAAGTATATGTATTGTATTTTGTAAATGTAGCCTATAGCTGAAATAGGGGATTTTTTTATGTTTACTTAATGTTACCGCTGTTTTACTCAAGTATGTTACATTAATTCAAATGTACCTATATGCAAAAAAATACATAGATCTTTGCAGCCTTTAAACTAAATCAGTTCTTATTTCTATCTCTTCACATTGCATTCAAACAAGTTAATTAAAGAAGCATCTTATATAAGTGATGGTAAAAGAATCGCCCCAGGGACCCTTTCTCTGAAGTCATATGACTCGCAGCGAGAGATGATGGGAAATTGAACACCTTCACTTTGCACTCACAGTAAGGCACTGCAGTAGCCATTCACTACGCTGTTCCACAAGAAAGAAAGAAAAAAGAGGTGAGGATAACTCAAAGAATATAAATGGACCTCATCAAACCTCTGCAGAACTGGGCTCAGCCTGCTAGACACTTTTTTATGATAGTGGTGTAATCAAAATCAGGTTTGCTGGAGGGAGAGCGAAAAGCAGATGACTCAGACAGCAACAAACAGGGAGTGAGTTAACGTTTTATGATTGGATGATCTACACCTCCGCATTGTCTTGAGTCTGAGGTGATGGCAGTGCTCATTGTAGCTCTGCTGAGATAAGGTGACAGAGCTTTTGAACGCAAATTTTGTTGCTGAATATGTGCACCGTGAGCAGCGTGCATGCAACCATAACCAAAAATATATTTTCATTGCCATATCAAGCATCACTATTACTTTTACTTGCTCATACGCTGAAAAAACCAATAACTGCATTACATTTAGCCACATACTAGAACTCATTCAGGAGAGATGTGCTATTATTTTCTAGATGATCAGATGTTTTTTTTGTCTGTTTAACTCTTTCCTCGCCAGCATTTTTTTTTAAGTCAGCATTTTTAAAGAATATTTGAATATCTGAATATGCAATATATCAAAAGAAAGAACAGACCCTCTGTTTTTAAACAAACAAACAACAACAACAGTGTTTGATTCTAGCTTCATGCATTCTTTTTTTATCAACACTTGAATGTGGGTTAGTTTAATAAAAATGCAACATTTTGAGCAAAAAGTTGAGAAAATAATATTTTTGTTAAAGATTACATCTAGATTGAATTCAGAATGATGATCAAAACACAGATGGAGTAGACTGAGTCCATCAACACCCCAAAGCTTCACAATCTTATAGCTTGTCCTGGGTCGACATTTCATTCAGTAACCTTAGGCGGTTTTGATTTATATGCTGTTTAATGTTGATAATCGTGCTATTTTACATATGCATCTGCTTACATATGCCATCGCTTGTTTCTGATTCTTCTTTCATGTGTTTTGATCAGGAGATTCAGTACTCTTTCAGAAGATGTGTAATAGCTGCCCCTACCCTATAACAGTGGAAACACAGAAAGATGGAAAGTTCCATCAATGGTGGGTTAAGCGTTAAAAGGGATACTTCAGCAATTAGCATTAAGCTTTATATCAGTAGAAATCCGTTAGTATATTCGAATGATCGTGCTTCCCCCTCCCCACGTTGAAAAATACTAACGTAAGCATGCCGGATTATAACAACTAATTTACATCCGCTTTTCCTGCATAAAGATGCTACCCATTATTTTTTGTTACATTTGAGCCCATGAGAAACTATCTGCATGTTCTTGTATACATTGAATTGATTTTTAAAAACTGAAATGTACTTGAAGTGTGCATCAAGCACTAGGAAAACACAAGTATCGGATCGGGACTCGGTATCTGCAGATATTCAATATTCAGTGACAACCTTGGTCGGGACATCCCTAATTCTAATGTGTTAAGGATGTGTATTCCTTTTAATGTTTGATGGTATAATTTGAGCTACTAAGGACAATATTTACAAGGGTTTCCCTTTATTTTGATGGTCCCTTTAACACATTCTAACATTGCACCTACATGTCTATTAACTCTCATTAAAGTATTAATAGAGTATTAGTAGACTGGTAGGGTTAGAATGAGTTGACATGTAGTTGCAAAGTTACTTATATAATGTCTGTTGGGGAGCATCAAAATAAAGTGTTATCAGATATTAAGCAGAGAGTCTACTAATACTCTAATGAGAGTTAGTTGACATGTAGTTGCAAAGTTACTTATAGTTAAGAGAATGTTCAAAAGGGACCATCAAAATATAGGGTTACCTTAAAAAAGTTATAATAAGTTTATTTTACATGGATGTTGATTGAAATCAAAGGCAAATCACACAGATAATTAATGTTTAATTCTATATTTCTTTATTTATTTGAGAAAATAATCTCCAGGATTATCTGAATGCATATATTGTACTGCCCTGATGATTCCCTACTGCAGCCCTGAAACAATCATTTTTTATTCATTAAAAATACTAGATTAACAGGGCAACGCTCCACACTAACAACCACTCAGAACACTGTAGCGACTAATTTGAATTCTTTATGCTAACAACCACCCACAAGCCTTAGCATTGTGACAGTGAGTTTTTTCAACTACTTACACTGTCTTCAGAAAATGTAAAAATGTTGTGGTCTCACTATGTCTTCTGTTAGTTCTAGATCATTTAGCAGAGCTGATGTGCCAAAAACAGAGCAAAAAGGGTCACGTTTAGAGCTCTTCTGATTACAGCAATTACGTTCAATTCATTAAGGGAAATTTCAAGCCTTATCAACCACATCTCTCTCTTGCACACACACACACACACACACACACACAGTCTTTGGCTTTGCAAATCAGTACATCAAGTGAGCGCGTTTTTGGATGGCAGGTAATTCGAGCTCGAGTGGCAGGTGCTTCAGGAAGGCAAGCCATGCTGTAAAGCATGTCAATCTGCTAATATCTATTATGGCAAGTGGGGGTGGATTAGAGCGGGAGAGAGCAGGGCATTTAGCAGCAAGAACAGAGGAACACGGCGTGCCTCAGGACGAGAACAGCCTGTCTAACGTAGTGACCCCCGGAGGGATTTGTTTGGGCAGACGCAGAAAAAAAACCTGGGCTACCGAGCTACACAACCCTGAAACAATTAGAGATCTGTCTGCCTCTGAATTTGCATGACAAGCAGCGTTCTGTTCCCTGCGGTCAGACATGGGCAATTTCCCCGCCAGTTATTGAATCAGGAAGCACAGAGCAGAAAAAAGGGAAAATTTAAAAAAGAGAGCAAGAGGAAAAATTCACGTTGCTGCCGTTGATCTAAAGAGCATGAATGCTCTATAGTAAATGTTGTAGTTCAAATGAGGAAGTAGCACAAAGCAGTTGCTAAGTTGAGTGTTACAAAAAAACAATACATGCAATATGCTGTGAGGCAAACGCATTGCTTCTAGGCATCAAACTTGCATTACAAATGTTCCCCCTTTGATTGAAAGGTATGCAAAATTATTTTGGGAGAAAAAATTGTGTGAATTTTTGTTGTACATTGGCAATAAGTCAAAACTCATAGACACATTTGCATTGCAATATTCTGCCTTGCAATCACTTGCAATATTTTATATTCAAAATTTATGACTTTTTTTATGAGGTTTTACAGAAACTAAACATTTTGAGTTCTGCCTTCCGAAAAGTCAAAAGGCAATAAACCATTTTGATCATATTAAAGCAGAAGATAAAATAAATAAATAAATAAATAAATAAATAAATAAATAAATAAATAAATAAATAAATAAATAATCACAGAACCGTTCTGGTTCTTTGATAATAGGTACTTTGTTGTTGTCAACTTTTGGGCCAAGATCTAACTTATTATACTAGGTCAACGTGATTTTGCCAAGACGTGCTCCTGGATCAACATACTTGTCTGAAAATTAAGTTCTAACCCTATCCCTACCCATAACCATACCCATAATTTAAAATGATAGGTGAATAACATCCTAAATTTGGCATGAATGCTACATTTGTCTCTCATATCTGATTGGTTGACTGGAATGTTGTTCCAGGATCAACAAAGATGTGCATGCATCAAAAAATACAATCAAAAACAGTAATACTGTCAATTATTATTACAATTTAAAATAACTGTTTTCTATGTAATTTATTCCTGTGATGGCAAAGCTGAATTTTCAGCATCATTACTCCAGTCTTCCGTGTCAGAAATCATTGTAATATGCTGATTTGGTGCTCAAAACATTTCTGACTAATGGTTAATCAATATTTTAATTAAAATAGTATTTTTGATCTAATTAATACAGCCTTGTTGAGCTTCTGTCAAAAATATTGTAAAATATTAATGGTTCCAAACTTTTAATAGGTAGTGTATATGACAGAAGTACTAAAGTGAAGGGAAAAAAAACTTACATCAAAGAGTACGCTTTTTTTATCATTGATTTTGAAATTGATTCTGGACTTTTACAGACTCGAATCAAATCATGATACTTTCAGAAACATTTCTAAGAGATAAAACACTCACTTATGGTGCAGTTGGTGGTGAAGCGGGGGTCATAGGTCGCTGTCTCCATGTCGCCGGGCTGGTTGTAGCTGGAAGAAATCCTGAAGGGTTTGCTCCGAGCTCCCAAGCTGAGGTGTACCACCGCCCAGCTGAAAAGTAGAGAGAGAACCAGCAAGATCAGCAGCAGAAGCCAGCAGCAGGGCTGATGCAGTGCCCGCACTGGGCTGTAGGAGGTCATGGTGGCCCCTGGGAGAACGTCCCCAGTTTGGGTCAGCTCAGAAGTCTCTGGAGATCTCACGGAGGGAGACGTCTGGCTGCCTGACACCAAGCCAGCCCCCTCTGCCGTTTTTGGGTCATCCTCTGCTGCCGTATCGCACATTCCCTAAACCTTCCAGATATCCACGCTGCTTATGGAAGCTCTACCAGTTGAAATCAAAGGGCAGGTAATGTGTTTGTGTGTGTGTACAGATGCTGTCTCCACCGGATGATACCTGTGGAAGAATGCACGGATGCACAGTTGCTCTGTGGATTTGTGCGTTTTTAACCAAACTACCTCTCATAAGGAAGTCAATGACCTAGCTAATTTTATTAAGCAAATTGCTCCGATTTCAATTTGCTAGTGGCCAGCGACCAATGAGTTTAGTCTCCTCCCTCTATCTTCTCCCTCTCCTGTGCTTTTCTTTCTCCCAGACCTAGAACCTGCCTGTTGTGTTGTTGTTTCGCATCTCACTGTGGGATTTGCATTGATGTCAGATTCGCTCCAACAACAGGAATCGAGACCCATGACTAAGTGGGCGGTGAACAAACTAAACAAACACGCAGACAGCTAGCAATCATAGGGAAATGAAGACAGGCAGCTCTCTGACAGAAATAATGCACTCGGATACACTTGAGTTAAGATTATTGTTCCACATTTTAGATTTCAACACACTCAGAAAAAAAGGTACAGAGCTGTCACTAGGGTAGTACCCTATGGTACAAAAACTAAAATGTACTAATATGTACACTTAAGGTACTAATAAACTACTTTTAATGTGTAATATGTGCCTCTGAGGTACTAATATATAGCTACTAATATGTACACTTTAGGTACTAATATATACGGTTTGTGTACTAATATGTACGGTTTGTGTACTAATAAGTACACTTTAGGTACTAATATGTACACTTTAGGTGCTAATATGTACAGTTTGTGTACTAATAAGTACACTTTAGGTGCTAATATGTACAGTTTGTGTACTAATAAGTACACTTTAGATACTAATATGTACACTTCAGGTGCTAAAATGTACACTTAAAATACTAAAATGCACTTTTTATCTGTAATATGTACCTTTGAGGCACTAATATTTTAATATACTGATACAAACATTTTATAAAATATCTTTATGTTTCTCAGTCATACATGTTTGGAAGGCTTTTTAATTGTTGGATGAACTGTCCCTTTAAGTAGCTACTTTAGACTATGGAACACGTTGTAGTTGACACTTTAGTTCAATTCTCACTATGAACTAGTTGCATATTAGCATGCATA